>JAVJGI010000050.1:19759656-19782415 GCA_035590275.1 Ibycter americanus | reverse complement strand
TAGTGTACCCTGCATGAGCCAGGGATCACAAGATAAGAAAAGATAGGGTTCTTGTGGCAAAGGGCCACGCAATGTCAATGTTTTTTGAGGGGAGATTAAATTCTCCTAGTGGATCGTGGGGTGGGGATGTATCAGAGGGGACACTGTATGATCTATCTTTCTGGGATGCTTAGCTTGAAATTAAGACTCTGAACTTACAGAAGTACTAAAATCTTTTAACTGTCATGTGAAATAAGAGTTCACATGGAAAAATCAAGTTCAAATGTCATAGATTTGGGTTTTCAGAATTAATGGCTGCTTTGTGGACCTTAATATTTCTGTGCATTTGTCTGTAGAGTATTTCAGAAGGAACAGTTTGGGCTGGTCTGTGTATGCAGAACCTCAAATTTTGCCCAGCTACCCTGCCTCTGAAGAAAGAGGATGCTGGGGAAGCGACACGCACAAAATATAAAGGCCACAGTTGTCATAGAACTTGAGAAAATTTGCTGTAAAGCTTTATTGGGGGGGGGGGGCGGGGGAGAGTAAAATAAGTGTTATACTCAGGCTAGTAGGCCTTGGCAAACCGTTTATCATCTAGCCAGTGACAAAGGTAGAAATGGAGGCCAGCAAATTAGTTCATAGGATGTTATTACACCTGATGCACTTGTGTGACACGCTCGTGGGATGTTTTTTTTAGTTTTTCTGCATCTTCAGACTTCTACGGTGCTGTTACACATATCAAGTACAGATTCAGTATGGAAAACAAAAAAAGGATAGGTTAGACATGGCTTTGAATTAGTTATTGCACATGTTCATATTGCTGCTAGCATGGTGTATGCAAGGCAAGTGCAATGCAAGCTGTCTTGTAACAAACGTGTTAAGCTTCTCTGCTTTCTGTATGATTGCACCTGGTGTACTCTCTTCCTTTAAAACTACTGTATCTTACAAATAAGCGAATGCTGGAGGTCGGTGGGAACTAGGAACTACAAAATCAGCTTGCCCATCAGCTCTGCTCCTATTGGAATATGTAACTTCTAACGCCTCATACACATACCTAAATGTGGTAATGTGTATATACCCTTCTGTCGAGGGTCATAGGAAAAAGGAGGAACATTAGAGGATCTCTCAACTTTGTATTTATTAAAAAGTGCATTTACAAGGAAGCCAGTTCTTAGGGATTGTCAAGGGATTCAATTTTATGTTTGTTCTTTTAACAGGTTAAGCCTTGCCACCGGAAAGACTGGCCATTCAGTTCACCTGAGACTGAACGAGAATTGCTGAATTTAGGTGACTGAAGATGCTGCTGCCATGGAAGCAGCTGTTCCTGGTATCACTTATTGGCTGTCTTGGAGGTAACAAAATATAATCATCTCTAACTTCCAGTTTAGAGCTATGCATAAATCTCAAGATCCCAGATTTGAACTGTGCTTGAGGAGTAGAATCAGGGAGGCTTTGAAATGTGAATGTCACGTAGAGTTTAAAAACCAAACATGCAATAGATTAAATAATACAAAATAATAACAGTGAATGAATTAAAATAACCTTTTTTTCTCTGAAGTTTTTACATGGGAATATGTTTTCAAAGCAAGCAGAAGATACTTGAATGCATTAAGGATGTTATTAGTAATGCGTGTTTTGTAGGTATGCTGATTTAATAGCTACCATATGTGTTTTTATGTAACTGGAAACTTTAAATTCTTGCTGTAACTGGGTATGGTTGCTACAGCCTTTGTCAAAACTTTGTTTACTTTAAAATGGGTTTATTCATGAGGAGTAGTGATATGTTATTGCTGCACTAGTTCAGCAATTTGGAGGTTTGCTTTTCCTGCTAAGCCAGACAATACTTAGTGTTTGGAATTTGTACTGCTTTTCAGGTCTTCTCTCTCCTGCCACGTTAGCTCTTCTGAATTGTTTTTCTTTATCAAGGTCAATGCTCATAGCAGCAGCAGCAGCAGAAGTCCCTTGCTTTCCTTGTCAATCTCTTCATTCAGCATGCGTTCTGCTTGAGCATCCCTAGTAATGCCAAGATGCATGTGAGGGGGAGAGGAGAGGCCCCTGTTCTGTTCTCAGGGGTTGACTCTTGGTGATTTTGGTGCACATTGGTGTTGCCAGGGTTGCAAAGAGCAGGCATAGCTGATACAGCCCAAATTACCTACGTGCATCCTCTTCAGAGCAGTCAGTGCTACTTCAGGGAGGAGGGTAGTACATGTGCATGTACTTTAATTGAAACATGTAAATGAAATGGTTTATAGCCTGGATCTGTTGCAAATAGATGTGTTTTCTTTGCAACAACTCTAATGCAGGGATAGATAGGAGATGCTGTGGTTGGCCTGTGCAGTCACCCAGCTGTGATTACTTACGGATACTGCAGCCTCTTCTCTCATCCCTCTTGCTCCGGTAACCTGTGCTTATGGTTCTGGCTGCCCTCAGGAGGATTGAATTGCTGCGTGAGGTGCACAGAAACATAACTGAGTAAGGTATACGGATTTAGCTTTCTACAGGGGCTCAGAAAGCTAGGATTTGGTTTTGGCTTAATCAAAAACTTTGAATAAAGGGAAGCCATGTTATCTGTAAAGTGAAAGGTGCTGATATTGCCTCTGTCAGATCCAAATGTTTTTCTACTGAAAAAGAAGATCCCAAGAAACTTAAAAATATAAATTATTTTTCCTGCGGGGCTACTTTACAGATTGCTGGCTGAAAGGGGTCGTGGGCATTTCTCACACTGCAGCAGTCACGCAAGACTTGCACAGAATTACTGGTTGAAGTTGAGGGGAGTTGCTTTTCTCTCCTTTAAACTGCTGGGAGCAAAGTTACCTTTTTAGTACTACTTCTGAGTAAATACTGTCTTGCTGCTGCGTCCATGCTTTCCCTGTGTCAGTCTGGCCCATCCCACTGCTGTGGCATAAGATGTGCAATAAGTGTGCCTGCCTTTGAGCCTGTGAAAATCCCAAAACAGAGAGGGAGAATGTGGCAGGGAGCTGTTTCCCTATGGGAGGATTAGAGGTAGTGTTTTGTGGCATTTCTTAGTGCTGCTCCTGTACCTCCAGCTCTTCTCTGTTAGCAGCAAACGTGTAGCAGCAGTGCCGTGCAAGGCAGGAGCTCAAAGCTGTGAGCATCCTGCATTAGCTAGATATCGGAGCTGTCCCAGCCAGGCAGGGCTGTGCCTCTCTTTTTGGGCTGCATCTGGAAATAACTGAAGTTGAAAATGTGTTTGTAGTCTTAAAATGATTTGAAGGTGGTAAGTCCACTCTCTGTAATGTCTGCTGCTATGTCTCTGTTGTTGGAGAGCTACTTACATGGCCAGTTAGCCACTGCTGCATCTGACTTGGCAAAATTTGGCATTATAAATGTCAGCAAAACAATTTGTTGTTGCAGAATGTATGTGTGTGCTTCTTATCCAAAATTACATATGAGAGATTTTCTGCTGACTGTTCAGTACAGCTGTTATTCAAAGGAGATACATTATTTGATAACTTAAATATAGACTAAGCCAAACCGTTTTTTAAAAAGCGATTACTTGATGTAATGAAGGATACGTGTGTGTGTGTATAGGTAAAATCCAAGGGCTAAAAATCATTAGCTTCCTAAAGATTTTTTTCGAAGTGTAGTCTTGCTGGTTTTGATCTCTTGGATATTGTTGTTGTTATATTTGTTGCAATACTTAACTAAAAAGTATGAGTAATTTTCATGCAATAAATGCCTTCTATTGGTGACAGGCCCTGTGTGTGATTTGTAGTAGAATTAATGATTACGTTATGTTCATGGTTATGTTAGTGTTAGATGAGTATTGATGTTAAAAAAAGGCTTAGTTTTTAATCTGTTAAATTTCTTTCTATAGGTTTTTTGGTTGATAAAAGGTAAGGAAGATAAGGACTAAGAACTTAATCTTGCTGTATTTTTTTAGTTACATCTGTACGATTTAAGAGTTATCCTTTGAATCGTAACAAACATCTAAGATACAGGTGGCCTAAGAGGGGAAGGCTAAAAAACCCCAGTATTTCATTCATAGATAACATACAGTAAAATGTTCTTTTGAAAAACAACACTGTACCCTTATTGAAGTTGTATCTTTTTAAATTGCAAAGCATGCAAATCTTCTGGCTTGATGTGTTGAATTTAAATATGCTCGCTCTTTTAAATGGAAAAAAAATAATCTTTGAGATAATACAGGAAGTAACATCCAGACCCAGGAAGGTAGGCTAACGCTTAAGTAGCACAGGGTTCCTCTTGGCTCCCAGGCGCTGCTGATGTATTATGAGCAGTAATATGAAAAATCTGTAAGCATCACTGGTTGGAGAGTATGAGCGACAATGTCTGCAGAACTATTTGTGTGACACCCTCAAAGCATTGCTCAGATCACTTTGACCTTGGTAGTGGTGTGTGTGGAGAAGTACGTAACCTCGTACAAGGATGAAAGATATTTTCACCCATCTGTTGAAGGACTTCTTTTATCCTTTAATCTTTCTTACGTTTTTATTTCATGTCATCTCGCTTCTTTTGGGTCACATCTAAAAGCAACTGAGATAAAAGCAAGTTTTGTTTTTGCTGCCTATGAAGAAGGTTGCCTTAAGGATCCAGGATGAATTGGAAGGTTTCCTATGTTAAACCGTATTAACACCAAGTGTAGCAACTGACTTCCTGGAAAAAAAAAAAAACCACACCAAAACAGCATAGTCATAAGTGTGTGGTTCTATGCAAATGTAGCTGTAGAAGGAGACACAGTATGAAAGGGATAGTGTTAGCTGCAAATTCAGCAAGTCACAGCTCTCAAAGTTCAGTATTTTCAGCAGCAACGTTGGCATTGACTATCATTGACTTTGCTAATAGTAATGCTTGTTATTCAGCTAGTTACTCTACTAGTAGAACACTTAATTTCCAATCACCATTGCAGTAATAAGGAAAATGTTGCTAATATTTTGAGGTACAAGTGATCCTAGGCTTGTGTAAGACTGTCCTCTTTCCAGTGTTCATCCTGCTAGCCTTTCTTTGCATCTGCTTCAGGTCATCTCCCTTCAATTAGTGTACTTCCCAAATGTCAGCTTAGTAGCCATGGGGAGTTGGTAGATTGGAGGACCAGCAAGAAGTCGAGCAAAAAGATGTTTTTCACATTATCACAAGCCAGATGTGTTGATGGGACAGGACTGCTTGGAAGGCTTGAGCACCCATAATTGATACAAAATGTTGAGTCAGGGTTATATTTTGCCATCATTCACAGTGTTGCTTGGAGTTACAGTCAGCACTTGCAGAGACAAGAGTCTGAGCTAGGTGTAATTCGCTGAACAGACTGAACTGACTGTTTCCAGCCGCCTGACGCATCTCACTCGGAACTCTTGCAAAGGTCTCAATCCTGACAATACAGATCATCTGCTCTTTGGAGACCGGGCATGTGTTACATGCTAACGTTACCTGTTTGCTTCAAGTGCTTCAGTAGCATTAGTGGACCTTCGGAACAACATGCTTCTAAAAATCCACTTGGGAATCCTGTAGTTCAATTTATTTCAAGATTGATTTTAGTAAGAGCACACTGTAAATGTAAAACAAGTTGTTAAACAGTTTTGAAAATATTACTTCTAACATATCATTAAGATAGATTAGCAGGTATTCTGACTCTCTATAGAAGACAATTTTTTTTATCCTCTGCTTGTAAGCAAAGAGACAGTTCTTTTAAGACCTGTCTGCAGTTCAGTGTTACGAAATAACATCACAGCTACAGAAATGGAGATGCTGCTGATGTTGGCTTATAAACCTTGACATTCTCTGTCCTTGCAGATAATGTATTTCAAACTAGTTCCCTTATTGCAGTGTCCTATATTGAATTGCTTTTTGTTTATCCGATGTGAATCTTCATAGTTCATCAAAGTGGGGATGTGAGAGTATCTAATGAAAAAAAAAAAAAAAGCCCTTGGGTTTTTGTTTATTGATGCACGCTTATATCTGTATGACTAATGATCCTGCAGGTTTTTTGTCTGTTTACCTTGGAGAGCAGAAAGGTGATTACTTAACATTAAAATATATATATATATATTTGGAGTTTCAAAACCTCTACCTTGTTAGGAGGGGAATTTCAGAACACATACTTTAGTAGCATTATGTTTAAATTACTTCAAAGATAATAATGAATAAAATATGCAAAACAGTGTGAATAGTGAAAGTGCAAAACTAAGCCGTGATCTGTGGTGAAGTCACAAATTGATTCCAGTGTGTTACAACTTCTTGACTCTTGTATAGACTTCCACCCCTCCCGAGTGACCCAGCTGATGTCCCTTACCCTTGTGAGAGCTGGCTAGTGATTCCTTCATTTCTAGCATGCCGGAGGGTGTGTGCTGCACTGCTATTGCAGTGATGGTGAATACGGTGAACATCTATGATAATTAAGGTAAACATCTATCACATAAATGTGTAAACTGCTTCTCTGCAGTTTGCGTGACAGCTGGCTTTTCTTACTGCTCTTGCTAATTTTGGCTTTATTTTCCTGCAGTTTATTGCGCTGCTCAACTGGAGAGGAGGAGTAAGCTCCTCCATCGGCCCCAGCTGGCACAAGTGCTGTTGTGCATTTGCTCACCCAGCCTTTCACAGCAGCACCTGTGTGAGCACAGGCATTGGTTTCTTTGGCTTTCTCATGATTTTCTGTTGTTTTCAGCTGTTTTATACTGCTGAAATGGGCTGTTCTGTTCTTCCTGGAAAAGTATCTTTTAAAAGTTTCTCCTGAGAATTAAGAGGAAGAACAACTGTTGAAGGATGTTCTAGAGGAAAAGCAAGCTGTGAATCAAGAGAAGGTTCAAAGAAGTGAAACAAGGGGAACTGTGTGTGTAAATGCATAAAACTTCTGTTCTTCAGGAGATGAAAGGGTATATTTCAAACAGCATGTCCAGCATGAGACCTATAGAACCTGTTTGCGCTAACTTTCTTGGCTAAGCTTCTAACTTGTTGGCACCACAAATAGTGTATCCTAATGCCGTCTTGATTGTGCTTTATCCAAATAGGCCAAAACAAAGAATTACCACTAAACAACTTCTTCTAGCCATTACAGGTCTTGGCAAAACAGAAACAAACAAAACCCCAAACCAGCCAAAAATCTATCTTAATGTGCAGAAACTATTTGGATGTTGAAGCCTGCTTCCTGTTCTGTGCCTTTACATTGAAATTTCCTGTCAAGGAGGTTTTCCTTCTAATTCCTTATTTAATAGTCCATTTGAGTTTAAAACTAGATGTTGTTGTATGTATTTCTTATGTGTCAGTTCAGGTGTTTTCATTGTTTTCATTTTTATGTTTTGGTTTTTTTCTCAGTCTAATACGGGGAAAAAGCCCTGTTAAACCCTCAGGCTCAGTAATGTCATGTATCAGATCCACAGCTCTCCTCTTTATTAAGTTTAGGAGACTTATGAAATTGGAAAGCGTGATTCTTACTCTTTCTTTGTCTTTCCAAAAAGCATGATAACAAACCTTCCATGTTCTTACTGATTTATTGTTGCTATTAAATCGTGCCACAAGGAAAGTAGAAGTATCCTTTTCAGAGGAAAAGCCTGGCTCTCCAGGCATGGAATACTGTTTTTTTGATGTGATGGGTGACTTGGGTGTGTGTAAGGGATCTCAGCCAGGTTTCTGTTTTGACACTACATCTTCTGCCCTGTATTGATTTGGAGAGGCAAAAAGGGGATCCTACTGGAAAGTGTGATATGGGTCTCCTTGTTAATATCATTGTACTTGCCCTGTATCTCAAATATCAGGAATCCTGTAAGATCAATGAGATCAATATTAGTGTTCATCGTTCATTCTAGCATCCAGTATAATCAGAGAGGCTTGAATTTTTGTGAAATTCTTATTAGCCAGCTGATTTGGAAAGCCAGTGCTTTGTCTTTGTGCCAGGTTTACAGGTGCACTGGTCCATGTTTTCCCATCAGTCTGTGATATGTGTGGGGTTTTTTTGGAGTGCTGCTGTAGGATCTGACTACAGTAATGAATGTGGTCTCAAACTGTGCTACCTTGTGCTTATATGTGCAGTCTCTTACCCGGTATCTGTGGTTGCATCTGTTACCTTCCTCTTGGTACGTGCTTATGTGGCAAGATGCTCTTTCCTTGTGGCTAAATGTCTTTTGAAGGCACGAGTGGTTTTTTTTTTTTTTTTGCTTCAGTATTTCTTGAAACAAGGGATGTACCAAACATCAACATGTTGTTGATTTAATGTAGATGAGGAAATAACTCATGTGTTTCTGGTGACTTCTTGTATTGAAACTACTCCCATGTAGGAGTATATTTGCAGTCATAAATGTGTAATTCTTAGTGCAGGCTTCTTGGACGCTGGCAGAATGCCAACAATACCTTCCCCTGTGCAAAACAGACAGCTTTTAAACTTGCAATAATCTTGATTTAGTCTTTGGTGAGGAGTTTTTATATGTGTGAGAATCTATTTGTAGGGAAAAAAATAAATAGCTATCATCACTTACTACTATGACACTGCTCTTGTTAAAATTCAGTTTTCATTAAGAGTTACAGCATTCAGACAGAATCAGTCTCTATCTTAATGCATAATGGTTTTGCATATTAATAGCAATATCCTTTTTATACATTATACATTAATAGTCATAATGTTAAAATGCATCTTTGCCTGTAGTGACTGTCAGAATTGTTTACCTTGAACTGCTTACATATTGTTAACAAGATTCATTACACTGACAGAAAATTTTGTTTGCTGATTGAATTAGTTAAAAAATAAGGAACTACTCTTAAGAGTTCTGGTTTTTTTAATGAATTTTTTGATGTCATGGGTGCTTCATACAGATCTTGTAACAGAAAACGAAATTGCTGCTGTTAATCTGAAAAGGCCCCCACTGTAGATATCCCTTTGTACTTACACCCAACATACTATCAAGCTTCACTACTCCTCTGTCTTTGTGAACAAAGGATACAGCAAATAGCCTCCCAGAGCTTACATACCAGGCAAGAAATTTGCCCTGGTGCAGGCATCTTTTACCTATGAACCAACAGATGGTGGTACCTTACTGGAGACCCAGTTCCTCCTCTTGCTATGAAACAGTTTAAAACTTGCCTGTCTTCATGCTGCTACTTCTGCTTTTAATACAATTGTAGTACACTTGTGCCTTAGCACTGTGAACTTGTCTGTTCTCAGCCTACCAGCAGAGCAGACTCACTTCAAGAAAGGCTTTTTAGGGTTTGTTTTCATTCTTTGCCAATACTGTAACAAGATGTTGAGCAGCGATGGAGAACGGCGCTTATCCGTGCACTTGGAATTAAGTGAGGGAATCATTATAGACTCCTTCATCAGGATCTTCTGTTTTTTTCTTGTTACCTATATGTAAACCTGGGGTGGTCCAAGTCTGTGGAGAGACTGACACTGATGTAATGGACTTTCCAAGCTCAGTGGATTTACAAGAGTGTTCTGATGGTGGGTATGCTTCTATCAGTTATGATATTTAATTCTGTGAGTGTGGAGAATGCCGTGGCATTAAAACTCTTTTTGAAGAGAGACCTTAAATACCTCTTAAGGGTCTCCTCAGTTTCTGCTTCATCTTCCAAGCTGAAGAAAACCTTCTCTTGAAAAGCTGCTACTTCTTGCTGCAGATACTATTTAACCTTAAAGCGGAATCTTCACTTCTGAACAATTAATGCTTCATTTCAACAGGACAAATGTTATCTTTATCTTCATTAATTAAATTTCTCGTAGATTTTATGACATTTGAATGGAGAAATTTTGGCTAGTGGCAATTCTAACTCTTACATAAATTACCAAGAAGAAATTTTCAAGCGCTTTATCCTGCAATAAAATTTTGTTATTGCAGATATTACTGGGTATGAAGGCTGTACATCTGTACTTACACAGTACTTCTGCCTAGTGCAGTTTAAAGTACAATACAATATAGCAAGTAATCTCAATATCTTTTTTTTTTGTAAAAGCTTACGGAGCTTGGGTGCATTGAATAGTAACCCGTAACAGCATACTTACTGAAATCCACAGCCTAAATATTTATTTAATAAGAATGGTGATAACTCCCAGTGCCTCCAGAGCTTCTATTTGCTGAGTTTCTTGGTAGAAAGATCATTGCCTGGTATTTAGTATGTGGCTACTTACTTGTGGTATGACTTCAGCCTACTTTCTTCCAGGTGTCTGGGATGGGAGCTTCTGAAGGTACATAGCCTTCTCTTGGCATGTAGCGTGCCTGCTGCGTAATGAGGGTAGGACAGGAACCTCTCCACAGATGCTTTTTGGGTTAGCGTGGTCCAACATTAGCAGCTCAGAGTTTCAGAAGCAGCGAGGTCTTGGAAGTTGTTGCAGGACAGCTGGCTTCCACTCCCATAGCAGGCAACCCTCCTGTCCCAAGGTGGTACAGGGGCACACTAGGGGCTGCCTCTAGGAGAGGCTGGCATCCACTCTCTGCAAGCTGGGATTCCTCTTCTGTCTTAAAGCATCAGCTTATCTCTTTTTCTCTGTCCCTCAGCAGCAGCTATTAAAGTCATTCTTCTTTACTTGCCAGGCTGTCTCTGTTGAAGAGATAAAAGCTTAAGTTTGGCTGCTTTGCCTGTCTTCTGGTGGTTTGGGTAATGAAATGAAGATAAAGCTTTCACTCATTACCTGAACAGCCATCCTATTGTTTCTTGTGCCTTTTGATAGCAAACTAGACAACAGCATTCCAGGCTTGCTGTTCAGCCATCTTCATTGATTAAACTACCTGCTGAAGTATCTATCACTGGCTATTGCTGAAGAATAAATGATGACTAAGATGGATGAGTAATCTCATCTAGTGTGATAATTCCTAGAGTTTTGGGTACTATCTTTAATCTTTCATTTCTTTCCTACAGAAGAGGTTCAGTGGTGCTCGTTGCTTTATGAAATTATTGCTTTATGAAGGCTAGAGATCTGCGGGTGAGTCATGCTATACAAATACCAAGGTGGGCAAGGGAAACCCTTTTCTCTCCAAGCAGAAAGGGAAAAAATGTTGGTGAGGGAACACAAGGGAAGAGGACTTCGGGAAAAGTTTGCTGTGCAGAGCATAAGCTGTATCAGCCTCTTACTTGGAAAGCTCAGGACTCTGCAGGGGAAAAAAAACAAGTTAAAGTGGTTGTGGATGACAGTTGAAAAACAGGGAAGGTACGCTGTGGTTGAAATCTAAAGCTGAATAATTTGACAGATGTTCAGGAAAATAACCGAAGTGAAAATAAATACTTTGTTTTGTGTTTTAAAAAGCCTTCCAGAAGAAACTGTTCTGATTTTGTTTTTTTTCTTAATGATCACGTTCAAAATGAATGCTGTGGATTTTTAATCTTGGTAATTTTAAATACAGTGCTGCTAGCCTCTTGGACAAAAGCTTTATTTTTGCCATAATTAGCCTCTCTGTTTTTTGTTTAATAACAAATGGGATAATATTAGTCTTTAACTTTTCCAATACAGGACATACGTATCAGTGATGAGATTTCAGAGCTCAGTATTTATCGAGGATCAGAACACAATTTTTATGCTGGGTTTTCAGTAAAAAACAACACAAGGTTGTAAATCAAAAGCTTAACCTCAACCATATTACTATACGTGTTTGAAAACCTAAGCAAATAAAGGCTCATTTATATTCTTGTCTGATTAGCACAATCAGAACTTATTGATGCTAAAATGAACCAGATTTCCATAACTATAAACAGAATATTAAAATATAGCTGTTTAACGTAGTATGGTGGTTTTTTCCTTCTTGGATGGAACAAATAGTTACGACTTTGTTAAAGACTCCAAAAAAGTCAAGAATAAAGTCAAAAGCATTTCAAACACATGCCTTTTGGCAGAAAAGACGACCTCTTTCAAAACAAGGGCTGCTTGCTCTCCTGGAAGAGAAAGCAGAAGATGACACGTAGGTAAATGCGTTTGTGCTTTGCATAGTCAAGGGTCAGACATTCACGAACTGAGAATGTGGTGGAGAAACATTTGCACATAAAACCCACTTTAATGGAACCAGCCATTCCAATTATTTGTTGTTTTAGCTCAAGAGGGGAACAGCTAGCCTTAGTGAGCAAGGGGAGGTATGGAGTAATGTTACGCAGTGATACAAAGTGTGGAACTCTGTATACTGAAGCCAACTGGATGTTTCCCTGGGGTGTAAAATGAGAAAGCTGGACTAGCCTAATGCAGAGGGTGCAGGGCTGTGGGTTTTAAGGAGACCTGTATTTCAACATGAGCTTGTGCAGGTGACGTGAGTTTTCATTCAAATTGTCAGGAAAAAGTGTAATGGCACTTGCAAGTTTTTGTGTGGTTCCAAGTGACTATGTGAACAGAGACTTACTGCATTGTTCTAATACGCATCGAGGGTTCTTCCCATCTCATAAGTGTCATTATGTTAAGAAGTACCAAGTGTGAGGAATTGGTGGATTAGTGTAACTTTTGTTTAGTAGAGGCAATGGAGTATGTCAGGGGGGTTATTTTAAATAAGCAGAAAATTTTGCAACTCCTGTGCTGCTCTTCCACCGTTGCAGGTTAGAGACTCTTGAAATGCCACCTTGTCCCCAATGAACTGCGAGTCATGCCTTGTGTGAGACATGTACTTTGCAAAATAATTCAGTGAATCTTGGGGTGCTTTGCAGCTGAGGCAAAGGACTGCAAAGAGAAATGCAGCATTCATTTGCCTTTGGCAGTTGTTGTGCATTGAGAACTTCAAGATGTTTTAAACCTGAATTAAAAACAGTTTAATTTGCATAATCAAGGGTAATTAGTGTATATTTTATCCTGGTTCCCATACAACTATTTATAACTCTGAAAGCAATACAGAAAATCCCAGAATAGTTCGGTGTTAGATTCAGTTAAGGATTCTCCCATACTTCAGAGGTGACAGGTAAAGGTATTGCTATTGGTAAATAATGGAATGGCAGATTTTATGATCTTGAAGATAACAGGCAAATTGTGACACTAACAGCCTTAGTATCAGACATGGGATTTGATTCACACTGATGCTTGCGTACCCCAACATAAAACTTGCAATAGCATCCTTGGTCATTTTTAGGAGGCCTCTGCATAGCTCAGAAGAGCTAAAGTGCAAATAAGAACTGGTCTTCTAAAGCTCTGCTGTATGATCCAGGGAAATTTTTTAGCTGGCTCATTGCAGATTACTTTCTGGTCTTTATGTTGCCAGAGCTCATCTGTCCGTAGAGACTTTATGAATTAGGTCTTTTAAGGTTTCATCACACTTCTCATTTTTAAGGTTTGCTGTGTAGGGAGATCATATGGCATGTTATTTAATGAGTCAAGGCAGCTATGGGGATGTGTAATGGAAGGAAATAAGTTTTCCCTACATCTTTCAAAATGTGAAGAAACATTTATCCTGTATCAACAGCTTAAAAACAGGACAGATTCATTCCTTCCTGTGATGTTTTGTGCTAGCTGGGAAGCGATTCCAGCAAGCTCTGATAAGAGACAGTGTTTTTTGAGATAAACTACTGACATTAATGGTGCCTTGACTTTTTTAGGGAGAGGGGGTGGTGTAACAGTTCTTTCTGCCTTCAAAATTTGTAAGAATTGCCTTTGATTGCAGCTGTGGAAAAACCTCAAGCTGAATTTACTTACTAGCCTATGTAAAACTTTGTTGCGGACCATAGACTGTAGTTTAAAGAAAGACAACAGCATGACTGAATCTTGTTTTTTATATTTATATTTTTGTATATAAAATCTAACAATTCATCTCAAATTCTGGATCTGCGTTCGCAGCATTGATGCAGGGTGGGCATATTTCAGGTTATACAAGAGTTTACAAGTGAGTGACAGCAGTGAGCAACATATTGGAAAATATTACCTCTAATTCTTTCTTTAAAAGTTTTTTTGGATCCTAACATGAACTATGGTAATCCGTAAATAGTGTATGAAGACAAAATGAAATTAGGTAAAAGCACCAAGAGTAAATGGGGGAGAAAAAGCAGTTGTTGCAGATCATAACCTCATCGGTTGGGATGACAGTTTCAATTCCATTTGAGTTTTCTCCAGTTCTCGTCCTTTTTATGTTGGATTAAGTAACGGTGTTTGTCGTCTTATTCCCATAGCAACCTTATCTTTTCTCTTTTTTTGATGTAAATCTGCTTGTCTCTTACTACCTTTCAAAGCTTGCACACAACTAGCTTGTGAAGGAGGGGAGTGTGGCGAGGAGAAACCAGAGACTTTCTGGCATGGGAAATAAGGGAAAGAATATTTTGGTGATAGGTGTGTGTGTATATATAAAACCATCTCCCTGCCCCTCCCCTAAGCTATTGATTACATCAGTTTTCAGTGTAGTTTTGGCACGAAGACTAAAACTTTCATGCTGTCTTACTAGGCTGTCTGGGCAAAACTCTTTCAAAACGTCAAAGGCCACGCTACATGCCCAGCCAAAAAGACAGACTTAATGACCTGCAACATTATGGCTTATATAACTTAAGTGCCAATTGCAATCAGGGAAAGTCTTAACTTGCCATGATTTTGCTCCTCATGTAGCTTGGAATGTCTTAAGAGAAAGCTGGGTGCAAGCAGAGATTTAGCTGGGCGCTGTGACCCCCACCCTTGGGTCCAGCCCTTTTGCCTGTCCATGACTGGTGGCCCGCAGCTGGGAATATCCTGACCTGGGAAGGGTCTTTGAATCGTCCATATCGCAGGGATGAGGCCCCGAGTCAGAGTGTAAAACCAGTTTGTACAAAAGGATTCACATCCTTAGTTGCATCACTTGCCCTTTTAAGGCATTAAATCAGGATGAAAAAAGCAACTGTTGTTTGTCTCTGTACATCTTTTTCTCCTATTAAATATTTCACTTGATTGGACTTGCTTAATACATTAAGTGTCTGAGCTGAAGTGCAATGGAAGATCATCATGTAAATTGGTCTGAATCAAAATTTTTCTTCTGTAGCTGTAATAGAGATACTTTTAACCATCTGCTCCTCAATCCTGATGGCAGCAGCTTGCTGTGAACCAGAGATGCAACGCGGTTGCAGCAGTGTTAGTAATGATGCTAAGAAATAAGGATCTTCTGGAACTCTAGTTCTGCATGCACCTTGTCATTCACCTGCTTTTGGTTGTCCACCACTTTTTTTTTTTAAATGAGTTTCTGCCAGAGTCCTGCTGATAGCAGCTTTGCTACCAAACTTTCTGCATGCATTCCAAGCACATTTATTGTCAGTGGGTGAGGAATGGGCACTTATGTATTAGCCATGTTTCATCCTCATAATCCCTCTTGTTCGTTTCTGTAATAGCTATCCACATTTTGGCTATAATTATTTTTGACTTGAGCATTAATTTTGCTAACTTAGATATTCTTTGGAGGGCAATAATTTGCTGAAAGTAGGTAGTGCATGTGGTATCTAGCTCTTACATTTTAAGGCTTGATGATTTTGGTCGTGGGGTTTGGGGGGAAGGTTTTTTGGGTTGGGAGTGGTTGGTTTTTTGTGGGTTTTTTTAAGGTTTTTAAAACCTAAGAGTTTTCTTTCAATCACAGAATATACATAAAGATCAAATCAATATGATCCATTATATTTTTAGATATTTAGACTTTATGCCTAAATTCTGAAATTTTTTTAGCAGGAGCCTTTTGAAATGCTAGCTTTACTTCTGTAGGTGTATTTTTATAAGTAAAAAATTTGATACTTCCTGCGCATGTCATTCGTCTGTCTGTTGTCCAGCACTGTCTGTGTGTGTGTGTCCGTGTCCGTGCCTGGGTAAAGCTCTGAACAAAAAAAATATTTTCATATTAATTCTTGCAGGTTTTTATTTTCTTTAACAAGCTTGATGACTTTCTTTAGGATTTGTGCACTTCAGGACTGTTCTTAAACCTCTGGAGTATGGCTTATTTGGGAACACAGAGCTTGTATTCACTGAAAAATCCAGGCAAGTCATTAATAGGGGAAGAATTTTAGCCCTTTTTTTTGTCAGAATTACCCTAATATTCTTGTTTAGCCCACTTAGGATGCTACAGATAGTACTTTAAAAACATCTAGATTACATTAATACCATTAAGGGCCTGATCTAAAGCCCATTGAGGTTGATAGGGATGTGCAGTAGGAATGTAACGCTTTGATCTTTCAACTGTACCTTTACAGCTTACAAAATCAAACATAAAAAAATGTTTCAGTCAACATAAACACATCTGTGTCATACTTCACCCTTCATGGCTAATAAAACTATTGGATTTGGAACCTACTCAGATTGAAATAAATACTTAAAATGCATTCAGAATTATTATTTTACAGCAACAAGTTCTGAAATAGAAAAAATGGTGTCGCTAAAAGGCATGTAACAAGCGCAGTTGTCTTGTGATGTACCGAATTACTCTGACACTCAATGAATGTATAAATACACAGTAAGTTTTAACTGTAAGTAACCCATGGCTGTGACACAATAAATGTCAGATTTAGGAGGGATTGAGAATAACTGTTTAAATATCTTCACTGTGTATCTTCTTACTTGAAACGTAGTTTTTCAAGGCTCTGATTTGCTGCCAACCTGCCTACTTTACTTCCTTATGTTTTTCGGTACAGCTACTTGCTAAGCAAAGTAGGTATCTTAATACCAAAGCAATGGAACTTGCAGAACCATTCCTATTACGCTGCATTGCTTCTGTCTTTATCTTTGTATCAATAATGTATTTACATAAGTGTTTCTAGTAGAATCTGGTAGCGAGCAGTGACAGAGAGTGCAGGCTGTGACTTGTGGGGAGTCTCATTTAATAACCAAGGAAATTCACACTACTTAAGAGATGCAGTACCTGCTTTTTATTTTCCTGTTATTACCTCTCAGCCTTATGCAGTGAGATCTTCTTTCTATTTTTATGAAACTATTTTTTTTCAGCCCATGCTTTTTTATTAAATTGGAGTTAACGATATACTTTTGAGGATTACATCATCCTATGCGGAGCAATTTGGCTTAGGCTGGAGATCAATCTGCACATGGAGCATCTGTCGCTTAACAACTCTGCTTAGATACCAACAAAAAGATTTGAGGTCTCAATGTGTTTTGGGGGTTTACTCCTTATGTACATGTCTCAGTCTGTTAAATTCTCTTCAGTGACACTGGGATTGTAATTTTTATTTTTTTTTAATAAATGGAGTCACAGAAGAACAGATAGGGATTTCTGGGCTGTTGTTTTTTTCCATTCCCACAGCTTCTGTTGTTGAACGGTCTGATGCTGGATTTATTAATCTATGTAGTTGCTTGCTCAGGTGTAATCCCTTGTTCAACCACATTTATTCATCCACTGAAGGATGTGCACATTGGTGCATCATGGCATATTAAAGGTTTACTGCTGCCTGCCACAGCTGTCATCTCTTTGACCCTTCGGTAAACTAACAGTCTTCCACGTAATTTTGCTTTCATTCAAGTGTAATGCCATTACTGCGGAGGCAGACAGAATGCAATTCTCTAAAGATCTTGTCTTGTTCCCTTCTCTTTCAAGGAGGTTAACGTGCTCAAATGATCCCTGCATTTTCTTTCTTAGCTCTCCTGCTGCAAGAAGAGCAAAGAAGAAAGTGCTCTGGGTAATCTGTTTGCACTAGCTTTTGGGGGATGGAGCAAACTGGAAAGATGAACTCACCAGTAGGCAGAAGTCCTCTTTACACACACTTGAATTTCAAATGACTTCATTTTTTTCCATAGCACTTCTATATTTGTAACCTTTCAGTAAAAGGTTATACGGATTTTTTTCTAATATCACTTACCATGGAAATGAGCAAGTAGAAACTTTATTTACCCAAAACCAGCTAAACTATATTTAAATATTAATGACATATAGGAATAACATAAGTCTTAAGTTTAATCAGTGTTTTGTCCATAGATGCTGGTCATTTACAAGCTGTACAGTTTCAAACACACACACGCGCACCCCCCCAACCCCCCACCCCCCCCCAATTTCATATAAATGTTTACATTGGATTAGTACTTTGCAGGCAGTGTGGATAGCCTTGCGATCTTGCAGAGCTGATGGGGAGAATGAGAGCTTGGAGATGATGGGCTGAAAATGGTGTCTGGGGACACCTATTCAAAACCCCAGTATGTAAGGCAGCAGCTGTCATGTCATTGAGTGCAGTTCCTCTTTATGAATTTATCACCATTGTAATGTCTAATGATCTGTATTTTCCTAGTGCTTTTATATTGATTGCTTCTACTGTATGTACTGCTATTTTACCCAGTAATGAAGTTAAACAATCAAATGAGTCAATGATTTATTGGGTTTCTTGGTTTAGAGGCTGGTTCTACACTGCCACAGCTTCGCATCTGCTCTCTGAACTCTTGTTTGCGATTTGCCCGTAGGCTTCCTCGCTGCCTTCCCAAGTACCAAATTAAGTGTATGATATGATGCTTTTGATTCTTAATAACCTGATAGTAACAGTTGTCTTGCATTTCCTTATCGATTGTTCACGCTCCCTTGCACTGGGCTATTTTTGAACCTTTGATTTCTTAATACATATCCCTTTCTGGTTTTATTTTGTATTCTTTTTTCAAAATAATTTTTTTGAATGTTCAGCTTCTTCGGTTAACGAAGTTTAGCATTTTTCTCCTTAGTATTTCATCACTTCAGCTCTTGATAACATATGCTCCTCTTATTTGCCCTTTTATCTTTGTGTGTAACTCTTGTCTGCTTCCATTTAAAAGTAACTGTAGCTTCTCTTTAAGCCAGTTCTGTCTTACCCATCCTGTATCTTTCTTTCTCCTGGCTTTTCTGATGGGGATTCAGTGGGATTACTTGTTTCTTTTATAAACCTTTTTGCCTCATAATAAATCCTTTACTGAAAAATTTGTCAGAGCTTCCAGTTCTGAGCTCTGTGTCTAAACTGTGGGACCTAAACATACTTCCAGACTCCAGTATTTACTGACCCTTTGGCAAGGGTAAAATCAGTTTCTCACATCCCAGTGTCTGTGAGAAGATGATGTTGGTCTAGAGGCTGGAAAAGGGCTGCTATGCATCGCAGCTGTTCCCAGCTGAAAGCAAGACACTTAGCCACACCGTGGTACATCTGCCATGTGCCCTGAATTGCGTTGATTTGGCACTGTATAAGGTGTCCAAGTAGATCAAGTTAGAGTGAGTTTTTAGCACAAATCATAGCATTGTGTAATGAATTTAGTTTATTCCAAGTCATGCTTGCAAGGGTCTCCTTTTTTTCCTCCAGACAATGCAGTGTCAGATACCAGTTCATTCTGAGTAAGACCAAATGCATTTTTATGATTTATTTACCTCTCTGTTTAATTGCGTAACAGTAATTGTTCCTGCTCTTGTAAACCAAAACATGGGATTTGCTATGTCCATGGGGATTATATTGCTTGTTTTTTTAAATGTGTCTCTATTCTATCTGGGTCACAGCAATGATTAATATTGGAAGAGAGGTTTTGTAACCAGACTGAAGCTCTGGAACAGATACTGAAAAGGCCGTTCTGATTTTATAGAGGATATGAAGGACAGAAGTAGAT
Source organism: Ibycter americanus (assembly GCA_035590275.1). NCBI lineage: Eukaryota > Metazoa > Chordata > Aves > Falconiformes > Falconidae > Ibycter > Ibycter americanus. The sequence goes on along the minus strand of JAVJGI010000050.1, from coordinate 19,763,034 downwards.
GTGAGACACAGCAAATGAAACTTTGGCTTAATTGCAGTGGGAAGACTCGGTCTATAGTTCTGGTCACGCTGATCAGTGTGTATTTTATATCTGGTATGAACAGAGGAGTTCTTTGGTAAGATAAAAGGTAGTGTTTACAGTAGTTTAGATTTGAGAAAATAAGCTATGCCATAGGTTATCCATGTCTTTCCAAGATGAAAGATCAGAAGGAACTGCTAGATCTGTTTTGATCTCCTGGATATCGCAATACAACTTTACTCAGTAACCCTTGTATTAATCCCTTATCCGTATGCAGCAACCTTACTGCTTCTTCTGAGCCGTCTGGAGTTTTAATTCTAATTTGAGCTTATCTGGCTCCAGCTTTGGGGTTCGTCCTACCTAAGAAATGATACCAGGAGAAACTCCTGTGATGATGCGATAGGCGAGTGGGCAGCGTGCTGCTGAGGGCTGCTGCAAAGCTAGCACCAGCATTGAGGGTCACAGTGGTGTTTATGCCTTGGCTCCGCTCTAAATGATTTCTTTTATTGACTGCTGGGAGCCTGTTGATGGGAAGGTACAAGCATAAGAAAATCGCTTGCAGTGACAACCTATTTCAGCGTAGATAAGTAGAACTGCTGCAGTGAGTCTTGCTGTGCGTGTTGGAGCAACTGCAAGTTGCAACTGCTCATAAAGTTTTCGTAAACATCCTACCAGGAGCAGAAAGTCCGTGCTCAGCAAGAGCTGCCATGCACTCGATGCCTGCTGCAGCTTGCCATAAGTGCAAAATAATTTGATGCCTTCCATTGAACATTCAGAATCTCAACAACTAATTAAATATACTCCAGCAGCACTTGAGGAAAGGAGAGGTTTCCAGATAAGACAACAAACGGGCTGCTTTAATAGTAGGGAGCTCTGGTACGAATCATCAACTCTCCATACTGAGCAGCTCCAAGATGAGCCCAGAGGGCATTTAGGCTGTTTTGGTTGGATTGACTGTTTGCTGTTTGAGAAACACCTCCATCAAATTCTGTTCCTTGAAGCTTCCCAGCTTCAGTACAGCGTCTCCTTCTCCCTGTACCTTAGATACAGGCAAGAAAATCCCTTTCTAGGTCTTCCCCTACACGTGAAGTCTTAGCATGGGAGTGTGCCCAAATTCTTGATTGCTCCCCTTTCTTGCTGTTTGTTGCTGTTTCTCTGTAGTGCTCACCTAATGGTCTGGCATTGCAGTTGAGATGGTGTTTCTTGTCTTCAGATGCCAGCAGCAAAAGCTGTGAAATTCATCTGGATGAAAAGGGAGAAGCTGGAGGAGTTTAACTGATTGTAATTCATATTGTGATCTTAATTGGGGGGTAAGGGGTTGGCGGGATGCGTTTTATGAGACTGGGGATAAAGGGATTTTAAGAAAAGTTGAGGAGCGTACTGAGCCTGAGTGTTGGTAAGAGTTGAGGAGCTGGAGCTGGTGGGGAAGCAAGGACTGCAGGGAACCTTCTGGGGAGAGGGGCAGGACGGAGGTGGTGTGAGGAATGACAGAAACATGTAGGAACTGCATCTCAAGCTAAAGCATCCCAGACCCTGTGGGAAACCATGGTGCGGGGACTGAAGCTCTCAGGATCCGGGGGTTTTAGTCTGGGCGGCTGTTCCATGGGACCAGTGTTCGAAACCTTCCTGATGGCCAGGCAAATGCCTCTCAGTCTCTTTCCCAGCTGCAACATGTCCCCAGCCAACAGGGACCAACACACATTCCCATTCAAGCTGTCGGTGCTGAGACCTTACTGCTTGGGGTTTTATTTTTTCCCTTAGCCAATATTTGGGATTTTGGGCAGCCTCGGTTCTGGCATATTCTAACTCCAAATAATTGAGTTTGTAACCTCAGTATGTTCTTCTAATTTTATGAGGTACTACAGAGTAATGTGTTTGCACAAGAATACTGAATTAGATTATGCAGTGCTTTCTAGCTTTTGATTAAATAATTTTTTTTAAGAACTCATGCTTGTGCACAGGTTGGAGATACAGCTTCATGGGAAACTTCTTGTCATTTGACTTTCATCTTCATTCAAGAAATGATTCTGCCGCTTGGAACATACAATGTCCTGTCTCCTAGAGATGAAGTTATATTTTTCATTTTTGTTTCTATGTGAACCGGGCAGATTTTTATTGTTTTAAACATCTCTGCTGTCAGCATCACAATGATGCTGTGTTTTTTTGCCTTATCTGCAACAGAAAATGCCAGTTTTGCTTGTCAGCTGCAAGTGACATCATGGTAAGAAATGCATTTCACTGCTTTCCTGTTCCCTGAAGCCTGTAAGGAAAATAACTACAGACCATCTGCTTTAGCCACTTTTGGCTACTGTAAAGGAAACAAACAAAATATATTCTGGCTTCCTTTGATGTGCTCCTGAACATCCATTAAGCTACAACTTTGGTGTTGCTGCATGGTGTCTGGATAGAAATAGATCATTTTTCTTATCTATCCTGCCCTGAGCCTGTTAATGCAATCTAATCCTAGCTAGTAACCTAAGAGATTTATAGTCATAAATGTTTGCAGCATTTTTCCAGAATCTGTTTTATGCTGTGGCAACGTCTTTGTGCTCGGCTAGGTGCTGCCGCAGTTGTAGCAGAGTACCCAAGGAAGAGTGCATTATATCCTTGTTTCAGAAATGTTAGATTTGAAGATCACAGAAGCAATTAATGTCAGTACTGTATGCTATATTCATGATACTAAGTCTGAGTTATTTTGTCAAATGTGAAAATTCACTTACCTCTTTGTTAAAATCGTGATGTGAATAGTTAGTACAGTTAAATAACTGTTTTTCCTCTATGCAAACCAGGCAAACGTGCTACTATGAAAATGTATTGCTTCTATTTCTGCCTCTTCATTTTTCATCTCCAGTAACTGATAATAAAGCTAAAAGTTTGAATTTCCTCTGACAATATTATTCCTGATACAATATTAATTCCTGTCCTTGTACCCTATCCCCTCTATGGCTTACTTTAAGTAGGTTACTGAAATCACTTATGTAGAAATAGTCATCTTCTCTTAAGTTCCCTTGTACTTCTTTTATTAAACTGAAGAGTTGAGGTGAACATACCTGACAAACCCACCTGTTTTTAGGTTGAGAAACAGTGTACTGGAGAATTATTAAAATAAAAACCTGTTTTAGCTCTTCAGGATCCCCAGCATGTCAAGTTTAAAAATACCGAGCAGCAGCTGGAGCTAGAGATAAAACCAACCAATTCTGGAAAAGAAAATGGCACAGGTGATTTTTGGCGGGGTGGGTCATGGGTTAAGGTTTACTCTCTCCTCCTGGGCAAATTACTCGGGTGTTGTAGCTTGTGGATGGGAGATGGCTTCTTTCATTGCATGTGCCTGCTGGCTGCAGAGCTGGCCTTGGAGGGACA
>JAVJGI010000050.1:19740740-19759556 GCA_035590275.1 Ibycter americanus | reverse complement strand
TGTTGTAGCTTGTGGATGGGAGATGGCTTCTTTCATTGCATGTGCCTGCTGGCTGCAGAGCTGGCCTTGGAGGGACAGACGTCAACAGATAAAGCTCCTTCAGAGTTTCAAACGCAGCAAGAAATGCAATGTTGTGATTGCAGAGCATTGAAGAACCTGATCCTCAGGGATGAGGTCCGTAGACTGAGGAAGCTGCAGGCTCACTCTGGAGAGCTGGAGCAGCTCCATAAAGATGGTGCAGTTTTCTCCGGGGGCTGTGGTTTTTAATTAGCTGTGTTGGAGTTAAGGGCATTCCTTCTTATGTTTGCAGCTCTGCATAAACTTTTGCATTTTATATTATTTTGCTTAACCCAGGTAGGACACATTTTGATGAGAGTTACAAATATTTTGAAGGTCTGTGGATATTGGATTTTTATGCTGACTAACAAGTTGCTGTGTTTTTGTGTGTGAAGCAGCAGCTGTGCTAAGACATCTGTTGAAAGGACACTTACTCATCTGCTGTATCTGTTATTTGTCATCGTTACATCTGTTACAGTCCACATGGCCCTAATCAAAGCAGTGGGGCATTTTGCCAGGTGCTCCATACCAAGTGAGATGAGGAAATGACAGATTTTGGTTACCCGTATCCTGGCAATACTTTTTGGTGACAACCCAGCTATATTCTGTAATATTTGTGGGAGAGTCCATCCGTTTCTTTAAGGAAAGGTGGCTGTTTTGGGGAAGATAATAGAGTGAAGTCAGTGGAAGGCAAAAAAAAATAATCCCATTGTCATCTGCATGTTCCCACTGCTTCAAAAATGAACTGTTGTGGGATGTTTTTCATTGATTTATTTATTAACAAGTCTTCATGGAAACACAGCTGTTTATTAAATAAACAAACATTCAGGTAATTAGATTTAGATCTGGCAAAGCATTTACCTGCCTGTTTAACTATTAAAATGCAAGTAGCCTTGTGTTCTTCAACACTAAACGTGCTTTGTGGTCATGAGTGGTTGGTGATGGAGGTGCTTTGTATACTATCAGGATATTCTTAGATTTTGTTTTAGGAAAGTGTTTGGAGGCAGACAAAATCTATGTTACATCTGAGAACACACTGTAGGATAATTTCCTTGAGCAAACATCCTTCTCTCCTGAGATATTTCTCAAATTGCTTGAATTGCATTATTCAGTGCTGTGTTTGCCTTGAGTTGAGTGGTAATTCCGAGATAATATAAACTGATGGAAGACATATTTTTGGGGAGCACCTACTGGAGAAAGTTCTTTTCTCAAAACACGCAATTCCCTTGTAATGCTATCTTTTTCCAGTTCTTTGAGTGCATTTTTGCCACTGCAAAGCATGTTTAAAAAAAATTCCCTGCTCATCAGATGTTGACTCAGCTTTTATGCTATTAAGTGTTCCTCTGCTGCTTCCCCCCCTCCCCTGCTGTCACTGGTCTCTTCCTTCAGTTCCACACAGCCCACAAAAGCATCTCAGCTCTCAGTCCCTCTTTCTCCCTCGTGACTGAAGACTCCTCTATGTCTTTCCATGCTGGCATCTCCTGTTCGCTGCCCTCTGTGCCAATTTCTTTTTAGCTTTTCCTAGTTGTGTTATGTAAAAACACAGACTTTGTTGTACGACTTTTAAATGATTCTCATTTAAGTGGGCTGAGAGTGTTTAATTCTTTCCTGTTTCATTTTTTTGCTGCGCACCGAGATTTAAGGGGAGGTGAAGGGTTTTAAAAGTTTTGTAAGGAAGTTTTTGGTGGTGTTGGTTGGTGCTGTTTGCTGCAACTGGCTCCAGCAGCCTGTTAATCGTTGCACAGCTTGCTTGTTAGATGTTATCCTTTGATGTGATGGAAACAACCTGCAGGGTCTCTTCCCTCCCCTTTTTGCTCTATGTAAAAGTTTGCTATATCTTACTAGCAGTGTTTCTGTGGATGCGAGGACCAGGGTCGGATGGGCTTTGCTGAATGAGACCAATGTAATGTGAGCAGAGGTGGGAGCAGTATTTCAAACAAAAAACTCAAAGCTGTCTAAGCAATGCTTTGGGTTGTGAATAAAAACTGCCTTAAGGGTGGGAGGCTGTTTCTGCTTGCCCTGTCCTGGACCCTTTAGGGCATAAAATGGCTGGGACACGGGTGGCTGTAGGCAGCAGTACTGGATATCAACCCGGGGAGCTGTGCCGGTGCTCCTGGGCTGCCAAAGTATGCTCGCAGGGCTGGAGCTGCTCCTCTTTCTGAAACGGGGTTTTAAAAATACTCTATAGTATGTGTGTGTAACCTGCTGTACCGTTACCTTTGTACAGATAAATGTCGTGCTATAAAATGGAAGTTCAGCAGTGTATCACAGCATTAAGAGACTTTGTAGAGGTTGCTGTGAAATTATATGATTTCCCTGTAACACCAGCCTGACAGAAATGAAACTGTGGAGGTGGTTCCCCAGTAGCCAGTGAATCTCTTCACTGTGACAAATCACCTGGGTTCTTTGCATGCTTTGAGTAATGCTCGCTTGTGCACTGTTCATATTTTTCTCCTCTCTCTACCTCCAACAGTAATTGATTACAGAGATAATTTTTGGTCTCATCCCTCCCTCCCACTCCAGTGTGATTCTCCCAGGCTTGATCCGACACCCAGGGAAGGCAGCAGAAAGTCTTGCTTGCTCCATGTCCTGCTCCGTTGTGCTTTTTTGCAGTGCTGTATGTCTGCAGGCAGTGTGGTGGGGTTAATAGGCCGTTTATCCCAACTGTTCTGTTGAGCAGATACCAGTATTTTTAAGAAACTAAAATTATGCCAAGCATGCATTCAGTTCCTGGTATCTGCCTAAAGTACCATAAGTCCGCTGTCATGGAAATGCCTTGGTAGAGCAAATTTTGGGGTATAGAGCTGGGAGGTTGAAAACTGTTGCTTATGCACATAGGTGATTCAGTTGGTGGTGAAGAGGTCGGTTTGGTGTTGGTTTTTTTTTTTTTTAAGAAACAAATTTTGTCATCTTTCGTTTCCTCCAGAAGCTGTTATTACCAACATAGCTATTGTAACATGCTGAAGCTTTTATTTTTTTTCTTAGGAGCTGAGAGACTGGTGCTTCATTTATTCTTAATAATGTGACTTTTACCAGGGCAAGCGAGTTGTGAATTAGTCCTTCGTTACGTGCTGACATCGAACAAAGTTCCCACTTCAGAATTACTTGTTCAAGAAAACAGTTAAGATTTGGTTGTCTGACTTTAGGTAGTTGAACATCTTACCAGTACAGAATTATACATAAAGTATATTTAACAAGTTCTGCTGCTCTGAACAATAATGAGTCTAAGTAATGGAATAAATGTTTTTGCGGCTCTTAAGGGACAGTTATGTTTGTAGAATATGAACCCTTGTTCTGCAGCTATCAAAACATGGTAGAATTGCTAATAAATGTGTGTTGACAATAAATACCAATAGATGTAAGTGTAATAAGATACTTGGATGTCACTGGACTTGCAGCTGGAGACCTGCTAAATCCTGCTTCTCTGCAGGGAGTGAACATGTCCTGTGTATTACTTTAAAAAAAACCAACCAACCAACCAACCAACCAAAAACAAAAAAACCCCACCAAACAAACTCCTAGGAGCCTCTGCTAATCTCATGAAGATCCTATGTACAGATACGTGTGACTAGGGGTGAAACATCACACAAGTTTCTTAGCAAAAAGTGATACAACTCAGTACTGCCACAAGCCAGGAGGGGTGTGTGTGGGGGCAGCTTTATCGTCCAAAATTCTTTGGATTTTTCATAATGTGGTCTTCTATGTCTTTTCGAAGCATAGGTATCATATTTGATCTGATCTTGCATGATCCATTTGCTTACCTTCCTTGATTACACAAGACTATAGAAACTAGAAACATTTTGGAAGGTACTACTTGACGGTGAACTGCAATGAATGCAGTCAACAGGCATGTGTTCAGCAGGTGAAGATCAATTTTTTTTCTCACATGTTGACATCAGGTGAGGATAAGGTCTTATACAGATGCTTCAGGTAGCTTATTCTTTTCCCCTTATGAATTAACAAATGCATGTCTTTTAAGTTGTGTGGGGTATCACATGAACTTTTAAATACTTCTGTTCCAAATGCATAAAACAGTTACTACAGGGTATGATGCTCATGTTACTGTTACTCCATATTTGGAAATCTCTCTTAGCAATGTGCTTGAGACTTAAAACTTAGCTTATAAAATGGAAGGAGAGAACCCAATGGAATATGCAGTTTTCATATCCGTCCTGTTTGTATGTGCAAGAACACGTTTCGTTGTTCTCCTACTTGGGCAGAATAAAAGACTTTTCAATAAAGCTGAATTACACTTTCTTGTTCCATTTTATTGCAATGGCATATGTATTTCAGTTGATGTAACTTTATGTACTTGGTACTAAAGCAGTGAGGCAAATACATGTATTAGCAGGGGAAGGGGGAAGAAAATGCTGTTTCAGGAGTCAGAAAAAGTCTCAGTTGCTAATTTGAAACTTTCTTCTATATGGCAAACTATAAACAGGCAATAAAAACATTTAATTTGCAAATTACACAGGTCTAGATTGGGTTTATGTTGCAAAATTTTTTTCCTTTTGTAGTCAGGTTTTTGTAACATTTTTATCAAAATATTTTTCAGTGTTACAATTGGAGACTTTGCCTGGTGGAATTAAGTAATAAAGTTGCTCGTTCCTACTGGAACGGTAGCATTTCAGATGAAAGGAGATAAAAGTGGGGCATAACAAACAATAACAAATGCAAGTAAGAAGTAAAAAAATGTAGGCAAGAGAAATTTAATTAAAACATTTTATTTTGATGACCAGTTTGAGAAAGTAGATAAAGTTTTAAAAGTCAGATGATGAATAAGATGATCCATAGATCAATAGATAAAATGCAGAAATACTTTATATATGTTTTTGCCCCTTTCTTTCAAAGAAGACAATAGGATATTGTCATCCCATGGGGTGCTGAAAAGCGAGTCCCGTTCTGACTCATTGCTTCTCAAAACCTTCTTCTGCCCTGTTGTTACCTTCATTCTTTGTTTCCAGTTATATTTTATCTATTAAGACATTTCAGCAGGATAAGCGCCTCTGATTTCAGAGATACAAATCGATCTGTAAAAGTAAACAATCTTTTCCATTATTTGGCCACTTCTTACTGTATTTTATTTACTCTGGCAGTTTTCTGAGAACTTAATGTTCCTTCCCAATGATTTCATGTAGTAGCAAGTTTTGTTAGAAGATACAGCGCTGCTCCATAGTGTTATTGCTGTTAGAATACTGGCTTTATTAAAGAAAAAAAAAAAAAGGAGGGGGGGACCTCAACAAAAAACCCCAACCCTAAACAAACCCACACATACACAAAAAGAAACACACTCTCCCACTATTCCACTGAACGTGACTGTCTTTGACCTTTAATACTCTGAATATGCTATGGAGAAGCCTGGAAATCAGACTAGAATCTCATATATGAGCAGTGAGTACTTTCCAAAGTCAGGGGTTTGGGTTTCATTCTATAATGCTAATAGAGAACTCTCTTACTGTTTTGCATGGTGGTATTTAATTATTTTTCAAAGTGGTGCCAGACAACGTGTAAAGAGAATATGCAAGTATATAAATGAATTAAGTGATGATATTTCTGCAGCTGTGTCATTAGTCTGGTACTTCAGCCACCCTAGAAGGTAGGATGGAGAGCTTCCTGCTAATTAGTGAAAATTATTCTTTTATTGTAGTACGGCTCATTCTTCATTTTCTGATGTGTTCTGCATTGCTTCTTGTTTCCCAAAAACCTATTCCCCTGCGACAGCAGTCTTCATCTGCAATCAGGGATTAATAACTTCTGCAGTACAACATTGCAACACATCAAAGCGCAGAGCTGCGGTGGGTCGCTGCTGGGTACCTGCAGGATAATGAGGACGTGCCTTTGTGAATGCCTCAGCACATCCCGCAGGTCCTGTCCCTTCCCGAGGGGCTCCCACGCCAATCCCATCCTGCTCATACGGTCTGATGGACAGTGCAAAGGCAACCAAGTTTCTGAAGGTCTATATTTGCAAGAAATGAGCGCATACGCTTAGAAAGCAGTGATGAACCACTTCATTTTAGTTACAGAAATTCTGTGTATTACATAAGATTTACGACTCGCAGTGGTTGTGATGTAAGAGTGCAAATTTTGGTCTAAATTCATTCTACATGTAAAAACACTTTTGTTTGGTAAATTTTAAAATCTGAATTGCGTAGCTGTTTTCATCCTAATATGGAACAGCATACGTGCTTTGGGATGCTGTCAGCTCTTGGTTATTCCTTTCATGACTCGGGAGTTGTGTTATGGGCCACTAACGAATCTAGATTGTTACAAAGGGAAGAGGAAGATTTTTAAAAAGCCTCAAACAGACTGCAGGGCACGGTATTTTGGTCTCCCAGTGAAATAGGTTTGGTTGTGGTTGCACGTGACCTTTGCAATGTGTCCAGCGGAAGGATCCAAACTTAATCTGTGCATGAAAACATCCCTGAGATGCACCTGCACAGAAATTCCGTTGGAAAGCTGAAACCAGCACTTTTAAGAAACCCTCCTGTGAGCTTTACGTGCAGTAACAAAGAATAATACAATATCTTACTGCAGCATGAAATGTTTTTCTTTTAAATGAAGCATTGAAATTCTAATCACTCTTGTTCAGTGTTCTGATTGTAACAGCTGTTGCTTTTCAATATTAAAAAATACTATTTTTTGGGAAGTAGCTACTGTTGGTCAGCTCTACTCCTATTACCCTTGGTTATAAAAATAGCCTTATTTTAAAGATTGTGTGTTAGTACCTTTACAAGGTTGTAAACAAATTTTTTTTTAGTGGTCTTCTGTTTGGCTTCTTATGGAAAAATATATGGTTTATTCATGGAAAAAATCTTTCTTAGTGTAGAACCTCAGTTTCTATTGAACGTTATATCTAGCTTAATTCAAGGATGTAACGAGGCCATACTTTCTTGGATCTTGAGTCACTAGTTAGAGGGAAGGTTAATATAAATTTAGGGTTAAATACTTGTGTTTATGTATACTCAGTGGCGTTTGCTTCCCCTGTTACACAGCTTAAAATGATCACAGAGGACCTGAAGCCAGGCAGAGTGCTGGGTCAGTGCGCCGAGGTGCAAAGTTTTTGCCTTTGCCAGAGCTTAGTGATGTTACAAGGGATTCTGCTGCGGGGAGATGGCTGAGGGATTTCTGTTCTATTTGAAAAGATATATATCCGTTTTCTGAATAGCTGTGTTATTAGTGCTATTTTGCGGTTGGTTAGAGGAGCTCAGTAGGATCTTGATGCTATTTCCATCAGAGCCTTCATTTCAGAAGAAACCGTGGCTTAAAGACCTATTTTTAAGTTATGCTTATGACTCCTTTTTGGTTATCAAAATTAGGGTAGAATAAGCCTAGTATAAGAACAAAATTAGCTATAGGATCTGTTTAATTACGTTCTAGTACACTTCAGTCCTAATTCTGTCATTCTCTCTCATGTTGAACAGCTATTTCTCTTGCAACTGATCCACTGAAATAGCTGAATCTAGTTACGTACTAGATGTGATATCAGGGTTTGAGAACTTGAAACTCCTGTACTTTTAGGTTTTTTCTAATATCCAGCTCACCTTTCTTTTAAAAACAGATCTTGAAAACTCCAGGACAAAAATGAGGAGCACGGTGTCAGTTCGCGAGGGGCAGGGAGTCGTGCTGCTCTGTGGACCACCCCCCCGGGCCGGAGGTAAGGGACCTTCCAGGCTTCGTGCTTCAGCCGGAGCCGATTGACGGTTAAGGGGAATATCACCCTGGAAATGCAGAAGAAAGATTCTTCAGAGAGAGTGAGAATGAAATCTGGTTTCTGAAGTAAATACAGAGGGAAAGAAAACAAAAGCAAAATAGGGAGGGGGATATACTTCAGAGGATTTATTTTATCTTGAAATGCCTTTCTAGTTCCTAGTAATTTCTCTGCACTTAACATGTCTGATTTTTATGATATTTCCAGTAATTAATTTAGTATCTTCTGGAGTTAAATTCTGCCCAATTTCACAATTGCTAAGCCTCGATGAATCTAGTTTTCACTATGACTAGACAATTGCAAAGAGTAGGCTGTTGTCTTTAATGATGCTAGTATCTGCCTGCTTTCTTGCAATCAAGACATTTGATAGTGGAATGTAATGATACAGGCATAATTTAAAACGCTGCTGTCTTGGGGGGGGAGGAGGTGAGAAAACTGGATGTGTGGATTCATGGTGGACAAAAGTTGCAAGAGCATTTTAGCATTCATTCTGCATCTTGGGTCTTTGATTAATTGTATTGAGCCTCAAGTAATATTTGAAAGGAACTGGGTTTATTTGTTTTTAATTGATATGAAGTCTCATTATTGAAGGGCTGTGATGTTAAACATTAGATTTGATTGCAAAGACAAGGTAATATGAGCTAAACATTGAATAAAATAATATAGGTATTGTGGCCTCTTAAATTTGGCAGAGTCCAAGCAGACACAGCCATAAAGTGGCAATTTTACAACTGTCTGAGCTTGCAGAATTCTTCTCTCTCTAAACTGATACATACTCTTAAATCATCTTTATAGCCTTACAACAGCTTTGTCTTTTCAGCTGCTGAGAAAATGGGTCATTCTCCCAGCTATCTATAAGAATTAGAATGATTAAATTTTGCTTCTGTATGCAGTCCAAAGTCTGAATTACCCCAGCCATTCTTGTACTTGTATCCCTTGTATGAATATATACCCAGAGGTGATCGCCAAACTACAGCTCTGCCTGACTCTTGCAATGTTTAAGTTTGAGGTGTTGAACAGGAGGTGATACAAAACATGCTCATGTTGCTAAGAACAGTGGTTGAAATCAACATGTGGAATGGGTGAGAATTTTTTTTGCAGTCAGCAGATGGGATATGATTGACACCCCACACACTAATTGTGTTATAACATGAAAAAAAGAGAGAACTGAGGGCTCCCTGAATTATCGAATGGAATTGAGAATTGGTACCAGAACTACTTACAATCCTTGGATTTGTCTGTGAGTTGGAGGATTAACCATTAATGTTTTCAGGAGACATAGAGTAAGGTGGAAAGAAATCCTTCCTCTTCTTTCTTCACTGAAACAAACCTATAGCGCAGTGACATCAGGCATACGGTAGTGCCTCTAGATCTGCTGCAATAGGATGCAGGTCAGTAAGTCTTAGGTAAAATATCCATCTGCTAAGCAGAAGTAGTTTTTTAAGAATAGCGGAGGCAGTTTAGGAACACCTGACGTGGCTCTGAGGGGCTACTCAGCCCTTTCCAGATCAATGATCTGGTTTGGTTTTTTCCCCCTCAATTCTGTGTTTGTTGCACTAACCTATCAAATAATTGCAGACAATACCAATTCTAAAAACCTTCTCAAATACCTTGTTTGCTTTTCTTGTTTAGCCCCCGAAATGTGGTTCTTTTGTGTTCAGTCATGTTGTGCAATTTTTTTGAATTCTTGCTAGCTTAATTGCGTTTATTTCGTACATTCTCTGTAAGAAGTCTTCAATAAGACACTTGATTAAATTGTGATTATTTTTCTGTATACTGCATTCCAGTTACAATAGAAACTATTGTTCATCCCAAAAGAAATACTAGTTCGTGGTATGGGAGAAGGAAACTGCTTTTTCCCACTATTTGGCATATTTTTCTCTTCGCTTATCTTAGCCATAGATATTTATGTAAGTACTAGGAATATCCCTTTTCAGTGGGGAGCAGATTATTCATGCAGTTAATGGTACTTGTGTCCTTCTGAAGTCTGCAGTTCCGGTTCCATCAGGGCATGGACATCTACCACGTAAACCAACAGTGAAACTCCATTTAACTTTGTACCCGAGCTTAAATTTTACCTTTGTTTCTGTGATGGCTGTTGGTGTACGGGGGAGGAAGATGGTGCTCAGTGTTTCCAGTTGAGGGTGCGCAGATCAGTTTTATAATTCTGTCGTTAAACACGAGCTGTATCACAAACCACTCCAATATTTTCTTCCATAGGTGCGTTTTCTCTCTTTTGGCATTCCCTTTTTTAGCAGTCTTGTTTGAGATTTACTGAGTGGGAGATTTAATAAATGACTGGCTTTGTGTGTGAAGGCTTCCCCCCAGATATTTTACCAATTCAATTGGTTTTTATGTTAGCTAATGTTGGTTGTATTATAATTGAGCAGTGATTTTTTGGATAATTAAGATGGTCATCTGTCATCGTTCTGCATGACCATACTTCTGTATATAATTTTAATTCTGTTACGGGGAACCTGTTCAAATACCCTGTTTTTTCCACAAATCAGTAAATCATCTCGCCCACATACTCAAAAGATAAAATGGCATCTAAAATTGATTTATGTAGATCTCGTTACAACCATTAAATTCTACTGAACTCTGTACAACTGTTTTGACTTTTTACTGCGTTACTGTTGTGTGTTTGGTTTTATAGGACTGTCAATATAACAAACATCTCAACATGCAAAACTTAATATTGGACACACTTAACATGCAGCTGGTTAAAAAACATTCATGCAATGCTAATTTTTTCCATTCTGCCAAGAATGGAAAAGGCTAGACATATGGCGATCTAAAAATGATTTTTCTCTGCTATTGATTTTGTTCCAAAATCTGTATCTAAGGAGTGACAAAGGCCTGAGTAAAGCAAATCTGCAAGTTACTTTTGGGTTTTACCTACTGCTACTACTGTATATGTATTTTGATTACCATGTGGGTTGTCTTCAGCTATTATTTGTTTGCTGGATGTTGTGATTTACATTTGTTTAGTACAGTCAGTTTTACTAATCTGACATTGATTTTGGATTTAAGAGGTATATTCTGCTCGTCGGGAGAGGAGGAAGAAAGGAGGCATAGTCCTTCTGTTGTCTGTGGTGGTTTCAGGGCTGCTTTATACACACAGAAAAAAGGTGATTTTTAATGGTGGAAGTGAAAATTTGCTTGATGGTTATTCAGGCTTGCCTTGTTACTTAGTTACCTTGTTACTACCTGAAATATGACCATAACCCAGGAGAACTTAAGTAAATGGCAAGAACGTTGTGGAGCCGACAAGCTGTTGCTTGGAAATGACAAGGAAATTCTACTTGTCTGCTATTTGTGTTTAGCCTCGTGTGATACGTGTTCCCATTTCATGTACTATGGCAAGGGTATTTCTACATATATAAAGCAGCAAGACGGTGTTCTCCCTCTTCCTATCATGCCCTGATAAATATAGACCTAATTGATAAATGGAACATATTTGAAGGGTAGGGATCAATTTAGCTTCTAGCATACTATTTTCAAGTTGTGACATGCTAATATGTAATGATATTAGATCATGGAAAAATAGATCCCAATTTTGCTTACTGTTGGTGTGACGAATCATTCAGTGAATAATGTCATGTCTGTTGCAAATTAGTATTTAGACTTGCAAATTTTTGCTTGTCTCTCTTGTATTGCTATTTGGAGACGTGCAAGTTCCAGCAAGACTGTGCTTCGTGAATAACATAGCACGGAAAATATCTCATAAGCCCAAAATGTTTTGATGCCTTGATTGTTTCTTTTCTGCAGCTCTTGAATCATCAACATGCTATTTTTCAGGGAGCTATAAACTGAATTAATTTTACTTATTTGGCTTTGGAGACATTTCATACCCTTAAAGCAAAGCAAAACCAAACTGATAGAACTTCAGAAAATGTGGGGTTTTTTTTCTACTGCCCATCAGTGTGTTTGCAAGAGGTGGAAAGCATCCTCGTTTTGCACCTTTACTTTTTGCTTTTGTTGCAGATTGTGGATGACACTCATCTGGGCATGAGCAATAAATCATACTTGCAGTAGGCACATTATGAGGCTTTTGCACAAAAATGCATTCTAAGGAGAATAGTACGTTGAATATTGTAAAAGCAACGGCCTTAAAAATGGTTCCATAGTGTTCTCGAGCTGTTCTCAATCTGCCAAGGAGAAATGGTATTTTTATTTAAAAATATATTTTGCAATAGTCCTGCTGGTGTCATCATCATCATCTGCACAAATTTCAGCTGACAGTTTGAAATCAAATGGTACCCGAGAGACACTTATATTTGTCTGGATGAGGGACAATAACGCATGTTCACAGCTGGATTTTACAATGATTTCTATCTGTCAGAGCATTATTTTCACCACCAGTAACAAACCAATGCTACGGAGATGCTTTCCCTGTTCTGCACTTTAGCAAATGCATTCTTTCTAAAGCACTTGTTTTGATGAACCTGTGTTCCAGGCTGAAGTAAACAGACTAAAATTAGGATATCCTCATTTATGGATTTGTGCAACATCTGCAGCTACTTTACAGCACATGGTTTTAAGCTAGTGTGGAGGTGTATAACTGGCGTAAGAAACATTCAGCAAAAGGTGTGTGAGTCCAGGTGGGGAAAAGGCAGACTGGACAAGCACAGTATCACTCCAGATTCTTGCAGAACCCTAACTCCATGTTTCACTATGCACAGCAATGACACTGAACATAGGAATACATTAGCATTTCTGTTTTATTTCTTAGATGTTTGGTCTTCTGTCCCTTTTGTAAGTCTATATTTAAGAGATGTATCTAAATCGTGATGGCTAACTTCATAGCCAGGTAGTGAGTAGAGCACAAAGCCTGGAAACATCTACAATCAGGAATATTAGCGCTCTCAAATTTTGCACTACATCTTGAATAACCATTGCGAAATGATTATGGGAATATTGCAGCTTTTTATCATTTTGTTTTAAGGAAAGATTCTAGCCTTCAATCATTCGTATATATTTATATTTATTCAAAGTAGCATTCCCAAGTATACAAATCAGAAAACAGAAAAATATTTTTGTATCTCAGTATTTTAAAGCTAGATTATTCTTTTCACTAGTGGGGTGAGAGGGCATGCCACAACCTATAGTCTCTGCAGTAGGGGGTACAATTTCACCTATAGCCCGAGGTGGAGCTTTGCATAAGATAGCATCAGCTGCTGCTGGCTGCAGTACATTTGATTTTCGCTAAAGGGTCACTGGAGAGCTGTGAGAGAGAGCAAGGAGTAGGGCAGGCTTTTGTGGGAGTAATACTGCAGAAGTTTCATCAGCAAAATGCGGGCACTCCAGAAGACTTTGAAAGACTATGGGATGTGCCCTCTATTGCCAATACCTGCTCTCTCATTAGCCCTCTTTCCTGAACCTGAATAAACTGAAAGAGGCAGCAGTATGTGCTGTCCTTTAATGGGAAACTATGCCTCTTGGTGGTGGGGTATGTTTTGGAAGGCGGGGGTGGAGGGATGGAGAGAAAGAGGGAGAGGTAGACTAGGAAGAACCAAATTGCAAGAAAAAAGTTGATGTCAAGACTTTTCACTTTGCTAGTCCCAGGTATCTCAGGTATGCCTTGGGAAAAAGAGAGAACATTGGAGAAAATAACTTGATTTGGCCCTCAAACTAAGATTGTTTTTATCCCTAAATTGTTACTGTAGGGTTTTTTCCTCCAGCTCTTTATCTTCTCTACTAAAATATTTGAGGTTTTCTTTGAAAACAGGGTAATTGATTGGGAAGAGGCAGGAGGGAGATGGCTGCAGTCCCAGCACACAGTCACAGCTGATCATTACAATCTTAACAAGAGTACTGCAAGTAATTTTTGTTTTTCACAGGGGTTTACCAAGTACCTTCTCCTAAATGAGTGCAAGACTACCAAATGAAATTTGTCACTAATTACTACTTCCACCTATAAACATTAGTACATTCCTTTGAAAAATTACTCTTGGGTATTTCCATTAGCTTCCCTTAGTTTATCTCCCTAATATTTAACATTCAGAAGAAATCAGATGTGTTTTAGTTGAGCAGTAAGCTAAACTATCATCTTTTTATCCTCAAAATTATTATAGGCAGGAAGCAATTTAAAATACTTTCAACTATTGAAAAAGCACAACAGAGTTGTTTAGAAATGCTCTGAGCTATTAAATGTAAAGTTCTAGGGAGGTGATTAAAAGAACAATTTGTCATTTGAAAAGGATATGGCTAATGGGTAGGTATTTAAATATTGCTTCCTAAAGCAGTTTCCTACTTCTCTGCATACTTCTAGAGTACAAACAGTTTGATTGGAGCCAGTACAGTTTGAATGACACAGCTAGTCTGAAACAATTAGTTCAGAAATGTGATAAAGAGAAACTAATCCATCATCATCCAGCACAGCTACAGGGGAAGCGAAATTGGGTTTTCATTCAGCACTGGAACCCAAATGTAGAAAAGCATTTTCTTAGACTTTCCCATTAGCATCTGGACTTCTTTCAGAGCGCCAAGGAACATTTAACCTGCCAGTTAAGGAACACTTTTATATTACAAGGTCATGTTTGGTTTGAAACTTAACGCTAGCTAATGGTCAAATCCCACGTGAGGCAGGAGAGGGGGAGAAAAGGCAGAGAGCAGGCGAGGCCATATTGCTGAGCTGCTTTTCCAGTGGATGTGCTGTTTGGAAATACACTTGCTGTAAGGGTTTTTTTGGGTTTTGGGGGGTTGTTTTTGGGTTTTTTTCTGTGTGTGTCGTATTAATAAAGAAATAATGCTGCTAGTCTTGAACATCTGTGTTTCCCAAGGATAAGCTGGGAAGCGTTTACGTTTTAATTACAATGATGTGTGTTGCTTTTGATGCTGCTTTGAAAGACTTAACTTTAAAAATTGTTGAGTATAGAGAAAGACAGACCTTCAGTGTACTATTTTACGTCACCGGAGCTGTGTCACCTGGGCAGCTGTGACTGCTTGGCTGGTTCTGTGGTTGTGGTGTGGGTGGGGGAGCAGTACAGAAAAATACAGTTTATGCTGCATATGTGTTTAAAGAACTGCATCACTTTTTTTTTTTTACATCACACTAGCTCATTTCAAAACCACAAAATGAGTGGACTTTTACCGTATTCCATTTAAAAATAGAAATCAGGTGTTAGCCTGAAGTAGGAACCTTGCAATTTCAGCTAAAACATTTCAATATTCTCATTAAATAAGTAGATTGAAGTTGTAAGATATTACATAGGTCTCTCACTGCTGTCATTGTTTTGAGTTATTCCATACACAGAAGTTGCATGCCTTATTACCTGCACAGCATGCTGAAAATTGATCTTTTATATTTTATCTATAAAATAATTCACCTTTTATGCCAAAACAATTAATGGTATACATTAGTTTCAAATTAGAGTGTTTCCATTATACTCAGGAATAAAATTCGTTTCTTAGGGTATGTTCTTCACTTTTTGTAGCTGGACTGAGATTCCCGTCATGCAATTTACATTTTGTATAAACAGAAATATCTTCAGCCAAAAGAAGAAAGTTCTTCTAAGGAGTTTGGTGAGAATTTCAGAAGGATTTCTAAATCTCTAAACTTTGGCCCCCAAGTTGGGAAAATGTTGTGACTATCTTAACCAGATACTCACTGTCTCACTCCTGGTGGCCACAATTCAAGCCCTATAATAGAGGCTTGTTTTGTGATTGTCATTGTTTTTGTATAAAGATATTAACAAGTATACTACCAGCCTACAGTTTGTAGATAGACTGTAGTCTGAAGTGTGACTGCAGCTAAAGACTTTTGCATTATTAGTGGATTAATTACCTGCACACAAACAGTTCAGGGTCCCCCTTGGAAATGCACAGTCTGAGTTCTGTTTTGCTTTTCCCAGCTGAACATACTTAAGGCAGTTTTTCAGTTTCTGGGCACTTAATGTGCTCGAGAATTAGCACATTAACACAAAAACCCTAAAACCATGTGCAATTTATTTCCAATAAAATGCTAAAGAGCTTTTTCATTGTCAAAATGATACAATTTTTGACAGTGGCATCTAAAGACATTATAGTACCCAGTTTACACGTATGATAGGTGATCCCTAACACCTATGTTAGGTGCGTAAGATTTTTATTTGTAAAATAACCTTTAAAGTTTGCCAAAAGAATGAGGAAGATGTGATTTCTTTTATGCCAGAGATAAAAGTATTACCTTTTTTTTTTTCTTTTTGGCTGAAGTCCGGGCACCAAGAATAGCCATGCAGTTGGTTGTGCTGGCCTGCTGAAGAAAAGATGGACTACTTGAGGCGGTGAACTAAGTGGAGTAAAGTAGCTGGAGTTTGCCCAAGTAGGAAGAGACAAGTAGTTAATGAGACATTTGAAGGGGTATATGTAAGGTAAAATGCGTTATAACCCCTGGGGGCACTTGCATCCATGAGTACAGCGACCTAAATCCATAGCAGTGTAATCCTCTAAGGATTAGGCTGCAGCGAACCAAGGACCATTTATGTCTAGGTTAAGAGCATCCTCTGGGAGTTTAATGCACTTTTACCTCATGCAGATGAATTTCCCACTTTTAAACAATTTGTTTGCACTTTCCTGGGGGTTCCTGTGCAGACAGACATGCAGAGCTGTCCTCAGCAGTGCTGACCAATAGACATTTCTGTGTGTGACTGCCCCACAAAACTGTACCTGGATGCCCCGTGTCTGTGCCTTGAGACCTTACTCCTTCCTGAGCAACGCTCATCCACGAAGCGAGAGGCTTTTCTCCATTTTCTGTCATTTCATCGTGGTTTGAGCTAAAACCCGGCCGAATGATGATCTAATTGGTTTCTTCCTTAATTATGGAATCTGTCATTATCCTCTCAAAATTAGTGTTGCTTTTTCATTACTTTTAATTCTGAGGTAGATAATTCAAAATAGCTCGTTGTTACAGATTTCCATGTCTTTAATTGCAGTTTCTGTCATTGCTAAATTTTATCTGATTACTTCTCTGCAGTTTTTTAAAAGTCATATGCCATCCTGTGGGTTAGGCAGAGTGCCAGTTGAAGACAGAAAATACCAGGATGCTTCAGCTTCCCCTTCGATCTCTATTACAGAATATTACAGAAAATCTGAATTTGAAAACTATATGAAATAACACAGATTTGGATATCAATGATTGACATGAAACTTCTTTTCTTTAAAAAGCAAAACTCTTTCAGTCAGCTTGATGCACTCAAAATCAAGTATTTTAATTTCTTTTCAGGATTATTTATGGAAACATCTGCTTCACCGTTTGAAATCTAGTTGGCTTTGAACATAAGTTTAAATCTGTTTCAGAAAAATATTGTTGACATCATTTACTTTTGGCTATTTTAGAAATCTCATTTAGATGTCAATTATGGGGCTAGCAGATACATATTGAGCAGATGTATAGGAGTGATGGTCCAGAGCAAAAGGAGCAAGAGATGACCTTCAGAATTTGTGCATTTAGTGGATAAAATAAACTTTATGAATTGCCCCTCTTTTGGTCATAGGTCTGTATGCTTTCGCTCCTGCAACTTCTGCTTTGACGAATTCCTGAATTCATTTATAGCTTTGGATTTCTGCAACTACAGCTGTCTCAAATTCTGAAAGAAATAAAATTGCCCTGGTTCCATTCAGTGGTCTCCCACTGATGTTGGAAGAAGTGTGTAATATAATTAAAAGCAAGCTTTTCAAAAGCATGTACATGAGCTTAAAGCCTAACTTTGAACTCAGTTTAAAAACTGCTGCATGTGTGAGTCTCAACCCCTTATGTTCCTTTAGCAACATTTAGGGGTTTGAGTTTGTTTTTATTAAGGCTCATAGATGGCAGGAAATTACCATGGTAGACCTCAAAGGCCATGCTGATTTAATTACTGAATTTTGTAAAAATTTAGGTTTAAAAATGACAGGCAATTTTATAAGCAATTCTTAATTGAACACTTAGGTGCACAAAACACCTAGAACAGTGTGAGCATGCTGAGTGTGTTGTGGCTTGTAGGCTGCGCAGTAAATAATAATCACATAATGCAAAATAAATGGAAGAAGCCAACCAAGATGCAGTAAACAAATAAAAATTGAGTAATAACTGTAATTTGCGATACCTTATCCATGTATGGTAGCCAAATAAGGAAAAAATGCCTTGGAAAGCAAAGGCTTAGATCTCCAAGCAAGCCCAGGAGAGACATATTACTTCCATTTATAACAGAAAATCAACTGAAAACTTGTAATTGACAGAGAGGAAGTGAGTTTATGTCCCTTGAGGTGCCCTAGGATCAGCAACAGGCAAATGGTGTAAACATAATAAATCACAGAACAAGTTGTTCAATATGAATTTTTTTTGGAAAATAAGAATACAATTTTGTAAAGTACAATAAATATAAAATGAGGTATTGGCTGTGGGGCATTGGTAAAGAAACGCTCTGCTCCTTTTTTAAGAGAGCCGATGAAAATATATGTTGAATGGGAAATTAGGTTTCCAGGAGTGCTTATTCATAGGCTGTTGAAGGATCCAATTAAACTGGAATACACTTTGCGTGGCTTTCACAATCATAATGACTGATTTCAATGAGTTTACTCTTGACTTAACCCAATATAATCGGAATGAAATCAAGCTGCTTATTTTCCTGCTGCGTATTCAGATCTGTCTGTCTCCTTTCAATGTTTTGATTTATGTCATTTTTTTTTTCCTTTTTATTTTACGGGTTTTTTAGAATAAAATAATATTTTAAGTTAGGGAAAGCGAGTAGCTCAATAAATACTTGAACCAATAAAGCCTGGCTTCCCCCACTTTTGTGTCTTGTGAATGTCTGAGTTTGATGTAGAGCTGAAAATGGTAAATGGTGGGGTTTTTTTTTTATAGTTCCTGAATTGATACCTAATTTGGTCTACAGCCTCTCCCTCAGCCTTGTGATCACTTCATTCAGCTGCTCTGTAGAAATGGAATTTTGCTTTATTTTCTGGTCTTTCCCATTTAGCAAGACCATACAATCTTTGCTCTCAAAGATGTCTTAGTCCCATTCAAACTCTTCAGATGTACCTTTTTTTCTTTTTCTACAGATTTATTATTATCTGCATACTGAGATAAA
>JAVJGI010000050.1:19660788-19740730 GCA_035590275.1 Ibycter americanus | reverse complement strand
CCCCCCCCCCCCCCCCCCCCCCAATTTGAAACGGTTGATAGATGTTGAATAGTGCCGGACCACAGCCAGAACGGCATACAGATGCCATCATGCTGCTGCACAGTGCTTACACAACCAGCCCTATCAATTCAACAGCAAACTATTGGCCCCTACACCTTGGTATTTGTGTTGTAAGATGGGAGAATAGCTATACAGAATATTTTTTTTGTAGACTGTATGAATATTCTTTGGCTTGTGTATGAGACTCTTGTGGCGCATCTGAGAAGTTCTACTCAAGTCAAGTTAGATCATAGGGTTTTGCTTCCCACTGCACTACCTACCCTATCTTTCCTTGGAAAATCCTTGGTGGCCTTCCTTATCATAAAATAATTACACCTCTCATGTTATGTAGGAAGGAACTTTTAGTGAAAGCCATTGTTTCACCTGAGGAGGCACACTGCAAGTCCAGAAGGGTACATGGCTGTTTTGAGCAATAAGTGGTTCCAAATATGACAAAAGTTTTAACTCGAGAAAAGTCTTGAGACTGTTAATTGTTCATACATGCTGCTCCTGAAAAATTATGTTAATGGAAGGAGTTTAAATATTGATAAAAGAAAATTAAATGCAATTATGATAAGCCATTTCATTAGCCTTTTTGCATTAGCCCATCCATAAATATTTTAATAATTTCATTTATTGAATGCTTTTTCATCTGCACAATCTTATCTTGTGTTAAATTGTCCTGTTGACGTAGTGCTTTCCTGGATGCGTATTCATACTCAACTGTGAGGGTTATGAAAATGCCTACTCCCTATTTCATGACTGCATCCAAATTTATGCACTTTCAAATTAAACGGGTGCAAAAAGGGATGATCTCCCATTTTGTAGGGGCAGCGTGAATGCTACAAGATATTTTAACACGAAGGCAGGTCAGTCAAGCTATAATAGTCTCTAATTAGCACTTGTAGAAGCTGTAATCTTTTTATAAACTTTCAACTGAGTGGCACTTGGGTGAGAAATTATTTCTTGCATGGAAAACCATTAAAAATTAATTTCCTTTGATTCTGTAGGATTTAAACGAGACAAGCCCACGGCCTCGCACAGGAAGGGGCTTTTGCCAATTAAAATGGGACACCCAGAGCTCAGAGTGCTGTTCAGAAGAACACAAAGTGCAATGCAGTTTTTGCTAAATCTCTTAGTTTATCTTTTGAAGTGTGGTTTTCCTTTCAAATGACCATAGCAAACAGTAGCGAGGGCTACGTTGCCATATCAGAGATTTTTTTTTTTCAAATGGAATTTTTATGAATTTTTCTATGGAAAAAAAACAGTTTTGCTGTTTGGTGAATCCTACTGGGAATTTATGCTTCTTTTGACATTCATGCGTGCACCTGTGCTGTTCCTATCTGCTAAGTATCTTGCCAAGTTGTTCAGTAGCTACTGAACAAATAATGTTTCGATTTTAGCAAAGTTTTGTCTCAGTTTTGCTATCTGCTCCTATTTCTGTGCGTATTAAGTGTTAAAAATAGTAAAGCACTTTAAATGCGTTTCACCTTTTTGTTCTGCTGGAGGAGATACGGCTTTGGTGAAAAAAAAATGGTTTGTTTTGCCTTTTTTGGTTTTGCTAGTTTCTGGTGCTTTTTAAAATTTATTTTTCTCAGTCCATGGCTTTCTGGTCCTGTTTGTTACATACTACAGTATGGTATATAACACGTTATTGTAAAATACAGTAATAAAATAAACTGGTCTTTGAAGAAAAAAAATGTGAAAAACCCTATCAACCATCATCTTTTTTTTATTATCAACTAGAATTGTCATTTGCTTGGATCTTCAATGAATATCCATCATTTGTGCAAGAGGACAGTCGGCGATTTGTGTCTCAAGAGACTGGTCACCTCTACATAGCCAAGGTTGAGCCGTCAGATGTAGGAAATTACACCTGCGTTGTAACCAGCACCGTGACCAACAGCCAGGTTCTTGGGTCCCCAACTCCTCTAGTGCTGCGCACGGATGGTATGGCTTCCCTTCTATACCGTGAATAAATAATGTGTCTACTCGTCAGTGAGCGTTTTTATCTTTTACAGTGTAACCTTTTGTGCATCCTCAGAATATTGATTGCTTTATAAGAAGATAAACTATTTTGTGTTGCGTGCGCCTCTTCCTCTCCTAAGTCTGACTGATTTCACTGGCAGGTGCTTATGCTTCTCTTCGTAAATGGAACGTGTGAGAGAAAACCTCGATTTTTAATTTAATGTGATGTAACGCTAAAGAGAGAAAAAGGACTTTAAAAACTAAATATTACCTCCTTCAATTCTCGTATAGGTGTGATGGGAGAATATGAACCCAAAATAGAAGTTCAGTTTCCTGAGACACTTCCTGCAGCTAAAGGCTCAACTGTGAAACTGGAATGCTTTGCACTAGGAAAGTAAGTTTTTGACTTTACCCGTGCTGAAAGTTGAAGCACATTAGGGTTCATCTACACAAGAAATGTGAAGTTCCGGTGGTTGTTTTGGTGGTGTTTTCTGAAGACCCTATTTTGATCATCACAATTATTGCCTTGGAATCAGAGGGCAAAGAGTCTTGGAGTAATTTTCTGTTTTGTTTAGAATTAAAATGTATGCGTTGGCAACACAGGAATTTACATTTCATTTCAAATTATCTTGAATAAGATCGGTGCAGTTTTGCATATGTCCTTTGACCGAGCTCGGCTGTCTCTGTGAAGAAGGAAATGTTGTTGAAGTCTGCAAGAATTTTGTCTGAATTTTACTGTTAAATGTACTTGATGCTTTCATAATATTGTTCTTCCTTTATAGCTGAAATAAAGATTAAAATGCATTCCTCTTCTGAATGGTATTTCACACACAATTGATGCCTTTTCTCTTTCACAGATGATCTGAGAATGCATTTACGTTTCTGTAAATGTATTTACTTACCACTTTGCGGTTTATTTGCAGACAGCTTTGTCAGGTCTTCATAATGTTAAGTGCCAGATTGATAACTTAATCATATGCTATTGCTTTGGTTCCCCAGCTAGGTGAGTGAAAGTTTTACAATTGGAGAATGAATGGCTGTTTTAGGATGGGAATTTCAGGAGTTGCCTTGATTCTCCTTCCATGGAAGCACTGGTGGATCTCACCCATCTTCGGGGGGAGGCCAATGCTGGTTTACAAGAAATGTTTCAATTGTTGGATATTCGCACAAATATTCATGAAAAATTTGGTGTCGCACATAACAGTGTATGAAACAGAATGGTGTATGCTTATCAGCTGCCATAGTGTCTGACCATCTGTCATATACAGTATGACTACTGCTTTGAACACACGCTTTTAGTCACTTCTGAGTTTAGTTTAGTTTCGGTATCTAGTTTTGACAATCAAATACTTGAAGCAAAGCTGTTTAAAATTCCATTATTTTCTCTTTAGCCCTGTGCCTCAGATTAACTGGAGAAGAACTGATGGTCTGCCATTTCCAAGTAAAATAAAGCTGAAGAAATCCAATGGCATGATTGAAATACCTAATTTCCAGCAGGAAGATGCAGGACTATATGAATGTATTACTGAAAACTCCAGAGGAAAAAACATTGCAAGAGGACGTCTCACTTACTATGGTAGGAAACTTTCTTCCTCTCTCCCTCCCTCCCACCCTTCTTCACACATGAAATATAAACTGCTCTAGGGTGCTTCGGGGTTTACAGCTTCTGCAAGCATTTGTGCTTGAAAATCCATGGCATCTTAACTGCTTGCAGAGAATGAGAACTTACGCACCAGGTTTTTGCATAACATTTCTAATAAATGTCCAGGCTCAAAAGGGTTGCTAAGAATGATGTAGGAAGTGCTTGTGCTCGTTTTTCTATGGTGGAAAGACTTTTTTTAAAACCTTTCTTATTGGTCCATTGGTGAAACCTTAGATTTTCAGTCAATCAGATTTATTTGGGGGATCATTTAGGCCTCACATTTACAGGAAATACAAATTTTATCTTGCTTTAGGAAAAGATTACTGATGGATATTGTCAATCCTTTGCTTTTGAAATGTCCAATTTTATTTTAAAATGAGTAAATAAATGAGAGAATGTAATCCAGCATAGGAAATGGAATAATATGAAATTTAATAGCTGGAAAAAAGACAGAGTCTCTTGTGCATTTAGGGCTATAGAGTGAAATGAGTATCAGCAAAGCACATTGGTGGTGCTTTAAAGCTAGAGTGATTTGCAACAAAGTGGTAATTGACAATTTTTGTTAAAGCTAGATCTCAGCAAATACAATTTTCTTTAGGTAAATGGCAATTTAAAAGAGTGTTTCAGACTGTGCTTTGGAATGTTTTCCTCATGTAGGAATATTTGAGCAAAGAGATGTGTTTTTAAGTTGTATAAAAAACCCCCACAGAGCATAGCTACTGTGCAACTTTGAGCAAATGTTCTTTCTGTTTACTACTTCGGTATGGGAAGCTGCTGTTTAGTAGAACACACAGAGTGTTGCAATGTAGATTGTAGTCAATGAAGATTGTAGTTTAAGGCACAACGGATCTTTTGAGGAGGAAGGAAAAGAGACTCCCCACCCCCACCCCCAACTTCCAAAATAACAGTTACCCTGAATTGATGCCCCATCGTTGGAAATGTTGAAGGTTAGGTTGGACGCAGGACTTTGAGCAACCCGAATTTTCCATATACTAATGGTAATTATGACTTTTTGAGAAATCCTATGAATAACATAGGGCAGAAGATGTAAGAGGCTTCATCTGCCAGTGGCATCTGTCATTCCAAACTTGGCACTATGCATTGGATTTTTGTAAAGTGACTTTTATTCACTACTTGAAAATTTCAAACAAGCTGTGGTTTGTACATCAGTTTGGCTCAGTATTCCTACCCCAGTTTTAAAGCAGGGCAGTTGTAAGACACATCAGTATAGTTACATAAAAAATAGAATAGACTTGTTCATTAGTCCTTGTAATGGAATTACGACAGTGGGCAATCTTGAGATGTTTGACCTGCTTCTCAAGTTCTGTTTTGCTCATTAAAGGACACAAAGCTGAAATAAAGGATGTTGCTAATCAATAAAAGCAAGCAAGGTGCAATTTTATGACAAGTAAATCAGTGTGAACATTTTTATTACAAATCCAGAAAGGGATTTGAACTCTCAAATAGAGTTCATATTCCAATATAAATGGCTGCCCATGTTAGATTCATCCCTAGTACGGATGTTTATCCTAAAAAGAATAATGAGACCTGTAATGGCATTAATGGCACTCCAACTGTTTAATTTCATTTGTTCTGCTTAATGAAACCCGTTCTGCAGAATTAAGTAGATTTAAGTAATCTTTCTTACTTTGCTACTTGCTTTGTTGTTGCAGATAGAATGCCAACAAGTCTGTATTCAGGATAGGATCATTTTAACACTTTTTGGTAATGTGGAGGATTTAAATTCTGTTTGTAGATTAATAATGTTCTGTAACTTACTATCTTCTGATGGCATACCACTGTGCCTGGTATCAAAGCTCAGAAATCTGTTTGGTAAAGAAATCTAACCATATGCCACTTGGTCTTCCAGTAAAAGATCAATATTTAAGGAAGTTGTTTTAAAAGCATATGAGGATTTGGGGGAAACTAATGCAATATGCTGAAGACTTAGAGTAAAAACTATTTGTCTGCCAGGAAGTGCCAGTGCTGACAAAGATGACACAAATCTGTGTGTTAACGTTAGTGGATGTTGGCTGCTGTTACAACGCTTTATTAGTAGTGTAAGATGTGTCTACTAATCATATATAGAAAATACAGCTATTACAAATGGACAAATACCTTTTTATTTCAACAGTGACAATGTTTATTTTCCTCTCTGCAGCAGTACAAAGCATGTTTCTGGCTTAGTCAAAAAAAGAGTGTAAGAAGAATTGAGGTTAACATTTTCCAAGTTGTAGTGAAATAATGTAAAAAATAAATCTTCGGGGGGGGGGAGGAATTGGCAAAAATTTTCCATGTGACTGAAAATTAGAAGGTTTTTTTTTCTTTGCAGACTTCAAAGATTCTTTGTAAATGAAACATAAAAGCTAGTCCTAAACAAAAACTTGAAGCATTTCCTTGCTCGGCTGTGGAGCGAAAACACTCTTATACTCCTGGTTTGGTTTATGAGCTCAAATTGTAAAATCTTAATCTGAAAGTTGGGGGTTTCAGTGCATAATTGATTAAAAAAAAAGCACCGCATTTTCTATGCTCTCCTCCCTCTTCTTCCAGTAATGAATTATAGTCTTGCAACCGCAAAGCACTTGAACATAGGCTCAACTTTAATCATGTCCATAGTAATTTTCTCAAGAATGCTTGTAAATATGTTTGGTTTAGAAATTCTGTGCACATCTGTAACTCTCTTCATAGAAAATAAAATGTGTCTGTTTTTTTCAATTTATTGTGGGTTTTATATATAACTCTCAAGCCGTAGTTGAAGGCGATAATTAAAATAGATACTCTAAAACAGATATTCTGGGTTCTTTTATAAAATTACTAACAAACTATTAATCTTCCCTTTTTCCTCATGAAGGATTTTATCAAGAAAAGCCCAACATCAAATGTTCAGTTTTTTTATCCTTTGTACAGTCTCAACAGTTGCTTAATGCCAGTTTCCTCCTCAGGGGAGTTCAGAATGTGCTAAAAATAGGACAAGATTGTCTGACTTTGATTTAATATAAAACCTGAATATATAAATAATTTGCTTTCACTTTGTTAGTATATTCGTTTGTCATCGCTATTAGCCCTTTCCATAAAGAGGTAATAGAAGAAAAAAGAATCCATGGAGACGTTTCATGGCATGGAAAAATGAGAAGAGGTGAAACAATTACATTTTTGTATTTTAAGATGCAATTAAACATGTAACATGGTAGAGATACATAAATCAATTTAAAGTATAATTGAAAAAAATGCATTCTTAATTAGCACATGCTGATTTAATGGAACTCATGCTTTACAATACCAAGGTAAAATGTTTAACAGTGAGAAAAAATTCTGCTGCTGTTCTCCTTTTGCTCTGCAGTGGTGGTCTGTGATAGCAGAGGCAAACCCTCAGTAATACATGGATTCTGCATAATTTTTTAGTACATCAAAAATACTTGGATATTTTGGTAATAATGTACCACCAAAATTACACTGAAAATTAGTGATGTATGTGGAAGAGCCTCCAGGTTTTTGTCTGATAGCCTGACTGTCTTGTTCGTGGACATGGCTTCAAAACAACTACAAAACTATAAATGACTAAATAGCAAGGCGTTGCTGAGTTTGATCAACCTAGAGTTTAATTGTTGATGCTGTCTAATAATTTAATTGCCTTGCTACAGAGACAAATTTTTCATGTTTTTTACATACTAAAACTTTCCCTGATCATGTAGCAATTGCCTGTTGCTTGAGAGCATTTTTATTTTTGAATGGCAGTCAGACAATGGACATCTTTGGGATGTGTTAGATGCTTCTCTAGCCCAGTTGTTCTATCAGAAAAAACGTTACTCATGCCTAAAGTCACTTGGAGTTTTGAGATAAAATCATCAGGTTCGTCACTGCTGTAGGTATCAGTATGGGGGTGCCATAGCCTGACTTTCAGATGGTACTGCCTAGAAAAATGAAGGTTACATTTTCTGCTTGGGTTTTTTCCCCATTATGCTTGAGAGCTGCTTTCTCTTGAACTACGGAAAGTTCCATTTGATTTATTGCCCAACTGCTGAGCTATCCAAAGGTATTTTCAAAGGAGATTTTCAGCCCAGCTTTCATACCGTAAATTTCAAAGTAAAGGTACGTGTATAAGCAGACTGCATCTTATGTACGAGCCCCAATTAGTGACTCTTCTGGAAGAGCTTCCCGTAGTCTTCTGCCTCCCAGCAGAGGCATGGCAGAGCTCACTACTCTCGGGGGGAGCGCAGTGCCTAGGCAAGCTGCAGGCCTGAACCTCTGCCTTTCCTTCATGCTATTCTTGTGGCTTACAGAATTAAAAGGAGATTTTGATTGGAGAAGTCTTCTCTGAAGGAGATCATATATAAAAATACATGTTGACATGCATTGTGCGTGGTACCTCAGAAATTATTTGCAAATTAGATCTCAGCATGGCTTCTGGGACATGTCAACTTCTTCGTCTGTTGCTTCCAAGAGCTTTGTTGCAGTCGTTCATTGCAGCTGGTCCCCATTCACATCATCCCTCAGAACACGCATTGCAAAGGTTTCTTAAAAGTCCAAAAAAATGGTTCTTCCTTTCCTTATGGCCTACAGGGATGCCCTAGAGGGTAATGAAGGAACAGCTGTTTCCTTCAGGAAGACCTGCCTGGCCTAATTAGCTGGAAAAAAATGGTGATCATAGCCACCAAAAAAATGATGACCAAGTCTTCTCACCGGGATAAATTTTATGAAGTTACACACTTGTATCACTTCTTGCCT
Organism: Ibycter americanus; assembly: GCA_035590275.1. Classification (NCBI taxonomy): domain Eukaryota; kingdom Metazoa; phylum Chordata; class Aves; order Falconiformes; family Falconidae; genus Ibycter; species Ibycter americanus. The sequence goes on along the minus strand of JAVJGI010000050.1, from coordinate 19,732,356 downwards.
GTGGGACCATGAGTACTGCAAGGAACATTTTAGGCAGAAGCAACTGAAGCAAAATACAGGCTGGTGCTTTTCCAGGTGACTGACCATGAGGCTGACAGCTAACCTCCTTTAGAAAATCAGTTACCTACAAGTATTTTTGTCCTAAGGGAACTTTATATGAATCTTTCATGAAGATTGCACAGCAAGTTCCTAAGAATTCTTAATACTATCACACAATACGGGTTCCTGTCACAGCCTTAAACCCTGCACTACAAACTCTATTAAAATTAACTTCCAACCTATCAACTTACAGGACATCATCCATTTTTTCATCTCAATGAAAATCTGTTGCCTGCTGGCCTGTTCCTTGCTGAAGGAGGAAGGAGTGGTGTCTCCTTAGGATGCTTTGTTACCAAGGCATCCGTCCTCCTTCAGGAGCACATCTGTGGCAGTGGTGGTGGAACCAAATGCTGTAAGCAGGTGGCATTTGCCCAACAGTGACTAGACCTCAGGAGGAATAAAGCTGAATATTCAGAATCGTTTAGGTACGGTCAGGCAGAGCTCAATAAAAAGGGCAGTGCTGGGCTTGGAAAGTCGGGCTTCTGTTTTGGGAGGGTGTGTGGATCTACTGATACACGACCTTCTGTCTGCGCTTCCCTCAGCTGCTGCAATGTGGACCATCTTTACCATGGCCAAGATTGCGGGTATTGAGTGGCATATTCCCAGCTGGAATTGCCCCTGTTTAGCTGCCTTTTCAATTTTGAACTGCTTAGTTGAATTGTTCTTTTCCAAAGGTTCTAATACTTTTCCAGCCTTTTTAAAAGACTTCGAGAGGTGGCAGATTGAAAAGGGTATTTTTCTTTCTGCTGAATTCCTTCATCAGTAATTCAAAGAGAAAAAGAGCCTTCTTCAAGAAAATCACTGAAATCCACATCAACGCCCTCTTGCAAATGAGGAAGCACCACAGATTTCTCACATTGTGGCTTAGGAAGCTGTTCTGTTCGTTTCTGGTTTGAGTGGTTGTCTTGCTCCCACGCTTTCCCAAAAGACCCAGTTTATCATATCTGCCTGGGAGATTTGGGAAACCCTCCTATGGAGACTGTCTGACATGAAGGGTCCTGAAATGAAGATATATGATGTGGACAAATGTTTTTCTTATTAATGGAACTGAATCCAAGGTCTTGAACTTGCAAATAGACTATATTTAACCTACTTTCAAGTGGGCAGCAGATGCGAAATATTGCACGTGTATGGATCCATCAATAATTCAAGCACTGTTGCTTGTTACATAAATATTTAGGCATGCAAAGTGCAGAAAGCACACGGACATGGAGTCCTGAGCTTTCATCCCCTTGACACATGTGGGGCAAATACGCCAAATGACAATGTCAGGTAGAGCGGTGGCTCTGTCTTGAACTCAACTGTTGTAACATTAACTTTCAAGATTTAACCAAAATTAGTATCAGTAAGATGGTACGTTTGTCTGACACAAAGATCAAGTTATCTTGTCTTTTCGACCTGACCTTGATAAAGAAAGTGTAAGAATTAGATCATCCCCAAGTCAGTGAAAGGCATTAATCCTCGTGGGGTATAAGAAGGTTTCACTGTCAGTAAATACTGGTTAAATTCCAAAACCTTCTAGGTTAGTATCTCAGTGAATACTTTTTAGTAAGTTGTTCTGTGAAAAGTTGATGCTAAGTACGTATGCATAAATCATAAACAGTATTAATCTTTGTTTTAAAAGTATGGTACTGTACCTGATCACGTTGAGATCTTATCACTGCATTGCAGGATGTATGATGGAGATAAAATTTGATTGCTAGAAAAGAATGAATCTTTTTTCATGAAATTAATACCAACCTTCATCCAAACGTTGGTCTGCTGGTCTTGTGCCTATGGCAATGGAACAGGTTCAGCTCTCAGCTGTGCTGCAGACTTCCCTTGTGGCCATAGGCAAGTCATTAATTTCCCCGGTCTGAATTAATTGCTGGTATAAATCCATTGTAGTAGGAAGTTCAACGGGAATTAATCTGACCTTCTGTGCTTCCAAAACTCATTATGAAATAATAATATTTTCCTGTATCACCGAGGACTATTTTTTTTTCTTTCTAGTTGTTTTGATATCAGAGTGTTAGGAAATTTTCTTGAATTACCACTTGCAGATAACCTGTAAGGTAATCAAATTGACTCTGGTAAATTCTTTTGCCTTTAGCTGTGTATTTGCAACCAAGTTTCATCCTACTTTTCATCTGTTTTCTCCATATGCAATGTCCAGAATTTATCTTTTCTTGGAGAAATAGCATGTATCAAGTTTATAAACTTTCTAGCCAATTGAAGAAATTCAAAGAGAATTCACACAAATTTGCTATAAAAGTGTTGTGCTGTTCTGTGAAATAGCACTAAAGGAATAAACTACTGTCATCTTTCATGCAGCGATGTTTATTTGCCAAGTGAAGGCTTTTTTAGCCTATGAAATCTGTAACAGATGTTTTGAACTTTATCTTTACAGTTTTAGTGTATTTTAGGTAAGGGTGAAGGATGTATGGTATTAATACTACCAAAATCTTGTTCACAAATCAATAAATTTTTAAGATTTTCTTAAGGCCATATTCTGGTTTTGCATCACCCAAATGTTGTGCTAAGACTAATGCTTTCAAAAACAGTCTCATATATCCATGTATTCATCCAGTTAAGTACTGACTAGCATTAGAAAACAATTTAAATGGTATTTAGAACTAAGGCTGACATACCATTACGGTTTCTTTAGGACTTAAAGGATCCTCTTCAGCATTAATTTGATGATTTAGCTGTATCAATTATTTAATTTCAATATCACCACTAATTTTTTTACCTTACATTTACCTCAATTTCAAAGTTGTGTTGTTTAATCATTAGTGATTTTAATACTGCTTTCACTAGCTCAGCTTTAGTGAGTGTAATCTCAGTTTTCTTTTGGTTTACTGCTTGTAATAAGAATGTCTAAAATGAACAGTAAGTTAATTTGTTTCATTAGATGACTTGCTGCAGAACCAGTGAGAACCTCTCTTGGCTCAGACCAGCCTACGCAGAAAACTGATAAGTGCTGTGCAGATTAACCCTTTGAATCTCATATGGAACAATAACTTCTTAGGGTCTTTGTTGTTGATGTGTGTTTCATCTGCAGCAAAACCTCATTGGATCCAGACGATAAAAGATACTGAAGTTGCTGTAGAGGACACTTTATACTGGGATTGCAGAGCAAGTGGGAAGCCCAAACCATCGTATAGGTGGCTGAAGAATGGAGACCAGCTGTCAATAGAGGTACTGTTCTGTTTTGAAAACATGATGCTATGTAAAATCAACAATACTTCATATAAGTATGAGAATTCCCAAAAGTCCATGTAATTAGTCAAGAGAAATATTTGAAACTGGTTTTCATACATTTGTCAGGAGTGTCCAGATGGAAGCTTCAAAAGCTGCAACACCAGAAACACAAAAACAAATTATGTTGTACAAAAATATCCCAGCTAAAAGCAGATTCAAAAGCAATGATAGAACCATAGAAATAAGTATGTAAGGAAAGACTGGAGAAGGAAGTTTAATTAAAGTTATACGTTAAGAACCATAAATGAGGGATAGAGAACTTAAGTCATTTTGTTGTACTTGCTATTGGCATTTTATTAAATGTAGTAAGAAGACATATTCAAACTTCTCAACAAAAGAAGACAAAAATCCTAAAAGTCCATAGGGTCACCATTACTTGATGCAAAGGATGAAATGCAGACAGCAGTGTAACATAGGTATTTGCTTTAATACAGTTGTTAAATTAAATTAATAGAAAGTAATGTATTTGGTGACAGGGAAAAGAGGTTGTACTTAGAAGGTGGGATACTTGATCTCCTACATTAGAAACACAAAAAAGCATCTGATGCCCATATTGATTTTTAAATCTCACTGCTTCATTGAGAAGACTGCCCAGTCATGTTATCAGGAATATAAACTATGGGCACTAGCCCATCGCAGGAAGGCATTTTGCCCTTGGCCAGTGCGTTGTGCTCAGTGTTGGCACTCACAGTTGAAGAAGGAGCGACTGCTCAAGTGAATTCAGTGGATGGCCATGAAAAATGATCAAAGTACTGAAAAGCATTTTTACCATTGAGAGTGTTATAGTTACATGCTCACTGAAAGGAATGGTAGTGTTTTGAGGACAGGTCGAATGAAAGAGTACAAAAATCTCATCTCAGTGATTTAAGGGCATTGTTACTGCATCATACAAAGTCACTGAGTTAATGTGCTTTCTTACCTCGGTAAGTACAGAAATATCTTCTCTCATTCAGTCTTCCTATTTCTCCACTTCCAAGTATTGGTGTCCAGCCTTGCGGCATGGTGTCAGCGCATAAGCGTGACTTACTCTGGAAGTATTTAAGGATTGTAAACTATAGGAGTAAGTCTTTACAAGCCAGTGCTGAGGAGACATCATAAGAGGAGTTCTCTGTGTACAGCGATCAGTTGTCTTCAGCTCCCTGACTGCAGTAATCCTTCTTCATTCTGGGTCTCTTTGATGAAAATCTACTGGGCTTGTTTGGCTTAGCTCCCCTTCTCCATGAACAAATCTTTTGTAAGGAAGAATAAGAAGAGCAGCTTGGGATGCTAGAGAGAGGATCAAGAGATGGAGACACTTCCTCTTTGAGATTTTGTCCTCTAACTGGCTGAGCCTGTTGCACTAAACTGGGAAGGGGACCTGTCAAAGAAGGAGCTGAGCTGGGCTGTCCTGGTGCCCATAGATAACCAGAGTCCCCCTGCGGTGGGGCCAGCTGAAAGTATGTGCCCACAGGGAAAGGCAGAGAGTGAGTTATATTGCATTAGGCCTGGTAAACCATGCCCAAATCCAAAAAAAATAAATCAGAAAATGTTTTTGAGCAAATAGTTTGTTCTTTTGTCCATTACTGTTTCTCTGGTTTTCCCCAGAAGAGAAGCTCCTTTGGTTTTGTCTTTGTCACTGGTTCCTTCTCTCACCAGTTTCTGCCACTCCATCCTCAGTCACTTCTTAGGGCAATTCATACAGCTTTCCAAGAATAAGCAAGCTGAGAAGATCCCTGTATTTTAGTAGCTTTGTCGGCTCTGAGGCACTTACATATGTGTCTTCCCTTTAATGACTGTTGGAATGTTTTCTGCATAGTATTACAGAGAGCTCACTAGCAAATGGCACGTGTAAACTGTACAAAATGCCGGTGCCATCTGTATAGTTTGGATACTCAGGTCTGTCGTGAGGAGCCTAGTATGGTTTTGTCCACATTTCTGGGGAAACGCAAAGGTATTTGAGATTGCAAAGCCTGTGTGAAACTGAGCAGGTTTGAAGAATATATTTCATACACTGTGTTGCCAAGTCTCTGTATTTGGTCGCTGTTGCTATACCATGATGCAGTCGTGTCATTTATTTTAGAACAGCTTTCATGCTTATGCTGTTTCATTTACCCCGTTTATTGTATTTATGCTGTCCTATTTATATTTCTTACTTATTTTAAAATTTTCACAGGAAATATATCATCAATAAAGATATTTTTCTTAATATTCAGGGAAGGATCCAAATTGAAAATGGTGCACTTACAATATCAAATCTAAATCTGACAGATTCTGGCAGATACCAGTGCATAGCTGAAAATAAACATGGTGTCATCTATTCAAGTGCAGAGCTCAGGGTTGTAGGTAAGATTTTCTTTTTTTCACTAGAACACAAACCTCATTCTCCCATCTCCACACCCCTTCCACCTGCCTCATATTCTACCTTGTCATGATCTCAAATTTAACCCACTCAGATGCTATCACTGAAATAAACATTTTTGTCGACCTAGTATCTTTATTTGCAGTGCCGAGGAATTGACTCATCCGCTTCCAGAGGATTTGCAGTCCAATCATTCATTGCTTTAAAACAGAACACAGCTAAATTATTCATTAGAGGAAGAGCAGAGATGGGGGCTTGGACACAGGCCCGAAGATTAAAATGGCTCACGTGGTGCGGAGGCAGCACTGGCTCCGCACATCACTCAGCTGCACTCACCTTCTGCACAGCGGCTCCAGTGCTCCCAGGGGAGCCGTGTCATTTAAAAGCAATAGGCTGCTCTTGTATGCAGCCTTTCTTGATCAAGGGGACAAGGGATTGTCGTTCAAACAGCACGTGCTTGAGTGTAGACTAGTGGCAACCGTTTGTTTGAGGGAAACGCTGCACTTGTGGCTGCCTCATGCACTCATTTGCTTGTGCAATTTCCACCCCCAGCGCAGGCTGATTTCAAAACTTAAGTCCGTAAGAGCAGTGTGTTCTGGGGACAGGAGTTACTTCCTTTCCGTGGCTGAGGTTACAGTCGATCAGCAGGACTGCTCCTTCAGCCTTGGTCTCCTGAATTTCCTTCTGAAGTTCGGTGTTGGTATAGGCAGAAGCCATGTTCCTGTTCTTAACTATTAGTTAATGAAAATTATACCCACTCGGGATGAGCTGCGCTGTGATTGTATGTCATCTAGCATATTCAATCTGGCATGCATTCTCACACAAAACTAGAAGCCAGCCAGTTCCTTAAGTTTTTATGAGACTGCTGGTGTTGACTGCCCTCCCTGGACTTAAACAAATCATGCACACTCACACTCAGCAGAGCGTGAAGTCAGGCATGTGCTTACTGCTCCTGGGGTTCGCTGAGCTTCAGCTCAGGTGAAGTCAGTGTGATCTGTGCACGCTTCGTTGGGTGACGTACTCTGCACAGCTGAGACCTTTTGTGCTAGTGTAAGGCAGAGAAATGCGTAATTGTCCAATAGACCTCTTTGAACTAACTAATCCATGTTTTTAATTATGTTTGGAATCTGAGAAGTGTTGTGTAAGTGCTAAATAGTATCATTAACATAATTAAAGGTGCTTTATTTCACTATTACTCTCCCTTCTGTTTTAGCTTCTGCTCCAGATTTTTCCAAGAATCCAATGAAGAAACTGATCCAGGTTCAAATAGGCAGCACAGTTGAGTTTGAATGCAAACCCAAAGCTTCCCCTAAGGCCAGATGTTCCTGGAAGAAGGGAGGTGAGCAGCTACAGGAAAATGAAAGGTATTGAGTTACACTGGTTTATTTGCTTTAATCATACATCAAGCTTCTTTATGTCTTTTTATGCAATAGTGTCATCTGTAGATCCAAATAGTTGTAAAGTCTTTCTGAAGTCTGTCTAGCTTGGGGGGGCGGTTTGATCGCTTTTTAATTGTCATTGTATCTGAGCGCTGAGAGTGCACGTATATTGCTTTCTTTAAGTTCAAGGGCTAGATTTTATTTTCAGTTTAATGCAGAGTTTGGCCTGAGTTAGACAACCAGGTACTGACAGAAAACTGGAAAGGCAAAGCCTATAAAACAATACTAAAAGCCTTCAGCAAAATGCTCTGAAAATGTTGGCAAGGAGGCAGATGAGGCATATTACAGCCATGGTGATAATGTGGCTGAGGAGAAAAACCAAAAAAAAAAAAGTAAGTTAATAATTGGAACATGCAGAACAGCAGATGAAAACAGGAAAAGAAAATGAAAATACACATTCTGGTTCTTTTCAAGGAACTATGAACTTTATCTACCAATGGTAACATACGTCGCTGCTGCTTTGGTGTTTACATGATAGTGTTGTGAATGTGTTTTGTGTTAGTAACTCTCAGTGGAGAGTTTGTGATTCACCTATATCCCTGGCTATTGGTTTCTGACAACATGTAAACATTTTTTCCAGCAGTAGCCATTAAAGCATTATTGAATTAGTCATAAGCTAAAATTGCAGAAGTCTACTGATTAAATTGTTTAATCAAACTACACAGAAGCGTACCTCTCTGTGCTCTGGAGCAGCCATTTACTTTGCATCTCTCCAGCATTGGGGATTACTGCCTTTGCAAGCTTTCTGGTTTACATTTCAATATTATCATAGACTGAGAGTTCCAGGTAGTGAACTGGGACAGGAAGAAAACTCCTTGGATGAAAGGCGTAATTAAGATAGTTACATATCTGATTTAGTATGAAACTAAGCAGTTTGGTACTTGGGACATTCCAGCTGGAGCACTTCAGTAGTCTGTACAGGCTGTAAAAATTCAGAGGAGCAGAATAACTATTTGGGAGTTTAGTCTGCCCTGAGGCCAGCCTTTCTGCAGTGAGTTGCTGGAGTATCTTCACTAGACACAGTAACAGCCACAGAAAGCCACAGGGTTTCCCTGGGAGCAATGAGAACAGGATGACTGTGAGTGTTTGTCTTGCAATGCTCTGGTATCACCCTGTACTTAGCAGGATGATTCTGGAGCAGTGGTACTGCTGAAGTGTGCAAAAATCCAGACATGAGACTGGGGAAAGTGAACGCTTTGTTTCTGAAGGATTGCCATGGCAGTGTGTTGTGATTTCATAAATGTATCCCTACTCCTCTAGGACTTTGTGTTAACTTGTACAAAGCTTCATCTACCATCAGGAAGCTATTTCTGAACCAGGTGAAATTCTTCTAGTTCAGTTCCTGTAAAACACGATGTCATGGTTTTATTTTGAAACTTCTAAATGCAGAAGATGGTATGAGATAGATCAGAACTTTTGGAGGCTACAGCAGGGACCATTGTGTGCTCCATCGTAAGGCTAGAGCTCTCCCCTTGTACCCAAAAAGGTTTGGGCACTTGCTGTCATCTTGATCTGTGCAGCCTTGGCTCTTTTCTTCTCAGGGACCACAGTAGTTTTCATGTGTTCTCGTGTTAAGTGTTGTCAAATGTGCCAGTTTGGCAGGCGATTCGGCATCTATCATTATGGAGCTTGACACGGTACCACAGACTCACTAGCTGCTGCATTCCTGCAAGCAAGCAAGCAAAAGCTCATTCAAAATAACACTAGTTGGTTTTTCTTTCTATGTGAAACCTCCCATCACCTTATAATGATATAATACCATATTGATAAGTCAGTCTGTAACTCAGGGCCACAATGATCTCTGAAACTGACGTAAAACCTGTTGCTTTTTGCTGATTCTCAGTTGTCCTTATTTTCATGATTGCTTTTGTAAAGCGTGTGCATAAATGCAGAGCACCTAATTTTCTCCATTTAGGAAAATTCCTAGTTTTTGTCCCCATACCGTTTCCATAAAAAGGCAGGCAGGAAGAATGGTGTCCTTCCCATTCCTGCCTGTCTTTTTTTTTTTGGAGCTGCCTATCATTAGCCTTCAGCTAATGTGTAGGTTCAATGTGTGATAGTTAAAGCTGCCAGGCATGCCTGGACCTTGCAGGGCCTCACACATGTCCAGGGGAAAAGCTTTTCAGCCACAACTTGTACCTTGCTTTGTGAGCTTTCTGTCTGGATGGGCATCGGATCTGGTCTTAATGGTTGCTTTGGATCGCCCTTCAAAAGCGGTACCTACCGACTGCATTTGTGGTGATGGTACCAGGCTAAAGAAAGTAATGTTCAGTTTCTGAAAATGTATTGAGCATACATGATGCTGCCTGCTTAGATTTATGAACCTAAATTACGGCTTTTGGTTCGGCAAAGTGCAGGTATTTCCAAAATACAGCCCAAGTCTCTCCTAGTGTATTTTTGAAAGCACACTGTAAATGGCTTACAGAGGAAACGTAGTAACAACCCAGTAATCCTGAATTAATCTCAATGAAGTACAGTCGCCTTCAGAGAAAAGCAGAAATGCGACTCTTTGCAGAAGGCACTGGACTTCATTACTGCCTGCTATGAATAATTACAATTCATGAATTTCTTGCAGTTCTACAATTCTTGCAATTCAGGAAAGGGTTTCCAATTAGCAGTGCATTTTTCAACCATTAACGACCTTTCTGATGGAGAAGTCTGTTGGGGAGGGTGTGTTTTTTAATTGCAGGAAAAGGGAGGAATGAGTTCCTAAAAGGGGTAATGCTGGCCACAGGGGTCCAGCATGCACTTTACCTAGGAGAGGTAGGGGAGGCAGAATGAGCTTAATTACATTTGAGGCTCAGATGTACAGCAGGGTTCAGGCTCACGGAGCACTCCTCAGGGGAGACAGTGTGAGAATGGGGACGGAGACTCCCCTCTCTCACAATTCCCTTTTGCTTGTAAAGAGCAAGCAGCGTCTCCAAAGAGTGCAGCAAGTCAGTCAGTTCCTGCAAGGGAGCAGCTCTTGCACTGTATCCCACTGGGGCACCTCTCCCATGAAGACAGGCTGTGAGAGAGTTGGGGTTGTTCAGCCTGGAGAAGAGGTCTCCGGGGAGACCTTAGAGCACCTTCCAGTACCTAAAGGGGGTACAAGAAGGCTGGAGAGGGACTGTTTACAAGGACAGGTAGCGATAGGACAAGAGGGGATGGCTTTAAACTGGAAGAGGGTGGGTTTAGATTAGATGCTAGGAAGAAATTGTTTATCGTGAGGGTGCTGAGGCACTGGCAGAGGTTGCCCTGAGAAGCTGTGGATGCCCCATCCCTGGAGATGTTCATGGCCAGGTTGGATGGGGCTTGGAGCAGCCTGGTCCGGTGGAAGGTGTCCCTGCCTGTGGCATGGGGGTGGAACTAGAGGATCTTGCAGGTCCCTTCCAACCCAAACCATTCTGTGATTCTGTGTATAGTTTCCCAAATTCATTTGTCCTTGAATAATTAAAACCATATTATTGTTGGTTTTGGTAGGTTTGCTTGTGGCGTAATGGAGTCATTCAGCATTGTTAGAGAATAGCGGCAGTGCAGTGTTTTGTTTGTCATGTAAACATACACAACTGTTGTAGCATGTTCTGTTCTGAGGATGTGCCAGCACACTCCTCCAGCACTCTGGTGTAGATACTGTGGTTAGACCATGCTAGTTTGGGCTGGACCTGAGCTGGGAAGGCTTTCTGTCATGAGAAAACTTCAGTTTTGCTGGAGGTACCGACCACGTTACTTTAGTAAAGCCTGAAAGAGTTTTATGTTGATGGCACTGTTGCTTGTATTCTTAATTTATTTTTAAATGGTGCTGCATTTTCAATATGTAGAAGATTTGGATAATGACTCAGTAGATTTTAATTAAATGAGCTGAATATGATATGTCTTGTGGAGAGAAGAAAATATAATTCAAAATGGATTCATGAGCTCTGGGCTGAGAAATCACTCAACGTTGTACAATCTTGCTTCTTGTTAGTTTTGCAAAATATGTGGGGTTTTAATTTTTTTTTTAAGAATATCTTGAATAAAGAGAGCTAGACAGTAGAGAGCAGTGGAATGCAGAGAGAAGTGAAAGCATAGGAGTCACTGCAGAACATGCAGAAGGAAAGACAGAAAATGGGAATGAAATTAATTGGGTGCTGAAGGAAGAAATGCTTCCCACCAGAATGCAGTTTTTGGACCTTTGAAATAAAAAAATTTGGGTGATGTAGTGAGAATAAGAATCAAGAATTAGCAAGAATTCTCTTGTCTTTAATGAATGTTAGATCAGGTACTGAGGGTATCTGATTGTGGCATGGGTCAATTTTCACCCCATATTATGTTTATAGTGTGCACCACCACACTGGGAGCAAGCAGCTGGTACTTAGGCTGTTCTTTGCCAACCATCTCATATTATAAGGCCTTTAAAAAAATTCTCTAAAGTATATTTTATCTGCAGTCATTAAGCCACAACTGGGTTTTGTTTATTCGAAATTAATCTGCAGCAGCTTTTGCTGATAGCAGACCATAGCCCCCAGGGTGTCCAGGTAGAGAGCGCAGAGGGTGCAAACCACAGTTGCCTTCATGTACGTTCTTCTGCGTTGAGGAGCTGGCCTAGGCCACCTCGGTCTCCACGTGGATGAACTTTTGGTTTTATCTTCCAGAAAAGGAGTATTAGATGTTTAACCAAGGTTAAATGCACTTAATGCTAGTTTAACTTACCAAAACCAGAAGACATACCTAAATATGCTGCAACCTAGATAACTCCTTTAAAGATTTATTTATATTTTTTACGTATGTACATGATTTTTAATTGATATATAGTACTGGACAGTTGCTGCATGTTGGCTGTAGTGGGTCCTGTGCTTCTGGCTCAAATGCCTGCCTGGAAATGGTTTAATACAAAGCATTTTGAGATCATGCAGAGCAGTGTTTCACCTGTAAACAAGCCCGCCTTTATACCTAGATGCTTCTAGATTTACCAAGACTAGAAAAAGATGAAAAGATGCTGCAAACTTTAACTTCCCTAAAAGTCATTCCAGTGCAATTCTCTTAAAAACCCTCCAGTTTTAGCATCTTTAATTGGGGCAAAGTGATGTCAAATTAAGGGGGAAAGAAAAGAGGAGAAGTAATTCCTGATAAAATGTTGCATGATTCTTAGAAGTATCAGTAACTGGTTTTATCTTTGCTCCAGTTTGAAGTAAGTATTTTTATTTCATTTTGCATTACAGTTTGAAATGCTGTGATGTGGAAAGGAATGCATTTACTTACCAGTACTTCAATAGAAGCTTTTTTTTTTTCTCCTGACTTTCTTGTTAATTAATCTGGTTTAATTTAGTTGGAATTTGATTGATATATAAAAAGGCAGTTTTGACCCACTTTTCCACTGTTCCTTTGCACAGAAGTGTTATGAACTGGAAAGCAGTGTGTTTGTGTTTATTATCATACCAATGAGGATCTAAAATAGTTGGCTTTTGTGCTGAATAATCTGACAAATAAAAAAGGCAGTGATTACTTAGTTTGATTACGTCTGTTATTTTAGTAATAAAGCATTGCCACAGGAAGATGAACAAATCTGCATTCATTAACAGTTTCATTAATGACACCAAGTTTCAAGTGGCAGCCTTGTGGTGTTGGATCCTGAGGCTTATTCCGTCCCTTCATTGTCTATGTGGTTGCACTGCAGCAACAATTCAGTTTAACAGGAATTTGGTGAGTAAGGTAATAGTATATAAATCTATAGATAATACTGTCCCAGTTCTGTAAGGAAGTAGGTGTGGGGACAGTAAACGCAGAATAGCTTGAATAGTCTTACATTACAGATACTGAAGTTGGCAGACCTTGGATTGGCATCTGGAGCATCACTTGCCCTCTAGTCCCAAATGATATTTGTCTCAATATCTGTAAATATGAAAATTTGGTGCAGTTTATAACAGTAGTAAAGTAATTTTAATTTATCAGTATGAGAAGAACACGCGCTCGTTTCACAGTTGGATTCCTCCATGGTCGCTTATGACTAAGATAACTACTAACAAATTATAATGTCATGAATAAAACCTGACATACTGGGCAGAATTAATGGCGACTATAATGGCAAATATATCTGGAAGATCTGTAATGGCAAATACATGCTGCCAGTTTGGGTGGGAGAGGAAGACTCTCATAGATTTACCAGCATGGTAAATCCTCTTAAGTCAGCAACCCTGAAGTCGGTTAATCCCTCCCCATTCTGTTGACCTCAGCCAAAGAGCCATGGGCATGAGTCAAGACGTTCGGCTGTTGTGGGTTGGTTTATTTGGGGGCGGGGGGGGTGTATGCCATCCCTTTGACTGCTGGAAATAAAAGGGGGAGGGGGGATCTCAGGAGTTAGTGAGAAATTATGATTTTGTCAATGAGGCTTCGACAGGTCCGAAATTAATCTCTAGTTGTGCAAATGGATACGTGCCAAAGCATTGCTCTGCCAGTTATCTCTACTTTACGAGGCTAAAAGTTTCTGCTATTTGCCAGTGCATCAAAAGTCTGCAGATTGTTGAAATGGAAATCACTTTGAAAATTACTGGCCTTCAGCAAAATGTATTGGAAAAACACTTGTAGATAAAGGGTACGCCAAAGGACGTGTTATTTTTTTGTGTTAGAGATCTAGATCGCTTCCTGGCAGCAGGCCAGCTGTAGTACATTTGTTTTATCACAGTGTGTGAATATCTAATAATTTTAAGTATACTAAAAGCTTCAGTTTGTCTAATGTTTCAGCATTTCAGGGTAGAGCTATTTCTGGGTTTAGTGTTTTCATAGGCTCTGTGCTGCATTTACTGTTTTGTAATTGAAAAAGTAAAGTGTTTCTCTTTTTAATTTACCAGTAAAGATTTTATTTTGACAATAATTTTTTTCTAGACTCGATTTGTTGGTTTTGTTTTTTGGGTTTTTTTTTAATTCTGGGGAAAAAACTTCATTCTTAATTATATCTTGGTTTTAATAAGCCTATTGCTTGATTATTTTAGGCAAGCTAGACTTCCAGATAGCTCAGAGCACTGTAAATGTGATTCGTTTTAATTAAACAATAGACGTTTTCTGGTTTATACCCTGATCCTACTTTTTCCTTTGTTTGATCTCAGGCTTTGTCAACACTGTTGGGTTTTTAGTTGGTTTTGCATTTTTTCTACTGGAAAGTGCTTTAAAGCAGATGATACAATACAAACCTTTGCAAAATACACAGATTGCTAGAAAGTCCAACAACTTAATAGCTTGCTTGCAACCATAATTGATATATTTTAACACCTTTTATTGATGTCATTATAATTACCTATAAAATGTATTAGTCATGTTTGTAACACATTTAAAATACCTTTAAACCATATGGTAAGACTTAATTGATTATACTTGTTCCACCTAATATAAAAGTGCAGCCAAGTATTTGGAATTTTCCAAAACAAGTTACTAAGCCTCAGGAAGGTCAGCTCTGCTGACACTGATGAAGCACATCCTCCTTGCAAATACGCTTCAAACGTCATCACGTTGGCTTAGGTACCTCAGTATACTTTGGAAGATTCAGAGATGGTTACTTCCAAATGTAAACTGATTAAACTGTCTATTTATAACTTTTTCTGCCCCAAATAAGGTGCTTTTGTCTGTCGTTCTAACAGGATGACTCGTTATCTCTTGTAATTTGCATCTGTTCATTTCATTATTGTGTCCCCTTTGCCCAAAGGAAATGTAGCTCAGCTACAGCATTGAGTGTTGCAATACCTTTTTTTTAAGGAAACAGAAAATGCAATTCAAAATAATTAAGAAAACTAATTAGAATTACTAATAAAGGTAATTAAAAAATTACCTTTTTTTTAAGGAAACAGAAAATGCAATTCAAAATAATTAAGAAAACTAATTAATCTGTGCTTGTTTCTGGAGCACGTTCCATTGTAAAGAGCAGTGCAGTTGTGGAAGGAATCCAGTGCCTCCAGACATTTAAAATGCAGTCTCCGTGTGGCCTGGAGGATTAGGTGAACTTGCTTTTAAGGGGAAGGAGCAGCACAACTATAGAGCCATTGTAGACTGCCACCGCCGTGGTCTGCGGTTAGTGAACATGGTTTTGGAGCATCGGAGAAGTTAAGGGTAAAGGATAAGATCAGCGAACACATCGAACTCCAGAGCTGCGTTCTGCTGCCCTGATTTACCAGCTTGATTATGCACAGATTCAGCTGAATTGCTTTTTTTAAAAAAATACCATTGTAACACTGTATTATTTATAATATAAATCACTATAAATAATTAATGACAGTGCAGTTGATTGATGCATATACCTTTTACGGGCCAACTTTTATTTTGGCAATGTGATTAAATCTAAGGTGGTGCATTCCCCAGGTGTGCTTTAGCCGTGCCTGCCTTCAGTCCTAAAAGTCTCCGCAGGCTTGCCCCGCAGCCAGCGCTGCATTCAAGCTTGCATTATCCTTCATCAGCTACCGTAGCGCATGGGGAGCTTCACATGGAGAATTGCTCACGCTGAGCTGTTACAGTGTGTGAATGCCAGAAGAACAAGGAACCTGGTTTTTTTCAAGTGAGCATCCTGCTCACGTCGTGCTTGGGACAAGTTTTGAGAAGAAAGGCAGTGATCCCAATCCCCACCTGACACAGCAGGCTTCCCCATCTCCTTTTTGTAATGTGTATTTAACTGTAGAGAACTGAATCTCAGTTGGGACAAATGATGGAGATCCATTGATGCTAATTTGCCTCAAGTATGTTAAAAAGAGCAGCAGGGGTGTGTATTTAATTAAATTTGTACTGAATAATGAAGCAGGTTAATAATTAAGTACATGCAAGTGAGAAGACCAAATCCTCATGACTCTTCTGAGAAAGGGAAGGCAGCAATGTTAAGTTTCATGACATTTGCTGCCTTCTCAGCTGATACTTACTCTCAGAACTGTGTAAGACTCCAACTAATGCAGTTAGAGGTTTGCCTGGAGTGTTAATGTTGTTTGCTGTTCTGCTGATTCTGTATAGCTAGATGTGGGTGTTTGGGGCATTTCCAAAATACCTTCTAGCTAAGGTGCTTAGGGAACTGACAGAATAGCCTCGCTGCTACTCCTTTGCTGCCTTTGAAATAGATTGATGGCATCTGAGAGAGAAGCTCTTTTGAGTTACGTGTATCAGGAAATGTTTACTTTTTTGTTAATTATTCAGGACATATATATGTTAGTTATATAGCTGCTCCAAGTTACCTTAGGGAAGACTTGGTAGAAGGCTCTGTGTGTGACAGGTGGGAGGACTAGAAACAGGGAAAGAGAGAGTCAAATTAGCCTCATCTTTACATCCCTCCAGTGCTTTTGTCTAGGATGACATCTCTGCTGTTGGGATGCTGGTGCTCTTCTGTCTGTATCAGTACTGCAGGTCTTCTGTCTACAGCTTTCACAAGCATCTTTCTGGTTTGTTCCACGCTGCCTGTCCGTTAGGTGTGACTCTCACTTGTGGAGTTTGTGTGAGGTGGAGGGAATTTTCTTTCCTGCAAGTCCTTCCATAAAGCATGCCTCTGGCATGTCTGCAGGCCACCTGCTCAGCGTAGGTGATAAACTGAGACAGAAGTCTGCAACAGGGTGAAGTCACAGTTTGCTTTCTAAACAAGTACTGAGGTTATACTTGCATGGGCTGAAACCTGCTCCAGAGAGTCAGTTGTGCAAATGAGCTATTGACTTCACTGCAGGCGGTGCTAGGCTTGTGTCTGTGAATCCTGAAAAGTGCAAAATGCAGATTGTTGATGAAAAATCCTATTGCGTCATCCTAATAATGACATACAGCTATTTCAGAGTTACCGTGCAAGACTGCATGAAGTAAGCAACATAATACAGTTGAAAACTATTCTAATTTCAATTGGTGCAGCTGAAAAAGATCGAGTTAACGTGGGATTTCTCTGTCACCCACACACAAACATACATATCTTAAATGTTGGTTCTACTGGTGTCCAAAATGGTGAGTGATACACAGATGGGTTCAAATTTTTGTATATTGTCAGTGTATGGCCACAAAATTTTCAGAGAGTGGGTTGGTAATTGATGCAGTTTGATATATTTACGGTAACAGTATGAGTATTAAAGCATTTTGTCTACAGACCAATGCTGCAACTTTTAAAATCTCTTTATGTTTTATTAGAGTCACGTTATTAAAGGATGGAGGACTAAGAATAGCCAATGTGACTAAAGCTGATGCTGGAAGCTACACGTGCCTGGCAACGAACCAGTTTGGAACAGCCAGTGGCTCAACAAACTTAATAGTTACAGGTAGGTGAGCTGGAACGGCAGGTCATCTGTGGGGTGACATAAATTGAATTGCAAATGCCACAACAGAGGTCTGCCATGATGTGGGAGTCTGAGTTTGCTTATTGAAAAAATATTAAACGTGGTCGAAAGTAAAGAGTGTGAGAAGTTATGTAGTGCACAATCTATAAAGATAAAAGTATATTTGTTACAGATCTTCTATTGAGACGAAAGAGACTGAGGGATTTTGTGTCTTTGACAAAGATTTTGTGTCTTTGACTAAACAGTGCAATTATGCATTTGCGTTTAGGGTTTTTTTTTAATTTCTTGAGGGGAAAAAAAACCATGGCAATCAAAAAATATTTCAAGTAGTTGTATATTCCAGTCCGAAATCTGTTTAGCCCTAAGGAACTATATGCCGTTTGCTTATGGAAAAAGATGTGGTAGCAACTCCAGCTGCAGGAGTGTGCAGGGACTCCATGGTCAGCAAAATAGAGTCTTTCAAAAGCGAGCTGTATACATAATTGTTGCTAAGAGGAGCTGGTGCCCCCTCCTCTGAGTCATCCATTTACTAGCTGCTGTCCAAGACACTGGATTAAAAGGACCAGCAGACTGTGAAGTTTTATCTGAAGAATATCTTTTCTCATGATGTTCTTTTTTAAAGATTGGAATATCTGAAAGATTTTCCGAACTCAGAGTTATCTAACATCCTACTGCATTACATATCCTGTATATCTCAAAGATCCAAACAGAATATTTTTTTTCAGTGAATTAACAGCTTCACATTTTCAGTCTGTGCTCCTAAATGATTCATGTCCCTTTATTTACAAATAATAGAATTAGATACAAAGGATTTCTAGAATTAAATTTTAAATTTACAGTATCTACTGTACTTGAAATTTTTTTCCTTTAATGTGATTCTGGAATAACAAGCAGCTGTTCTTAATGACGTTATTTATGTTTCATACGGTACATGGACCCAAATATCCAATGTGGATTTCCTCTAGTTTCCAGATTTTATTAGCTCCTTCCCTGACTCCCACCTCTTAATCTTCCCAGTGGCTGCCGCTACAGCTTCCTGCCTCAAAACACGAGTGTTATTGCTGAGACCCACACACGCTTTTTAATGGTAATTTCATAGCTGTGGGTTGCAGTGCATTTAACTTTGTAAAGTATATTGGCCTGTACACAGTAGGTTAAAATTTATCTTTCCAGTTGAGTAGCTCCTGCTGGTAAATGTGCAAGGACACAATGCTCCAGCAAGAGGGGTCGAGCAGCAGCATTGACAGTCCAGCTGCATAATTTGAAGAGACTGTCATTAATCAGATTTGAAGAACGTGGTAGAATATTAGTAGCAAGCAAAGCTCAGCAATACAGGAATCCAGTAACTGATATTTCTGCTCTCAACAGAGCCAACAAGGATTACTTTGGCACCTTCCAACATGGATGTCACTGTGGGAGAAAGTGTCGTCTTGCCGTGCCAGGTTCAGCACGATCCTATCCTGGACATCAGCTTCACCTGGTATTTCAATGGAACGCTCACCGATTTCAAGAAGGATGCTTCTCATTTTGAGAAGGTTGGAGGGGTAAGTTGCAGACACCTTCTCTTTGCCTTATACATATACGCAGCTCAGACAAGCTTACTTTTTTTCTTTTTTCAACATGGTAAAAAATAGGATGCTGCTTCTCTTTCGGGCCTGTAGAATTTTCTTTACATTGGAGGGAGATCATTCATTGAGTTAGCTGGCTGCCCATAACTCCTTGTTCAGACACCTTGTATTTTAGACCTGAGGTATTTGTAAGTTCCTACATTTTAAGTTCTGTTTCTGCATCTGGCCCCACGTGATTTTCCCCAAGATCACATGAAACACAGCAATGACAGATTGGGGAACTTGACACAGACCTTGCGAGCTTCAGCCTAAAGCTTGAACAAAAGCACCACATCTTTCCTGATTTTTCCTGCACTTGCATCTCCAGTGTATCCCTCAACATTCTGCCTGAGCATCCCTGAGTGAGAAGCTGTTTATCTCATTGAGTAGTTCCTATGCAAGATGCAGCGATGCTGCTGGGGTTGAAGGAGGGGGCAGGCATGGTGACATTAATGGTTTTTACAATTAAGCCTTCTAATCAAAACATGAAAAATAAAGCATTAAGACAGATGAAGGAAGTATCAAGAGAATTAGATCAATTACAGCAAAAGGTCTTATTACAGTGCAGGCCATGGCCAAGTGATAACAAAAGAAGCAGCTGAGCATCAGCATGAAGCTGGCCATTGTAAGCCTTCATAAAGTTTTCTTTCACATATTCTTGCCTGGTCTCCTGCTCTAGAGCAATAGCTGTGGGTTAGACACTACAATCTGTGAAACTGTGAAATTTCAGCACCTAACTTTCTTCTTTTGGCCTGTAAAACCTTGAAAGATTTAGCATTTAATCAGTAGGCACCAAACACACAGAGCATTCTGCAGTTTGCAATTGATTAAATGTAAGTGCATGTGGAGATGATGAGATTTTCTTGTAGGAGCCATGAGATGTTCATATATCATGTACATTTTCACAGAAATGTTTTGAGAATTACAAACTGACCATCTGTCATGCTGTAATGGGAATGCTCCGATTTCATAGCCCGTTACCTTCCAGTATTGCTACATGGACTTTATTTATTTAGTAATATTTCCCCCCAGCTGTACTCTGGTTGTATATACAAATACATATGTATATACAAATAATATTAGAAAGGAAAGGTTAAAAACATACCAAAACCTGAAACTGACAGTTTTACTGGCTCAATTAAGGCTTCATAAACTGATTGGAAAATGCAGCACTTTTTCTTACTAAAAATTCCAGCTTTTTCCTAAAACAAACACAGGCATGATTACAAATCAAAGCCTTGTTTAGGGGTCTTTTTTTTTTTTCTTTCTTTTTTCTTTCCTCTGAGGAAAAAAAACATTAACAAGTAGTGTTGCACAAAAAATTCTCAGTCAGTGGTGAAGAAAAATCCAGGGTGAGCATTGTGTAACTCGGAACTCTGAATCTAGAACATTTTACTGTGAAATTTATCGTAAGGGACAGAATTAGGGGGTTTTATGGAATATAGACATTTAGGGTTTGGGGTTTTTTTAAACTCTTAATTGCATAAAGAGGGATTGTGAAGATTGTTAGTAAAAACTTCATAGGTTGCCAAGAGATGCATGAAAATATTTTATGCGCTTGTATCGTATTAAGGTCATTGGAGTAATTTCATCTGGAGTTATATGTGGGTCACGGCATGTAAATAAGCATAAATACGTTCTAAGCCTTCCAGTAGTTGCAGTGTGTATTTGTTAAACAAAAATATCTGTGCAAAAATAACTTCAGCTTTCTTGGTCGTAAACATGGCAGAAGGAAAATAATGTTTCACTGGATACATTTCTGTGTAGTGATGTCTTGGAAGTTCCTGTCATGCATGCCTGAGGTCTCCCACATGTAGTAGTTAGTGGGAATGTTATGGGACCACCACCTGGTCTTCCAGATGGTTATAAAAATACAGGATGTAACAATGTCTTACTGCTCCCCGCCCCCCCCCTTTTTTTTTTTGCCTATATGATTTATACAAAGAGTATGGCAAACCAAGCAGATTCCAAAATTTTGAACAGACTGCCTCTAAACTGTTCGGGGTGTCACCTGCTTGTAGAGCTCAGCAGTGGCTGGGGTTGTTAGGCAGTCAGAAGGAAAAGCAATTTCAGCAGCTTTTCATACTGCGTGGCCTGCTCTTTATTTTATTCTGTGTAGCCTGGAGAAAGGAAGGTGATCTTACTGTCACCTGGACTTGTCCATGCTGACAAAGATTTAATCCGACAAGGCAAGAATGTGGATGCTAATGATGGTCTGTGGAGCTGTGGGGGGTGAGGGTGCCTCCTACATTGGAGCTTTTTGCTGCTGCATGTTTCTGCGTTTTCCCTGGTACTTTGGGTTTCTTTCCCCAGATATCCACGAATAATTTAAATCCAGTGTTAATATTTTGGTGGGTTTCATTTCAAGTAAAATTCTGTTTGACAGTCCCCTTTGTCGAGATGTTTTAAATTTAGTTTGCTAAAACAAGTTTGTTTAGAACATGAATTGCTTGTGAGCGTGCATTGCTGTTGTCGGTCATTCCGTGAATATCCTACTTCCAATCAAGTAGGTGGATTTTAGATTGTCTTCAACTCATCTTTTAATGTACTGTAGGCAATCAGCACTGAATTGTCCTGCAAATGCTTACATCTGTGCTCTCATAGAAGAGCAGGCATTGTGTTTACACACAGGGATGGGAATCAGGCAGAATTGTTTTCAGCTTGTGTTGAACAAAGAAGTGGAGCATTGTAATGCTGAAATAACGGTTGTGAGCGTGAAACAAAGAAAAATAATGAAACAGTTGGAAAGGTTGCTAATTTTTTTTCTACGACTAAAATAAACTCCAGAATCATCTTTTCCCCTTTCTCCCAAACTGCTGCACACTCAAGAATCAGTCATGTGGCCAGAGTAGCTGAAAATACCCACAAAATAGTGTTCTGTCCTCAAATGGAATGCTGCTTCACTGGAATTTTTTTTTTAAATAAAAACTTTTAAAAATGGAAATCTGACATTTTTCACCTGGAAAATATGATGTGAACTGGATTAAAGCCATAATTCAGCTGAGACAAAGAGATTTTTTCAAGTGTTGCTGGCTACCAAAGGTTTAGTAGCAAGTTCTCTACTCAGTGATGTAGAAAACAAATAGTATACAGGAGCCCTAAGGTGATACGAAGTTACAGTTGGCACTCAAGTTTTAGGTATGTTTCCCTTGATTCAGGAGTTCAGCTACTTGCTATGACATGAGCAAGACCAATGGGGAAAAAAAATGTCCAAAGATTAGATATTCAGTGAAGAACCAAGAATAGAATGTAACTTGTAAAATGGGGAGTTTAGACCAAAATGCACAACCTTGCAATGACCTGCAGAATGGACCAAATTCAGCTTCGTCATTTACACATTTGTACTCCTTAAAAATCTGTGATAACTAGACTTACAGATTTTGTCTAGAAGTCAGATTGGTTAATGGCCATAGAAAGCAGGTTGGTTTTTTTCTTCCTTAGGGCTTTGAGACAAATGGTTGGTCACAGGGCGCTGACTTTCTTCATGGTTCCTAATAGCAGTCAGGAGGTACGTTCCCAGTACGAGCTAACCACGTTGCAGCTTGCTTCTCCTGTAGAAGAGGGACACTACCTCATGTTTATTAGGAAAATGCTTACAGACAATTACCACGGAGCAGCTGATGGGTAATAACTTGCTACCCTGCAGGGTGTCTGCCAATGCAATTTTTTGAGCAACTTTTTCTCTCCCAACAGTTTTGGGTGATTTCTTTTCCATTTAAAAATACAATCTTGATAGTAAATTACAAGGTGGTACATTTATGTTAATAAGAACTTCGTATTTCAACAGAGTGCATCAGGAGATTTAATGATCAGAAACATCCAGCTGAAACATAGTGGAAAATATGTTTGTATGGTGAAGACAGAAGTGGATAGCGTAGCATCTGCAGCGGACCTTATCGTACGAGGTAAATTTCAGCTTCAGTTACCATGAATCATATTTTCTAACTTTTTTATATTGTAGATGACAGAAACAACTGATGTTGTAGATTACAAAACCAATTCGTTACTTGAATTATGCGGTGAATGACTGTGACTTGAATTATGTCATTCTGCCTTGCAGTTAGGGAGAATTACAGCTCAATTTTTGGATGAAGCCTAATTTTTCCCAGAGAAATTAAAAGCTGGAGGATATAATATTGACTTCACATCTTTTCTTGCTGACAGTCCTTCCAAGTCACTAACGAGAGGGAACTCTGAACTGGCAGCTGTGAGCAAGTCAGAGCCTAGGAGAGGCTTTGTCCTAGGGACATGCTGGAAGTTCATATAATGCAGGCTTATTCCTTTTCATTCAAAGCTGGGATGCTCGCAGTTAAGCCAGAACTGTAGCCTTCTTTGCTGGTGATACAGCTACATTTATTGCAAGAGAAAAGCTTTCATTTAAGAAAGCGCATGATGTGATCAACACTCATTCAATATATTTTAAAATATGCCAGATGCTTTCTAATTGTCAATGTACTGTTACTAATTTCACCCCCCTTTGCTGGTGCAGATGAGACAAAACCCAGCATTTTTGCCAGGATGCCCAGGATCAGGAATTTCCAGCAGGCAGCAGCAAGCTTGCCTGACTGAGTTGCTGTTCGTGGTGCTGATCAGATGTTGTGCTGAAAAATTGCTACAGTGCATTGTACAGTAAAACAGCTGTAGATAACAAATTGGCAGGCTAGTGAGATGTATTAGTAGATTAAAGAGGACATTGAGGACTAAAGTAAAAGACATTGGAAAGATAGAGGATCATGCTGAACAAAGGTTCCTGAAAAAACAACGGAACCGTGTCATCTGTGCTGCAGTTCAGAGTATTTCAGAATTAGATTATCAGAGTTAAGTTCAGTGAATGTAAAACAATAATTACAAGTGTTCTTATTCCAGGCTGAATTGTTTCCTTCCTCCCACAGTGCTGATAAAATGGGAATCCATACTGCTATGTTAGTGGTTTCCAGAGTACTGGCTTTACAAACCACGGTATATTTTTCAATCTGATTCTAGGCTCACCTGGGCCCCCTGAACATGTGAAAGTGGATGAAATAACTGATACCACAGCTCAGATCTCCTGGCAAGAAGGCACAGATAATCATAGCCCAGTAACCACTTACACCATACAAGCAAGGACACCTTTTTCAGTTGGCTGGCAGCGAGTTACAACAGGTAAACCACAATTCTTGTTACAGGCTCTGTTGAAATGTTTCTGACCAGGGACACCATGTTCTAAGTTTCCTTTTTTTTTTTTTTTTTTCCTTTGCTTCTAATAGTTCCAGATGTGATCGATGGAAAAACATTCACAACCACAGTAGTGGATTTAAATCCTTGGGTTGAATATGAGTTTCGTGTAGTTGCCAGTAACAAAATAGGAGGTGGAGAACCTAGTTTACCCTCAGAAAAAGTAAGAACTGAAGAGGCAGGGTAGTGGGTTCTTCTATTTGTTTTTAATTCAAGAATCTTGAATCAAAAAAAAGGAGCGTTCTTATCCTTGGCTCTTTGCAAACAAGCTTGGAATTGCCATTGAATGTAAAAGCCTATAACTAGTCTGTTTATATTTCCACTTAGCTCTGGGACAGTTTGTATTGCTTCTGTGCTGTTCAGCAATGCATAACATCTAAATACATTTAAACTGTATTTATTATGCCAAAGTCTGTCAGTTCAGGCAGTGCTGCAAAGTCTGAAGGTATTAACGGATGGAAAGAAGTTAATTTTGACAGGGTGTTTTTACTCCTAGCGTTTGATCCGTGTACACCTTCCGTGTAACAAGCATGTGGCTCAGAACGCATCAGTTAAAACCCCAGGAGTTTACTTGGAGTAAGGCCATTGCCCAGTACATCTGCATAAATTAACCCTATTAAAAAACTGAAGCATGCTTCCCATTTTTAGAAGTTCATAAGCATTAGCATACACGTTGTAGGCTGCGAGCTAGTGAGGTTCTTCAGGCGCTCAGAAAAAACTCAGCCTGCCCTGATGATGGAAAGCAGCAAGGTGACTGCAGGACAGGGCTGGGGCTTTGCAGGGCTGCCCACCCTGCCTCGAAAGCATTTACCTTGATTTGCAAAAGCAATATGAATGCAGCTGGGTTAGCTTCAGAGCGTGAGGTTAACGTTATGTGATGTCATCTCTTGTATCTCCACTGTGTAGACAGCTCTACATTTCCTTTTCACAGTTCCCGAAATTCCCCCATCTGAAGTCAGTGGGGGAGGAGGCAGCAGGTCTGAACTGGTCATAACATGGGATGTAAGTTTTCTGGCAAGCAGTTTGCTTCACAGAATGATCATTTTCATTCAAACTTTTAAAAGATGAATTTCCCTGGCTGCAGCAGCTTCTCATCTAGGATGTCTGTGTGCTCGGTAGCATGCTGTCACGTGAGCTGTGCACGTTTGCCTTCCCTCCTTCATTTTCATGTGTTGCTGTGCTAGATGGCAATCAGTAGGCAACGTAGGTGGTTGGTCTGAGATTGCTTCTGCTCTCAGACAAATGTTAATGCTAAAAAGGGGGCAGGAGGGCGGGGGAAGGGTATCGCTCAAAGGTTGAGCTGAATTATGCTTTTCAGTGCAAATTTGCAGTTCTTGCTTTCCTACCATTAACTCTGGATGCATGTGCTAGCCAAAAGAGACAATCAGCTACTGCATTATGTATCCCCTTTTTAATGAGGTAAAAAATGTTAACATTCTGTTGACTACTCTGTGTGGTTATCTAACCATAATCACATCAGAGGAAGGTATAAGCCACTGTACAAAGGTAGTATTGGGTTCTATAATTTTATAATTAGATTTTATGAACCATGGATTGTGAAATCGAAAAAAAAGTGTATTTACTGAAGTGTCTCAAAACAGTATACTTAGTGGAAAACAAGGAATATACCTGAAAGTTGTTCTCTTCTTGAAGTGCAAACCTTAAAGTAGGTTCAAAGGAACAGGTTTTGCTCTGCTGTACCAGAGTTAATTTGCTGATGGAATGATCCCAAACGCAGTACCAGAACCTGGTTACAATTGCATACGTTAGGCTGTCAGTACTTTCTCCCTGCAAAACGTGTCCAGTGCTGCGTGTAGCATCACAGACTTCTGTCACCCATTGATTTTCTCACAGCCCATCCCTGAAGAATTGCAAAATGGAGAAGGATTCGGCTATGTTGTTGCTTTCCGCCCCTTTGGCACCACAACATGGATACAGACTGTGGTCACCTCTCCTGACACACCACGATACGTCTTCAGGAATGAAAGCATCTTGCCCTTTTCACCATATGAAGTCAAAGTTGGTGTCTATAACAATAAAGGAGAAGGGCCATTTAGTTCAGTAACCACAGTTTTTTCAGCTGAAGAAGGTATGTGATTGTTACCTCCAGATATTTAACGCGAGACATTTCATCAGAGAATATTGCAACAGTTAATAGGAATGAGATGGCTGTGAATATGGACATGCTTATTTCCACAGTCACCAATGCTGCTGATCATCTCTCATTTATTGATTTCCGAATACAGAGCCTAGCATAGCACCCTCCGGCGTGTCTGCGACGAGTCTGTCGTCCTCAGTCATCGAGGTCTCCTGGATGGCCATTCCATGGAAGATGAGTAGTGGAAGGTTACTGGGCTACGAGGTAAGCTCATTTCAAATACGCTCCCATTTGGTAAAGGGTCATGCAGGCTGCAGGACAGCAGTGCAGAATTACCACATATCTTGCTTTTTTCCTGCCCCACCTACACCCAGAAGAAGAATATTGTCTTCTAAGCTCCTCTGAAGACAGAGCACAAAATGAAATTGTGGTTTGCTTCCTGTGCTGATAGTCTTGAGTCTAACTATTTTCAGACTGACATTTTTTCAGAATTACATTTACTTCCAAAGAAACTACTTTGTAAGGTACGTTTGTCTGAGTTTAACTAACTTCTTTACTTTTTACGTGAAGTAATAGTTTTCCTCTTGTCATTTTTTAATTCAAGCAAGATCTAATATTTCAGTTTCCTTTTTCCTACAATCACACTAAAAAGAGCAGCAAGCATGAAAAGCAGATGGTTAAGAATTATTTATTATTTTTAACACAGTAAACATTTTTGAAACTTTAATGTGTTTCTACCTTTTTCAGCTGAGAGAAAAACTGCACTTCAAGGAGTCAGATACAGTGCCTTGGGTGAACAGTCCTTTTCATGCAAGATTTTAAATGGTTGTGGTTTATATCTACTAGGTTAGGTACTGGAACAATGGTGAAAAAGAAGAATCTTCAAACAGAGTAAAAGCTGCAGGGAATGAGACATCAGTAAGAATAACAGGTTTGAAGAGCAACTTGGCATACTACACAGCTGTCCGTGCTTATAACAGTGCTGGAGCAGGTCCCTTTAGTGCCACAGTAAATGCTACCACAAAAAAGACACGTAAGTATCTTGAATTTAAAGTGGGGAGAGACATAATGGTGTGTTAGCACTTGCAGGGAAATGAAAACTAGGCGTGTTACTGGGAATCGTGGTATGTGCCAAGTGACCCAAATTTTCCTACAGGACTGGAGGAGTTAGTTACACAGGTAGACTGAGCAGAGGGCTTCCATTTCCTACCCTCTGCTGCTTCAGCAGGCTGCGTAAGTAAAACTCAACTATGCCAGTGGAGCTGAAGATAGGTATCTAATTTCTGCACAGAACCTTTATTATTCTTCTAGTGACAGGGAGAACTTTAAAAGAAAAATTTCTGTTATTTGGAAGGAAAAAACCAGAGACTTGTTGAATATTTTCAGGGTTTTATAACATATTTGTAAGTCTGTAGGGCATGGCTTTTGAAGTGCAGTGATGCTCATACAATTCATGCAAAACAATCCTTCATGTCCATTGTTTTCCCTTGAACAAATTGCACAAGAGGCCACTTTACTATTAAGGAGAAATAAAGCTAGATAACAGATTGTCAAAGGCCACGCTAATTTTTCTACAAACAGAAATATTTTTAGCGTGCTCTTGCATTGTAACACAACTCAGAACCGGGGTCATCAGTCTTGAAGTATTTCTTTCAGGCTTGCAAGAATGTACAATTAAATCTGTCTGAAAGGTCAGATTCCCTGGCATAGTCATTAACATCCTTTACCAAAAACAGTCACATCATCAATATTATGAAATAAGCTAGTTTATCAGAAATGATTGTATGCAAAAATGAGTGTCACCATCACTGACTGAACCAACTCAGATGAACTTAAATTTGCTACAGTTCAAATATCTTGGATGCATAGTTGCCATGCATCGACTGCTCTGAAGTAACTCCCTGTCTGTAACCTGTACCTGACGTGATAAATCGTTTCCTCTAATTAACCATCTTTGCAACTACTGGCTGTGCACTAGAGGTTGTGACAGCCTGGCCAGCTCAGTGATTTTTCAGTCCTATTTTAGTGACCACTTGCCTTTGGGATGTGTGAATGAGAACTGGGCAAGCGCCTCATCCCACTGATTTGAACCGGATCTGCATCAGGGCCTTAGTCAGGATCGCTGCTACGTCACATAACTGTAAAAAGAAAAATTAGTTGCATTATGTCCATGTATCTTGCTGGTGAATAAAGATAGCAAAAACACTGCAGTACAGCATAAAGTCAATCATCTGAAGGATTTTGCTAACTACTAGTTGAATTGACTAAGACAAATAATTCTCTGTACTGCTGCAGTAGAAACTGATTTTTCATTCAAATGTGTAAATTTTAATCAAACCCTATTTCTACCTTAGCTTGAATATTTGTGATTGATGTGTCTTTTCACTGTGAAGGATTTCTGTACACATCGCATTTACATTCACCCACATGACCTACAAGATACTTCTTAGTAACTATTAGCTGTATCAAGAAATACAAATACTTAAGTTCAGTTGGCAGTATCTTTCAAGATTGAAAATTCTTTGCCTTTGACCATTAAAGTATCTTTGCTTTATATTTAAAATATTCATGTTCGTGGCCCAAAATAACAAGTGTAATTTTGTTTTATAAAATATTGCTTTATAAAATGGCAAATAACTGGGGAAGTTATATAAGTTTAATAAGGCAAGATGTTACAATTATTTCATATTTTGAAAGCCTTAAAATACAACCAAATGTCCTGTCCATTGGTTCTAATTCAGAGAAGTACCAGCATGTCTCTGAGAAGTCAGTGTAGCTATTTACACGCTTAGCACTGGACGTGTACTTACGTGATGTGGTGGTTCAGGATCTGACCTATTACAAATTAAGTTCTGCAGTTCTGAACATTGAAGATTACTGGAGATTTTGGTGTCTGAAGCGATCTGGAGCTGAATCACTTCTAAGTCAACTGATAGATAAAAGCTCACAGTTTTTGTGTATAATTATTCCTTATTTTTTCAGATGTCATATTAATATTTTGTGGATTTAAAAGAATGAGTCATTTCTTTTGAAATTTAGCTTTAATATCTCAGTGTGAAAACTATTGATACATGCTGTAATACTTAATTCTCAGGAGTAAAATAATCTCCTCTTACATTTACAAAAAGCAGCGATTAGCGCATCAGGTTAAATCCTATTTAGTATATACAACCAGGCAAATACTGCCAAAGAAATACCTGTGAGTGGTTGTTTGACTTGAGAATAATTCTTTTAAGTCTCGCTCCTACATTTTTGTGTCTACTTTAAGAAGTATAATCAGGTGGGGTTTGATCTGACTGCTCATGGAAAGAAGGTAGGGAGCTACCTGCATGAAAGAGTTTAAAAATAAAAAGGGAAGAAAACTACATAAACACTCCTATGCATGTGCTTAAAACCACTGTCAGTGTTTAGTACTGGAACCTTTCAGCTTCAAAGCATAGCACGGTCCACCTAAAGAGCAGTTGCCTCCACTAGGTGACAGCAACAGTAAATTGTTTTCCTTAACACATTTAGAAAAGATTTTAATCATTGATTGTGTCACTGCATGACCCATTTTCTGGGAAGCCAACTTGAGGCATCTTAAGAGGTTTGTACTTACCTTCGCCTTCCCTGGAAGCTCGGCAGTTTCAAGGTATATTAAAGCATACAGCCAAAAGCATACTGCTCCTTTTGAAAAAAACAGTCTCAGATTGTTAGGGAACAAAACCACCCAATGATTTACTTGGCCAAAACCCACTGTTGTTCCAGCTGCAGATACAGAAATGGTACAGACAGCATTTCAAAGTCACCCCTCGAGTTAAAAGAACAACAAGAAAAACCCCATCAAATATTTTTATATTACAGACATGTTAAAGTAAATCTGCATACGTAGGTCTGAATATTCACTAAGACTGTTTTGTTTAAAAAATAATCTATTAGAAACTATTTGCTTATTCTTGGCAATATACTGAAACTAGAAATCATTACCGTCATTGCTTTCACTAGGGTTTGTTCTAATTGATCACCCGTGTCCTAAGACGTAAGCTTATGTCTGGCTGTATTTAATGAAGGTCCATCAACAGATAATGCAAGTTCAGAAATACCATTTACGTGCCATCTATTTTTCCTTCCTTCTGTATTTCAAATTTAGTCTCTGAGCCATAAAGTGTACAAACAATGAGGCTACATTTGAGTTGCTTTTGCATCTGACATGTAATGACAGTCAATTACCTGAATTTCCTACTGTAGAATAGATCACTAATGCCAGTTAAATTAAAGTCACGCTTTTATTATTTATTTGAAGCACCCAGTCAACCGCCTGGGAACGTCATGTGGAACGTCACTGACTCCAGAGTAATCCTCAGCTGGGAGGAAGTAAGAGCTATGGAGAACGAGTCCGAGGTGATTGGGTATAAGGTAAGTGAAAACAGACCAGAAAAGTATCTGAAAACAATCCACAGGTCGTTTTTTGTTGTCTATTTGCAAGGCAGCAAGTTCAGAGGATGCACAATACCACATCTGAAGCATTTCAGTAGTGCCTCCTTTGTGTAGATGTTAAATCATATTCTGACAATGTCTCATAAACCATGGTCCTTTTACTATTAACGGTACACTAAACGCCTTTTCCTCCTCGTGCAAACAAAACTAGGGAGCTGCACTTATTGCTGCCAGCTCTTGGGATCTCACCGAGATGTATATAACACTTATTATATAGAAATGTGTAACTCTCACCCAAATGTATAACATTTTGAAAGAAACCAAACAATCCAAGATTTAACCGATGGGTATAGTTTCAGTTGCTAGCCAGGTGTATTTTTTAGTACCACATATATCAAACATACTCTTAAACCTTTTTCTTCTTACCTACTGTAGGACATGCTCATTGTCGTGATAGAAATCACATTGCTACTCTAAATCTGATCGCACACAAACGTACAAGTATTTAAGTATGTCATATGTCTGAAGTGTATTTAAGAGAATAGCTGAGGGTGTTCCTGATGAGCTGCATACAGCCGGATCCCATGTGATATATTCCTGCATAAAAGACACACGCTGAAGATCTGACTATGCAGTGTTCCGAGTAGTATTGGCAAGAAATACCTGTTCACAGCTTAGATAAGCCACCTAGTTTCATAGATGGTGGCTGACCTGAAAACATACCATGTGGTGTGTCAGACTGTATGCTCCCATCTCCCACAACAATTCCAGGTTCCCCTGTGGATAGCAGACATTGCTAAGTACACGAGGATAAGCTGAACTTTGATAAAGCTGGTTAATTTTACTGAAGTCAAGCACTTAGGGGTCGTTTTTGCCCCAGAAGGCAAGCACAGTACGGTTACCAAAGTTGGTTTGCCGGGAAGAGAAGAGCCAACAGATGACATTGAAATGCCGAGCAGCGGTAGGGCAGGTGCTATGGAAGCAAGCCACGTGGCTGCGGCCCTCCAAAAGCATTTTATAGTAAGGCACAGCATTAGGAAGCATGTCTCCAGGGCAGCAGCGTGTGTAATTCCAGTGGCTTTGCATTTTTTTTTTCTTTCCATTTCATCATTATTGCCCTTATTCTGGGGGAGTTGCTGTTATTTGCAGTGGGAAACTCCCCTGCTTGTCAAATTTGTGAAACTCTGCCAGGTGAATGCATTGGATCCACGTATTTTTTGAACACTGCCAGGACATACCTCTCTCTGCGCCGAGCCTCACCACTGGCGCTGGGGACCCCTTTGGGCTGGTCAAGCCTTCAGGACAGGAGAGAGGCTGATGTTGCTCTTAAATCCCTTCTCTTGTCCGATCTTACTGAGTGGAGGGCTGCGGCATTCAGATGTAGCTCCCATTCTTAAAACCTAGGACACCAAAATGCAGTTAAGCTTCACGACAGAACAATCACTCAGCACTTGCAGAACATCTTCCAACATAGTCTGTAATGTTGATTAGTTCTCTACTTGCCAAACTACATGTTGGCATAAGAAGCTGATCTAGATAAGGAGAGATTCCAGTCAGTGGGGTAATGTATCAAACAACACATTGTTAAGATAACAGAATATATTATTCACGTGTTACCATTATACATTGTGCCATATTAGATTAAAGGTGGAATAAAAGAGCTCGATTGATGTTACCTTCTTTCTTTAAATGTAATTCTGCCCTAAAATATTCACAAAAAATCAGCTTTTTTTTCCTCTTGTCCCATCTTTTTAAAGACTGAAACCTTGTTTCTAAGAAACACAAAAATTGCAGGGCAGGTCCTAGTGGAAGAAATGACACTACAGCTGTTCGCTGGTGTTGCAGGTTTTGTACAGGACCAGCAGTCAGACCAACATGAACGTGCTGAACACGGACAAGACAACAGCTGAACTTTTGCTCCAGTCTAATGAAGATTACATTATAGAAGTAAAAGCAACAAGTGATGGTGGAGATGGCACTAGCAGCGATCAGATCCTGATTCCCAGACTAGCTAGTAAGTTGAAGCTGAATCACTATTATTTTGTCACATGCTTATATAGGGGCCCCAACCCATACTAGAACCTCCTTTATACCGACTGCGGTACAGAGATACATGTCTCTGCCTTGGTGTGGTGAATCATTACTAAATTTGCAGTTGACACCCAGCAGTTGTCACAGCTTGTCTTTGCAGGAGTTGAATCTTTATTGATGGGGAGAAAAAAAGAATTAATACTTGGTACGTTGTATGGTAATAAGGTAGTAAAAGGAAAAGCAATTAACAGCCTTCATGCCCTTATGCATGACAAACTTCATTCTATTGAACTGGTAAATTACCATGTAGATTGGTATTAAAAACATGAGATTTTTTTACTTTTTCTCCTCTTTTTTTGGTATTATTGCCTTGAAATTGAAGACCATTTGTACCATTTCAGCATTTTGCAAAGCAGTTCTCTAGTTTTAAAATACTTAATGTTATTTTTGTATATTTTCATTGCTTCTCAGAAATAGAAATTTATAATAATTTTTGCTTAGCATCTAGGAAGAGTAATAATTTGGCACAAACAGACACTCATGCTTTCATTTAATCCTGACCTTTTTCATTTGTCACAGGTATGGATGCCAGAGGTTCTGGTCCATCAGTCTTTAGTATCTTCAGTGTATCCAGCTTCTTACCAACAATATTTTCCTTGGCCCTTAATTCAGTGTTGTGATGATATATTTTCATTTGCTGGGGGAAAAAAAAAAGATAGAATCAGTTACTACAGAAAAGTGCTTTTTTTAAAAAAAAAACTGCAGTGGTTAACGCATGTTTTTCTTCTATCCTGACGTGTTTTTAAATTCTTTATATTTCACTGTAGGTTGAAGTAAAAATATCGTGTAAAGTTTAGCAAATCCTTTAAAAAGGAATCTAAAATGCCTTAATACTTGAACCAAAGGAGTTTACATACTACATACTTCAGATACAATGTAAGAGAGAGGGAGAGCAATGGCACTATGATCAGAGTTACAAGAAGGAGCTTAGTCCAATGAGAAGGTCCAGGTTTGCAGTGAGACTGAAGTGTTTGGGGTATGTTCTGCATTGTTATGGTAACATCATTCTACATACAGACGGATGAAATCCGAGACATGGCATTTCAATCAGATGATAACATGTTGGCCAAGCGACCGTTCTTTAAACAGTGTCATAATCCAGTAGGTTTGGATCAGTTTTCTTCATGCCCTTTACAGAGGTTATTCTAAATCTAGCCAGAAATCAAAGCTGGAAGGTAGAGAAAAGTCACAGTAAGGACGTTAGTTTTGCACAGTCCACATTGGGGTGTCCAAGAGGCACAGCTTCCACTGCTATTCTTAAATAATTTCACAGCTGTGTCTCAAAAAAGGCTCTCTGTTTTATCACAGCGTAGGTTTATGTACCTTCTCAAGTACCTAACCTTCCTCTCCATCAATAGATTTTGGAAGTTAATTTCCTTATATCCCCACCTTATATTTCTTAACCAGGTTCTTTATTCATAACCAGATTCTCCCACCATCATTTTTATTGCCCTTCTCTGAACTCCTGTCAGTGTGTTTCACTAAAAAAGTGCCCAGTTGTAAGCATTATTGAAATGCAGTTGCACCATGGCCTTATGAAAAGGGACTACTACCACCTCCTTACCTGGTGATGTGGTGCTTCCAAATATGCAGCCCCAAATTAACTTGCTCGTTTGTCTGCTGCGCTGCACACTGTAAACTCACCTTTAATTCAGTGTTATCTCTCCTTCCTGCTGCTCTTCAGCCAATTCAAAACTATTTCACCTGGTCTGGCACTCCAGTGCACCCCATTACTGTCATATGATTCTGGTAAGTTTATGGCAATACTATAGGTTATAATAAGAATTACACAAAGACACTTCAGGCTTGCTATTACAGAGAAATCTATGCTTTCTGTCAGAGCAATATATTAAAGATACATTAAACCTGGTACATTTGACTTCTATAGTTGTGAATTGAGTCAATCCAGCCTTTTAGACACTTTTTAGGGAGCTGCCTACATACATGGTAGAGCAAGTGTTCATGTGACATAAAGCATATGCTTTTAAAGATTTTTTTTCTTTTTTAATCTCACAGTATTATTACAACACACAGAACTATTAAGGGAGAGAACCAGGATTAATGAAATTATGGTAGCACTGTAGAAAAAATACCTTGATATGCATTCAAATAGCAAAATACCTTATTAGTATCACATCCAGATGGAAATATGTGCTAACTGTTGAAGTAAGCAAGATCTGTATATACTGTACATATATAGTTATAAATGGCTAGTTGCTTTTCAATGTGGCTAACCAGTGATGTTTTCAGACACTTGCAAATGGGGGGGGTGGGGGTGGGTGGGAGATGGAGAAACAGGTGTTACTATTAAGTATATAGTTATGTTTCATGCAACAAAGGGTGACTCTTTCTATTCTTGTTTCACAAAATTCTAGTTCATGTTCCTGTATTGCCATTTTCATGCGATTACATTGTATTATTTAATTTCTAGTTATATATCTCCATGAGATATGTACCGAGTACCTTGTTTCATATTGAAAAGTTTGAAATTTATCCTTAAACTTTCAGTTGTGTGTGTATCCTATGGTTATCTGTATGCATCTTTTTCTATTACTCTAATAAAATATTTATTACATTGAGGGATACTAGAATATTTCAAAGTATTATTGCTTGTTCGTATTTTATATTTGCACATATGGGGATTTACTGCACCTTCAAGAGACTTCTGCTAACTGGCACTTCTTGGCAGGATAGGAGTGGTTTCCCTTGCAGTAGATTTGCTGCCAAAAGAATAAAATCCCAACCTATATACCAGGCCTGCTTCTACAGAAAGCAGGGCAGGAGGGAAAAGAGGACTAAGGACGCAAATACATCTGCGTTTCGCCCCAGAGGAGTCGACATGCGTGAGGCAGGGGCAGGGACCCACGGTTGTGCTCGAGCTTCCGAGCTCTACCTCTGCCCACAGGTTTGCAGCACGATGGACAAAAAGCCGGCTGCCTTTCCCTGGCTTCATTTCCCATCTGTCTAATTAGGCTGTTTCCTCTCCTCTGAAATTTAAAATAAATAGTGTAATTATATTGAAGAAGAGTTAGTTCTTTAGAGTAATTTATTTAGTATATCACTACTTAGCATTAAATTTCATGGCCTGTGTTCCCCTGCAGATTGCCTGTTCCTTACACGCTGCAGCTTCCCGTAAAGGTGAGACTTTCTAGCACTAAAACCTTCTCACTGAGAACACAAGCAAATCAGAACTGTGTATTTTAAGTTTTTAAAGCATGGCTTCTACCTATGTAATGGGGTGCTGATCCAGGTGCTGCAGTAAGGGTTAATAGTAATCCCAACACCTTTACACTTTTCCTTGAGTAAATCAGGTTGTCCCTTTCAGATGGTTGTAGGTGGCACCTGCCTTGCTGTTTCCCACAGTGCTCAGATTCATCTCCTTTAAATTGACTGACTTCTGTTTGTTCCTCATATCTGTATTAATATGTGTTTGGGGTAATAAAACTGACCTGATTCTCCAGGGAGAGTTCAAAAAAACATAAGTTGCCATTGGGAAAGCGTAGGAGGAAAAAGTGAAGAGCCGGTAAGGGACAAGGTGAGAGGTCCCTGAGCCAGCCTACCTCTTGCAGGCTTTTCCGGAGCAGCTCCTGTGGCTAACCAAGGTTGGCAATTCAGTCCTGGGGAGAAAAAAACAAACAAGAAAGAACAAAATCAGTAATAATGAAAAACATGAATAACATTATTTGTATGACTGGAACTGTGGATGGTGGGGAAGGTATTTCTGCCATTCCATCTTCACTTGCACTTGCACCAAAAATAGCCAGCACTTCTGTCACTTAAAATTGCTGTTATTTAAAATCCAGTAAGAATAGTAGGCTCGAGTCATCGTTTTTAGGAAAACACTATTGTATACTATAGTTTTCAATACCCTATCCAAAAACATAGCTGTATTCCTCCAAGCTATTCCGTAACGCTGAAGGCTGCCAGAGCAAAGCCAAAAGCTGGGTAGAGGCAGAGGAGGAGCAGGCAGGAGCAGGGAAGGCAAGCACCAGGGGGACGAGCCAGGCCTTTCTCCGGCTCCCTACAGCGTGTAGGCATCATCCCGCAGCAGCATCACCACGGGGGCTTCCAAGGGGCTTCTCTGGGAGCTGTTAGTGCAACACAAAACTGGGCGCCTCACTGGGGTTTTTTGGACAATGACTCAAACTGTCACTGTGAGAAGGAGAAAGGCTACGTGAGCCCTGCCACCGGCTGGGTCCGCACGCCAAGGGAAAAGGAATTTGATACAGCTTAAAAAAAAAAATGTTTGCAACTGTGTGTGCCGCCTCTGGAATCTGTAACAGATTCACTGGAAGCCGGTACCAGAGGCGGTACAGGAGTGCTGTGGTTTGGGATTTGGACGTCTGGAGGGTGAGGGCTGGTTTTTGGGTTATTTTAGGCACAGGTTTAAAGTTTCTCCCCCTGCACCGCCATGCCCCCAAGATCTGCTTTCTAAAGGCTTTCTTGTGCCACCTGAGTAGTGTGGTTTTTTCATTCTTTCTTGACAACTCTTTATATGATTCCTCCTGTGCTTCTGAAGTTTGAATTTCTCAGAGGTAACTGGTATAAGAATTAAATAACCCCACCTTTTTCCTTGGTTTACTCTGTTGAATATGTTGCGAACACACAGGATCCTCTATGAATACAAAATGAGTTAAAAACTAATATCACTTTAGCCCTAAGAAATACAGGAGATCTCCATTTTCTACTTAATTTGCCTTTCACTGGTGGAATGCAGACGTGGGCAGTGCCTGTCAGGTTATATATGTTATGTCTTAATAACAGGCAATAAAGCAAGCTGTCCTGCATGAGGGAGTGCATTAATCTGACAGCTTTCTGTCTGAAATAAATAACAATGGAATATTGTGAAAATAAAATGAGTTTGTAAACAGGCACTCGCTCTCTTAGGAAAAACAACCTGCTCGATTGTTTTATGCTAATGCTTTGAACTCGTGAAAAGCAATAAAAAAGGATATGTTTAGCAGAGATATAACTGAATGTACGTTATTGTTGTTCTATCGAGCCTGCTTGATAAAAAGAGGCACTACTTTTTGTCAAATCTGATGCATACATAGCACAAGCTGCAACATGATGAGGGGGAGATGGTACACCCACTTAACTGTATCTTTAGCTATCAGTCTTACCCTCTTAGGAAAGAGCTTTTCTGCGAAGACTTCTCACAGATTGTAGCTGCCTCTCTGGCGTGCGTACAGCTCGGGACTCACCGGGAAGTGGGATGTGCAGCCTATAAAAAAGGAAGACATTTGTCTTTTCCCAAGAACACCTATTTCAACAGCCTTAGTGAGCGCAGGCTGCCTGCACCCTGCATGTATGGGAGCTGCTTCTCAGAGGTGCTATTAATGTCTCACCTTCAACTTGGAAGTTCTTCCCAAGGCCAGCCAAGGATGCGGACACCTCGTTGGCATCGGTGGGACCGGTCACTGCCACACCAGAACGCTGGCTCCAGGGTGCAGAGGTGCAGACAGACGATCCCGGCAGGGATCTGCCCTGCCACCGCACACTTCCAGCATCCGCAGCCAGCGCGGTGGGTGCCACCCGAGTAGCTGGTGGCGTCTCACCTTTGCCAGAGGAATGCAGCTATCGCTGGGAGTTACCCTGGGAGTACGCCTGTATGTCTGTGCATAAGTACGCTTCCCACAAATACAGAAATGGCCAGTCTAAACCCTAGCCTGTCACCAATTTTGAGTCTACTTTGATGTTTTCCTCTTGCCGGCAGTGACTGCGTATTGCCAGTCCTCCGGCTCTGTCCTGCCTCTCGTGAGGTGCATCAGAAGGTTCCCCTTCCCAACAGTGGGATGTTTTGATGAACAAACATTTGCCTTTCCTTTCATGGGTCCTCTCCATCAGCTTCAGCTGCCATGTTGCAGTGTCTGTGAGGGCACGGATTGTAATTCATGCCATGCTCTTCATTTGCTTTGGTTTCAAACTCTCTTGTTTTGAGACTTGTTTGTGCATGAGAGTGTTTCGGTATTAGAATTTCACAAGACCCTCATGTGCATCTTTCCTTTGTTTTTTCCCATCCTTAAGGGTCAAGAATGCTCGATAAACCCATTCGGTATTAAAATTTCTTTTCTTGTGCTCCTTGCTGATTTTTTGAGGTCAAGAAATAGCTTTGAAAGCCTTTTTTTTTTTTTTTCTTTTTAATGCACAAACACAGGAGACATGCCAGTAACTCTGTAGCATTACTGGGACGCTTTCTTCCCAATGTACCTAAGATTATTTTCCTACCCTTTAAGAGCATAATTAGTCCTGTGAGGTCTGGACCATGCCTGCTGTCTGTGCTGTGCTCTTCATTCCATCTTGGCAATTAATTCCCTTGGGGTGGGAGAACATCAAGGCATCAGCAGATACTGAAAAAAGAAGAATCAAAAGCATCCCGTTAGGAGCCGATAGGAAGGATGCAACTTCAAGATATTAATTAATTCAGCCCATGATAATGTAAACTCAAAGCAACTTCTAAGACAGGGGGACATCCCAGAATTGCCCACTAGGAAAGAGCAACTTTTGAGAGAGACCAGCTCCTTGCTGCCCACCAGCTTCTTGCTGCGCACTCGGCCTCCATCCTCCCAAATCCCACGCTCCTCGGGATGCAGTGACCCAGCTGCAAGAGGGGAAGGGGCAGAGTCGCTGCTCCCCCTCCGCCGCCAGCTGCGGGTGCAGGACTGGAATCCTCCAGCAGCACACACGGAGGGGTTACGCACCCTTGGGTCAAAGGTGGGACCTAGAACCTGCTACCAAACGACCTGGCCATTAATAAAAACACAAACGTAAAAATGGTTCCTTTGAATGAAAGCGACTGGCTGCTGCACTCCGGAGCAACTCCCCGAGCGCTTACCGCAGCATCCCCCTGCCCCGGGATGCGGGGGCCGGGGGCCTCCCCACCTGCCGCAGAGCTACAGCACACCGAGGCAGCCCTTCAGAGCGCACGTAGGGACTTTAGGCACTCGGAACTCTGCAGCCCTCAATAGAAGTACAGTTTGATTTTTTGTTGTTGTTTTGTTTGTTGTTGTTGTTGTCGTCACCTCCAGGGAAGGTGCTGCAAACGTTCCCCTGAGGTTTGAGCACCTACACACGCTCCCCGTGCCCGTTAATTTAGAAGGAATATTGACAGGAAAGGTATTCATCAGGATTGCGCTCCCCAATAAGTTCATTTTAGAGGATCTTTCCATTTTATGCTGGAACACAAGCAATGACCTATTACATCAGCTAAAGACATAAAAAGAAATGAGTCAGAGAAAATAAGGGAAAGCCCTCTCTTTCATGCCCTTTATGATACAAATAATAAATAATTTTCCCAGCTGAGGACCTGTAAAGAAGTCTATCAAAAAGGACATGTGTTTAACAAGAATTTCTCTCATTAGCAATCCAAGAAGGGCCACGGTTAAAGCAGACAAATAATTTAATTTTTGTCACATTTCCTAACATTGCCACCAAACTGAGGCATTTAAAGTTACACTTGTCACAACACTAATTATCTGTCTGAACAACGGAGCTCTCGGCTGATTGAACGAGTTCGTCTGCAGTGAGAACAGATCATTTCATCAGCTGCATCTGATCGTCATTACTTTTTGGATACAGGATGTAAATCGACTATAATGACAGAAAATACGGCTTTGGTACCTTTACAGCAGCTTCATATGAGACAGAGGGGAACTCTTCTGCAGCATCCAAAAGCTTCTGCTCATGTACTGGAAAACAATGTCTTGGGGGTTTGTGTTGCCTTGGAAACATGAAAAATAAAGCACCATTAATTGCCAGTTTTCAAGCAACCAGAGTATCCAGTGCCGAGGGCCTGATCCAAGGCTAATGAAACCCTTACCCCAATTTCAGCAGACTTTGACTGATCAATCAGCCCTTCCAAACAAGGAGAGCGCCCAGGCAGAGCAAAGCTCAGCCAAGTTTTACTTCTGACCATGTTTCCCTAAGAGTTACCAGAAGGCTTCAGCCAGACACTCAGTGGTGCTTTCCATCCTTGCCTTCATATCCATGACTTTAAGTTATCTGTTTATTTTTTAAAATATCTGCTCTCTTTTTTCAATGAAGTACTGGCAGCTGACCTGATAAATATCCATACAAACATGTATACAAGATCTATATAAATCCCACATATGCATCCTCTCCAGATACGAAATCATGCTAATAGCCCCAGTCACTGGCACAGAAGCATGAGTTCAGCCAAACCTTCTGCTATCATTCTTTCTGCCCAAAATACTGCCAAATAACAGTCTTTACTATTATATCTTCTGTATAATCATTTTTAACTGTTAATTAAACATTATTTTTTTTAACTACAGGCTGCTTGCTTCTTTTCCTGCCATTAGTAGTGGTGCCTTTGGTCCTAATTATAAATCTCTGTGAAATAGGTGAAGACTAGAATCAACCTCTTCTTGTGGGAGGTTGAAGTTGTCCTAAAATTTTCTTTTGGAAAGACCGTTTGGCCCCCCTGCCAGCACAACCCAAAGCAATCAGCTAAACCTCCCACCACAAAGGTATGGAAGGATAAAAATAATTCCAGTAAAATCTTCTTAATTTTCTGCAGGAACCCTTCTCATGTATGAACTATGCAAAATATCCCTTCGCTTTCATTTACAATGAATATTAATCTTTGCCTATCAACCAAAGCACAATTTTAGAGTATTTTGCACTCATTCACATTCACAAGGTTGACCACGATTGCTGAACACCTTTGATGATGGATGGTCATTTCGGATTTGGGCTGGGGTTTAACCCAGCAGTACTTGACACCTCTGAAAGCATTTCATTAAGCAGGCGCTGGAGCGGGGTGAGGTCCCGCGTGCCGCACAGCCCCTTCAGAGGGGTGTCGGTGAGACCCCAGCGCCCGCAGCCGGGGGGTGACCCCGTGCCGTGGGCAGGGCACCAGCCAGGGCACAGCCCGGGCAAGCGCCGAGCGCACAGAGCAGCCCGGCGGGGCGTAGCAGGGGGCACAGCGAGGCGGCATCAGCACCTGCGACCATGCGATGGGCACACTCGTCCCCTCCAGCCCTGACCCCTTCTTGCCTCCATGGCCATGACCCAGCTCTGGCCTCGCCGTCGCAGCAGCTACGAGAAAGGGCACAGTTCAGCCACAGCCCCAAGCTGGCTTCACCACCCAACCCCAGGAGCCCGACGCACCGAATTCCAGCCATACCTACAGCTTTTCCATCTCATGTATATGTTCCTATAGAATCTTTTAGGTTAGAAAAGACCTTTAAGATTACAGAGTCCAACTGTTAACCCAGCACTGCCAAGCCCACCTCTAAACCGTGTCCCCATAAAGCGCTCTGCCCCACGACCACTGGCATCAGCACACACGAAGCTCAAGGCCCATTTCAGTGCTTGCAGGCAAAACACACCAGCATGTCAAACTGCCTCCTCCACTTACAAGGTTAATGAGCAAAATAAGCTGGAGGATGCTACTTCTCCCAGGTCTCAAACTGCCTCCTCCCCACCTGAGCTGCTTCGCCTCTTAGCATACTTCTAAAGAAGCATAATTAACATTTTTTAAAAAGTAACCCACCAGGAACATCCATTTGTTAGGAAAATAATCTATAGCCAGACTCAAACTGTTCCTCTTCTCCATTGGCACCAGTCAACAGCTACAGCTGGAGGGGATCGTGTCGGACACCGGTGCTGGTCCCCAGCGTCCAGCATGTGTGTGCTGGGGGAAAGCCGCAGGCTAGCCTGCAGCCACCCGCACCGGGCGTACCTTGTCCCTCCAGCGCAGCCCAGGGGATGGGGTCCGGAGATCCTGCCCACAGCACGGGGATGGGGCACAGCCACCTCCCAGGCTGCCGGAGAAGCATCGCTTTCGTCTTGTAACACTATGCAAACACGACAAATGCTATTTTTACATTTGGCCTCAGCTATTTTAAGCAAAAATTTGCTTTAAAAGACACCAAAAGACAACCTTTTCCTTTAGTTAGCCATCCATTTCTAAATGAGCTGTTTATATCGGTAATTTCGAGTTTTCTTTTCTCTCTCCAGTTTTCCCCAGGAATAATGCCACTGGCAAACTCCATGAATCTCTTTAGAGTCTTTCTGAAGGTTAAACTAACTACAAGAAAGCTGGATCAAAGGGAAAGAAAAACTTTATTCTAGAAGCACAGGAATATTTACATAACACAAGATAAGCTAGAACTCATTTCTATGATGTAGACACGCTTGTAAAAAAGTGTATAAAAATAGGCCATTTTTAGTTTACTTGGGGAGGGGAGGAGAAGAGGTATTTTTGTAGCTCGTAACAGAAGAGAGACAAGGCTGGCAATCAGCGCAGTATGTAATGCATCTAATTGAACAGATCCAGAGTTTTCAGGGTTTCCTGCCTGAAGGAGAAGAATCTCTCGGAGCCATTTTGATGCAGAAGAGGAAAAGAGAATAAAGCATCCCGCCGCAGCCCGGGGCTGACGCCTCCTTTGGGCAGCAAACCAAGGACCACGAGGAGCCCAGCTAAATAAGCCAAAGGTTCAAACGTCAAACGACAAAGCTGACTATTGATTGGGAAATCACTGCCAGAAACAATCGGATTGATGCAGGCAGCCCTCGGAAGGCAAGACAGGAGTTTTATTTCAACCTCCTCTTCTAAGCTGCTCTCTGAGCTCCTCAGCTGTGACCGCAAATTTTGGCAGCAGTCTACTGATGGGACTGATGAGGGAGAATTTGAATTGACTTAGGGATGGTCATAGCAGAACAATAATAAAAATGAGATGAAAGACATTTTTTCACAACATGTTTCTCAAGAATTGGCCTCCTTTTGGCTAGCTTTAGTAAATTCAGAATAATGGGAAGTTCAATACACTTATCGATATTTATTCTAACAAGTTCATCATCTCTCCTCACTGATGCACTGGAACCAAACCCATCAATGTTTCGATATCAAACACCCACTTCTGCCTGCCCTCAGAGAAGCAGAGCCATCCGTTCTGCTGTTAATTAGCTATCCTCTAGGAAGAAACAAGAAAGGCCATGCTTTAAATTAGACCCATCTGGTAAAGGCTTTCTTGAAAAGACAAGACTTATGTCATGTTTTGGAGCTATCAAGAGGCAGAGGTTTCCCAGCAGAGGCCATCTGTCCCACATAACTGCTGCCAGACCTCAAGATTATCAATTAGTCCATAATGATTGTTTATATGAAAGAGGTGACTGAAGGGTCAGGAGGCTGACCTCTGAGTATGAGCATCACGGTGGAGTCTAATAAAAGCCCAAGTACCGAGATGAGGAGCGGGGCATCGCTTCCCAGCACCTCCCTTTCCTTCCAGGAAATAGCAGGACTCTTGCTCTTCTTTGAGTTCAAGCAAGAACTGAGATGCTGCTGCTTGTGGCCACGTTCCTACTTAACTGAGTATGCGCTAGAAAGCGTGGGACAGGTTCAGGTCCCTCCCTTGCCCAAGCAGTTTTAACTCGGTATCTCTGATTTTCTTGAAGTCTTGTGGATTAGAACCCTCCCTTACACCTACCTGAACTCGGCTGCATGTTTGGGATGAAAGCCCAGCTTTTAGAGATGAAGGTAACACAATTTCTAGACCTGGATAACGTGCTAACTAGGCTTGGTTACACAGAGCCCATGGCATGGTCACATTCAAGACTAAATCACCACAAACCACACTTCCCAAACCACAGAGGAGTCTCAGACCACGGCCAGGCTTGGATCTGGTTTTTTTTTCCCCTATTCTATGTAGTTTCAATTAATTTCCAATGTGCCATGTGCTGTATTCTCTGGTCACAGTGCAGCTGAAGTGCAATCACACAAGTCCTGCTGTTACTAAAGCAGCTTCTGTCTCGCTGCTCTTATCGGGGCAGCACAGGGCTGGGACCAGCTTGTAAGGAGAGACATTGCTTACATAATTTATGATGTCTCTTGTTGTCAAAATAACCAGACAAGCTTAAAAATATAAGCAGACACTGTGAGGAACAATATGCTTAAAACATTGAGTTATATGGCAATGGCACAGAATGGGAAACGTGAAATTAGAAGAGAATAAAAATGAAAGGTATTAGAGAAACATCAAACACTTTCTGTATT
This sequence comes from Ibycter americanus, assembly GCA_035590275.1. Lineage (NCBI taxonomy): Eukaryota > Metazoa > Chordata > Aves > Falconiformes > Falconidae > Ibycter > Ibycter americanus. The sequence goes on along the minus strand of JAVJGI010000050.1, from coordinate 19,687,563 downwards.
TCACCGATCAGTAACACATCATACTTTGTTTTAAAGACAGAAGATGATGATGTCCAGGTGGCTCAAGGAAGATATTTGAAGTTCCAAATAACCATTACTGCAGCAAGTGGACTGTGCTGGTGGCAGGTCACCCCTGGAAACCCCAGGGAAGGACCTGCCAGACAGCTGCTGTACACGGGCTTTCCAGGCATTTCTCCTTAGTGATAAGAGCAAAGCACTTGGACATCTATTTCTCTATACAGGCAGAACACCTAAGTTACTTGAGCACGGTAACTCGTACCCAGAGAAAACAGATGCACGAACGAACATGCCAAAAGGCACTGGAGCATTGCTGTTTGCAGAGGGAAAATCTTCCCCGCACACCTACAGCAGGACAGGACCTCTGGCTCCTGACTTCAGGATCTACTCGCTTACATAGATGAGGACAAATATAAAAAGTATATACACAGAAAACTGAAGGAGTGGGGGGCTGTTTTCTAAACACAGAGATGCTGCTGATTGCCAGGCTGCAGATGGACACCACACGGTTTAGAAATTAATAAGTTGTTGGGTTTGAGGGTTTTTTACCACATCAGTTGGATTTCTGACTGTGGGAATCTTTTCCTCAGAGAGGCTCTTTTCATAGAAACAGCAGGGCATGGAACAGTAACAGCGTGAAACGAGAGATCTTGAAAAGCAGCGCAGTTCTGCAGGAAGCCGTGCATTTGCATGTTAAGCTACATCTATTCCCTGAATGCTCAGACACATGAAAGCAACCCCAGATTTTTAGTTAGCAGCAGATCTTTTAGCTTCAGCCTGAATGTAAAGGTCACGCTTGTTTAGAGCATTTTTTGCACTTAGCTGGAGCAGCGTTGCGCAGCTCTCCTCAGGAGGAACGGTGAGAAAAGCGCCGGCGCAGCCCGGGGTCACAATCCTGTCTGTAGCACACACTGTCTGACATCAGCCCCTGTACCCAGCGACGGTGGCCCCGATACACTGGGATGTTGTATGAGACACACTTCTCTGATATCGGTGACCTTAACAAGAGCTTTTTAGCACTTGTCAGGGCTACGACAGCTGAATCTTTTTAGGCATGTAAATGCAGCCTGAGTGGAAAGCAACTGAACAAAACCCACTGTCCTTTTCACAAAACACAGCCCTGAGGGAAGCTCAAGACATTTAAACTCAATTTTAACCTTTATCATCTTCAGAAATCAAACTTATTTTTGACCAAGCTGAAAGTTTCCTACCTGGCATGGCAATTCTGCCCTTCGGCTCTGCGCCATGAGGCTGGAGGGGTGTGCAGGGCTAACACCCGCCGTCTCCCTCCCACCACCATTGGCACAACCACCTTACCAGCCAGCCAGGGCTGCAGGGCAGGGATGCTCCGCTGTGCTTCTTGCTCCTCCTCATCCTCCCATGACGCCCTGATGAACAGTCCAGCATTGCAAGGTTGTCATCAACACCACCGGGCTCCTCAGTATGCCGTTTCCTCCCTTCCTTCGGCACTCGGGAGCAGGTGAAGTGGGAGATAAAGAATAAAATTATGACCCTTGTCATCGTCTTCCAAATGAGCAGCACTGATGTGGCCACGTATTGGAATATTCAGGAAAGGAGCAGACCTACACACTGGATTTACTGACATAAATGTTGGTCTTGGCTATTGAATTCCTGGTGCTGATGAAGGGTGCAGAAAAATTATATGTATGCAGAATGGAGAAGAGGTGAGGGCTTGCTTTTGCCTGCCAATATATAAAGGACTCGAATGATTGTTGGTTTGTTTGGGTTTGTGACTAGATTGATATGGCTTATGACAAAGTACCCTGCTGCTATAGATGAGCAATTAAATAGCAATAGAAGCTAAGATCTTTGGATCTTCACCTGAAACACACTGGGAGCTGTTAGGGAAGGACCCCTAGGGAGACTGATCCAACCCCAGCAGGAGTGGATACCCTCCAGAGGGTTATTATTTCAGTTCATCTGGACTGGCCATTTATCTCACTGGCGACAATGAACATGGTACCATCTCCTCCGGAGGTGGAACATAACTTCTGAAGCCACAAGGGAGGGAGCAGACAGGGGTGGGGACAGCTCTGGTCTCACACACGCCCATCACTGACACACACCCCGACACTGAGAGCTGAGACAAAAACCCCTCAGACTTCCCAGCACAACTGCACGTGGCGGGACTTAAAAAGACCCGTTCCAAGCTGCCTGCCTTCCCCTCGTGGTACTGAGAGATGATTTCTCACATAGCCGAAGGAAAGTGCCTAACCTCAGAAGAATATTATTTTAAAGATGAGCATGCCTTACTCAGAAATCCTAGGCGTACTTGTTCAGCGCTTCATTGAAGGGTGAGTTCAGGTCTGACAGCAGCTGCTCTCAGGGGTACCACCAGCGTTACGCAGGGGCAGCGGGCAGGTACAGCTGGCGTCACCAAGCCAGCAGACTTGCTTAGCAAGGCAAAACATCCACCTGGGGCTTTGGAAGACTCAGGTTCTGGCCTCCCAATTCCCTTGCACGAATGCATTTATGCTTTGGTCTGTTGCCTCCACAAGCACTGACGGTGCTGAGGCACCTGGTGTGCTGAGACCACTACTTATCCTGATGATGAGCATGACAAAATTGCTTGGGGTTTGGTGGTTTTTTTTTTAGCTGCTTGCTGTATATCTAGGTAAGTCACTTGTCTTACACTTGGAGTAAGTTTTCTGTTACTTCCTGCCTGTAAACCTCCCAGCCAAAGGCATCTTCTTCCATTATTGCTGTCCCTGGGGCATCCGTTCATGATAATATTTGACACTACAAAGTCTCGGAGGTTTGCTGTGTCACCCAGCACCAGAGAGCCCTGCCAGCCCCTCCATGTGCCTGCCTCCAAGGGTCCTGCTATACATCTGCCATATAGCACAGGACCACGGTCCAGATCAGACCACATGCGGAGGAGGGAAGAAGAGGAAAAGAGATTCTTCTTTTCCCAGTCTCTCTTCAACAAATCCACACCAGGTCATCATGCTGGCTTAGGGCAGCTGACGCTGCTTTGCACCCCTTTGCATTCACCTCTTCCCTCTCCCCTTGGGCAGGCCATAAACCTGTCACCACTCTGGGTCTCAAATGCTACCAGTGTGTGCTGCTGAACTTCCTCAGAACTCTTCTCCTTTCCAATTGTATCTTCTCCGTGTGTGTTGCATTAAGCTACCCAAGCTTTACTGCTACGTTTAGGGTACAGAGCAGAAGTTACATAAAGCAGCAGTGTCCCTGTGTGTAAGGCAAAACTGATCTTACGTACAGGATGGAAACATTTGTAGCTCACAATGGCCACCTGAAATGGGGCTATATAAAATTGCAGAGCACCAAAAATTTCAAAATAGAGAAAAAATTCTGACGCACCTGTAAAATGGAAATATTGCCTATTACTTTTAAATGCATTATTTTATGAGAAATGTGGTCATACTGCATTTAAATGTGTAACTATCCCAGGATTTAGTGCATCAGTTCAAAATTTTCATGGTCAAGATTAAAAAAAAATAAAAAAAGCTTTGAATCACAGTTACTCACTTTTAGCATGCTCATTTGGGGTCTGCTCAGGCTCTCGGGCACAAATAGCTCCGTATCACACAACACACGAACGCTGAGGTCAGGAAAGATTGCCTTGGGAAGGAATTGAGAGAGAAAAAGAAGTTGAATCACTGCAGAAAGTCAGTATTTGGGGAATACTGAGGAGTCCCTGTCAGTAAGGCAGGCTCTAATGTGGGCAATGCAAGCACGGACAGAGGCTGCCAAGTACAGAAGCCAAGGTTTGCATCGTCATATAGAATAGAAGTGACTTTTTTACAACCTATGGCCAGCTTAGATGCAGTGTGAGTTAGGAGGCGTGCTTGAGTTAGGAAGTCTATTTTCTGCTTATGATTTTGGGCAAGTCCCCTTCTCCTCCTCTGTGTTTCCCAGCAAAAATTACCATGTTCACCCTCACGGACTACTGCAAAATGAACCACTCTGTATTTTGCAGAGTACTCTGTAGATTCAACCTGACTAGTAACCCTTTCACAGATAGTCTCATAGGAGCAGCATATAATTCTGAATAATCTCTCCCATTCACAAAAAATAGAAAAGTCATTAGTGGATCTACACAAACAGGAATTTATCAAGTTATCAATTTTGGCAGAAAAATGCCAGTTCCTTAAACCAGAACCTTTTAGAAGCAAAAGTGCTCCTGATTAACAAGAGGATGAGAGAGAACTGACAAAACCATTTAATTCTGGCATTCACTATGGAAAATCTGTAATTAAGTTCCTGCCTCACATCTCTTATTTATGTTTTCCTTTTTAAAAAAGTTTGCTTTTGTATTCTGCAGGGGGATGATATGCACTTCCACCAAAACCACCAGTTTTCCTCTCAGTCTGGCATTCCTTTTGCTGCCTGTGCCGTTGCATTTCCCTTGGTGCCCCGGTCCCCACAAAACAAAGATGCTCCGATCTACTGGTACAGCAGCACGTTGTTACATATTGCTGTAAGCACTGCAGCAGTGCCCAGCACTGTACAACCAGCAAACCAAACTTCACCAGGAGTGGTGTTTATCTATTAATCTATTACATTAGTATTATATATTCTAATATATATTAGTATGTATAGGAGGAAAAACAAGTATTATATACAATACATATTACAGTATCATTAATCTATTATAGAAGCTTAAAAAAAAATATCACAAACTGAAACAGTGCTCTTACACATTAGTCCAAGATCACTAAAATATTTGCACATCCTTGATTTTCTGTGGTGATTTTGTATCACCAGTTTAAAACATCATTCATCATTTGGAATAAAACCACCAAAATTTGACAGCCTTTAACAAAGGTCCCACTAAGCCTTAGGTTGAAAGTAACTGCATATATGCAGTCCTGCTGTTTGAAAGGCAGGGATCATCCAAACCTTAGCCACCTAAGTGCTCCAGCCTAAACAAATGAAGTTGTCCCACACAAACACTTCCTGAGAGTGGGCTTCATTCTGAAAAGATAAAAAAAAAAACCTGTGGCCACATCCCTAAGCTGGGATATGGGGTACTGCTGTGCACATGAAGTTTAAAGTTAGATGGTACAAAACGTGCACAACTAGGAATGTTCTTACCCAGGAGTTTTCACCGCAGAGCACTGTAATATGGGAGCAGCTTAGAAATGTTTTGTGCATGAAAACGCAAAGCAAGCACTTGCTGTCCTGATGTTCTTATGAACAAGTAAGTCATTGACGATATCTAGTTCTTCTAGTGCAAGCCTACAAATGAAGCCTTGGACCATCACAGAAATACGGAAATTGCTTTTATAATAAAGGATTTTTTATGATTCTCATTGCAGGCTATTAGGCTGAGGGTCCACATTTGTAATTCATGTTTATAATTCAATTATTTACATAATGGACAAAAATGCAAAAGCAAGTAAGATATAGAGTAGAAATATTTGTAGTTTCTTATTATTGTAAAAGAAGATGCCTTCAAAACATAGCTTTAAAAATGAAGGCCAACATTATTTCTAGATGCACAGCTTTTAATGGTCTCGAAAACACACACTCAAAACTGAATCAACAATAAGCAAACGTTGGAGGTATGATACATAACATTCTGGGCTAATACACATGCAAGAAAACATTGGGAAAGAATTGGGAATTCTTGCCCTGAAACCACAATGCCTTAGTACAGTCACAAAGAAGTTAGAAAGCAACATACCTGACACTTTTCCCTACACCTGCAACGGGCAAGAGAAAGCCCAGCCCATGAAAAGGGCTATTCAGTGACCATCCACATTATCCTTTGCTTAAACATATGTAAAGCTGGATAAACAAAAGACAAAAATGAAGGCTGATATGTACTATGTTTCTGTCTTCTCATCATGCGTGCGTTGTTAAATGGAGTAACGCACAGGGCTGAAAATTACCAAGCAGGTGTTTAAAAGACATCTGTAAGCAGTTCTGCTATAGTCTAATTAGTGTTCTAATACATATTACAGTGCGGAGTCATCATTATTTCCTCTTCATTAGCTGCTGATATATAATGCCTCTTCAAAAAAAAAGTCTAACCCTTTTTTTTAAAATAAAAAAAAGGAGCTTGTTTCTCCCATTAACATAAAAAAAGGCAATAGGAATATGATTAATGCATGCCATCTAAACTATGTGCATTAAACATTAAAAACCAATGCACCATCTCAGCCTAATGTGCATTTGCAAATTATAAAATATGCCTGTCAATATTAACACTTGCACCAAATGCAAGGTTGTTTAGAAAGAAGACAGCAAAAAAATAAACCTTTCCTGCTAGCTGTCTTTTTGTAACTGCTGATCCCTGTTCTTATTCTTTGGAAAGAAAGAGACCAAGTCCACCAGAATGCATCCAAATTATTCAAGGCGTGGTCTGACCTGGTGCTACAGATACCTCTGTCTTGTAGTCACTCCTGCGAGAGCTATCTGTGCCAGCTCTACGCCAGTTTTAAATTAATTTTGGCTAGCGACAGCACTCCCTCTGCCCAAACATACAGCTGTAGGATGGAGAAATTGCTAAAACGCTGCCATTCCTCTCAGCTTCTCAGATGGACTTTGCAAGTGGACTGAGCCTAGCCCAGCTGCAGCTGACCTGCTCGCACGATCCCAACCAGCTAGGGCAAAGCTAATGCACATCTGAACTACAGCGTCACAGCAACACAGAAACAGAGCCTGGGTCTGCCAAACGTTGACGCATGCCCTTAGGAACACCTCCATCCATTAGACATACTTGATACATCTCCCCGTTGGGATAACCCGTGCCAAGGACAAGGTCATCTCCAAGCTTGTGGGCCAAGTTTCCTTTGGTAGTACAGAGTCTTTGGTTGTTCCAGTCAAACTGGGGCTACAGTCACTTACCCAGCCTGCCCTCTCCTGCCATCAGCACATCCCCTAGAGAAATCTGATGATATTTTGGGAGATTGAGTGATGTATGAAAGACCCAACTCCCTCCCCTCCCATGCCTGCGCAGACTGGCTACCCGCAGAACAGCGCTAACAGACACCAAGGTATTGCTAAAATAAGACATTCCCTTTCCCATCTCAAAATACAATTCTCCATCAAAACATTAAAAATTAAGATGAACTTACCAGAGGGGACAGCAGCTGAGGAAGGTACATTTTTATGCCTGCTTGGCCTTTGACGACAGCCCTTTAATTACAGCACATGGCAAGTCCTCAGCAACTCGCTAATTATGCCTGATCCCCCAAACTCAACTTAAAGCTTCTCTGCAGTTCTGCTCTCCCCCTTCTCTGACAGAGCAATAACAGATGCTTCACAAACTGATCCCTTATGAAATGTAACACCAAGTCTATAATGAGGTTTTACTGCAACAACAACAGATTTTACTCTTCCTCTAGAGATCTACAGAAATCTGGTCCATTTTTAGACAAATTCAAGCTTTGGGGAGCAAAAACCCCAACGTTGACACCAGTCATGAAGCTGATACAAGCAACAGAGACGTCAGGGCTGCGGGGCCGTGCCCTGTCGCCTGCTCTGCACCCAGAAACCACGCAGACACGGATTTAGACCTCAAACTAAAAGACTGTGGGTGAATTCACACCCTGCTGAAGCTCACTGGTACCTCACCAGTGACTTTGCACCGTGGTGTCACTCTGCCCTCATCGAGAATGAGCCAGGTCCGTATCAACACCATTAAGCAGCTGGAAGCAGCCCCAGGATTTGCTAGGGACGTTTCTGTCCGTGGCACAAGAAGACTTGTCCTCCTTGGGTTGCCTGAGCACGTCACCTTCAGCCAAAATGAGAGGAGGTGCTCGCCTGGGGCTGTCTCCTTGCAGCGGGACACGGCAGCTCACACCACGTCATTCGGCTACGGGCACGCACCAACGGGGAGTCCAAGTGCCCTGTTCTCATGATGGGGTGAGAAGCGGGACTTGCCAGCAACATCCGCAAAGCCAAGCCAGGACCAGCTCCCCAGTTCCCCGCTGGGTACCCTCACGTCTCGGCAGAGCCGCACTTCACTGCAATGCCTCAGAGCATTGCGATTCAAAAGCACCCCGCAAAGAGAAGCAACAAGCGCTGTGACTGATGCTACGGGTAGGTAAGGCTCAATATGCCTTCACTTTAAAGACGGAATCAGCAGCAAACAGGTTAAACAATTTAGCACAGGTTGTTCAATAAATCAGTCACAGAGTCTGGGTTGGAATCCAGAGATCGTCTCCTGCTACCGACTTGATTTAACTTTGCTAGAATCACCTTAATTATTTTGTTTTGTTGTTCCAGGCAACAAGATGAGCATAGGAAACAGCATAAAGCCCTGTGTGATGCTGAGAAGAAAGCCTGATGGGATTTTGTCTCCTTTGCTGAGAATACCCAGGATCAAGAGCAAAAGGTTGAAAGCAGATAGGCCACTGAGTTTTCTTGGTTTGTTTTTACAGGGTTTTTTTCCCCTTATCTTTATTATTAGCCAAGAACACTCCAAAGTTTCCCAAGGGAAAGGGTAATGGTGTCAAGAAAATTTAACATGTATTTGAGATTAATTCAATGCAGCTCTATTAGCTTTAGGTCGGCTTTTTTTTTTTTTTTTTTTTTTAAAGACATGTTTACGTCTCAGCTTAAAGAAACTATTGAACCGCATATAACTGCAGTGGTGTGCTATACCTCGAGCCATATTAAAGTAGCCAAGAAGCGCAGCAGTTTGATAATGTCTTAATGTACCATGGACATAGCATTTGATTTCATATATTGATTGCTCTGCACACAATTAGTTGAGTAAGTGCAGGTTTACAACCAGTGCTGCTCCTTACTCTTGTTTTCTGTAGTGAATAAAACTGGCTGAAGCGTAAGTGTGGGAAAGCAATCATGCTTCCTGACCTTACAAGTGACATCCATCCACAGTAATGAAGCATGAAGGCTTTTTAAAATCATGCAGAAGAGCGGTCCATTGGAGTTATGCTGACTGGTCTCTCACTTATGATTTAAACTGATTTTAAATGGATGCTTCAAGAAACATGATTTTAAAATATTTTTTTAATTGAGGTTAACCTCCAGCTTTAAAAAAGTCAGAGAACGAGTGACTACTTGCTTAATTTCAGTTCCAGGCACTTCTATATGTGACAAGTAAAAATTGCAAAAAAGTTTAATGTATTTAAAGGCAATAATAATGGGTTTCCTCCTCTTTTGTCTGAATAAAGGTTACAGATATCTATATTGTATTCTAATTGGTGATTACTCAACAGATACAGGTAAATGTCTTTTATCACCGAGACTTTTGAAGATGTTATTTTGACACGTCCACTTGGACCAAACCTCACTTATAGCACATTAGGAAGTAACTGTAAAATCAATTAATTCAACAGCTATTTCTGCAGCCTAAAGCGTAATTACCCATGAAATGTTGATGTTTTTCAGGATAGCAGAAATTCATCATTTACGCTTAACCTGGACTATATTTTCCCTTCACACGTCCTAGAAGCGGTGCTTGGATGTGCAGATGGAAAATGGCAGGTGAGCCGGTTCTCACCTATTCTGGACCAGTTAAGACATTTTGTTAACATTTAGGAAGGTGTGGTGGGGCACAGGCAGATCTTTCAACCACAAACTGAAATGTTAACCAGATCCCTACCTGTAAAGACACTTGTCCCCTAAGTGGTGCCTTCTTTTTTCCCCTCTTCCACCTTTCCTCTGCTTCTTGCCCAATACCAGAGGATGTGTCTGTAGATGAGGAGGTTTCCGAGTAATTTCTGTGAACACCTGTAGGGAGCCAGCTCCCACCTCAAAGAACACATGCTTTCACAGCATCAGCTCCATGACAGCAGCAGCAAGTTACCACCTGCCAGACTTCAAGGACATGCAACGGGGCTGGGTTTTCAAAAGCGCTCTGCATCCCCTGCACAGAGCTGTGTTGAGAAGTTGGCTCCAGTTATGGATGCTGGATATTAACAACAACTCTAAACAGAATAATTAGTTCATCTGTCTCAGACTTACAGTAGCCTTTGTGTGAAAGTATTTTACAGTTGAATAACTTTAATTTTTTTTTTAGCTCTATGTAAAACAGGCAACATCAGTATAATCCTTAGAATCTAATAACGATTCCATCAGTGTAAAATCATTATCCTTAGGCAACAAGGAAACCAATTCAATTATGATGTTGGTTGAAAAATCGAGGGTGAAAAGTTGTAGTACATATTAAACTTGAGGCTGGAAAAGTTGTAGTACATATTAAAACAGTTACTACAAAATTTGTGCATCCAGGCTAACAAATGCTAATATGTTCTTTTGTTACCTTCTAATTTATGTGATTCATGTAAGCCTGCAGCAAAAGAAACTTGTTTTAAAATTCATCTACATTAAAAAATAGCAATGCAATGAATTGTAAAGTTATTAGCATTCATGTCTGGTTGTGTTATTAAGCCGTACACATCAAATCTGGTAGTACAAGTACAGAAATGTCATAATGAAGTAGAACAGCATTTAATCAGAAGAATTTCTAAAGGTCATCAGAGCATCATATAAATTCATCCATGCATGACAGCAATATGAAATAAATAACTGAAAGAGCACAATAAGAATAAGCTTCAATCTTTGTGCTTTGTTTCCAATAGCAGAAGAATTAGCCAAATTTTATGCTGAGAGAACAGCTAACAAAAAATACTGAATTCTGTAGCTTTGATTAATGGAAGACTAATAAGACGCAGATAAGGATTTTTACACAAGGGAGCTAACGAGGTATGTACACTGATAGCTTCCTATGAACAGCTGATCTCATACGTCTCTGCAAAACTGAAAAGAAGTGTTCAGTTCAGTTTTTTCTTCCTCATTAGCCAGATGAGCCCTAAATGATTCCGTTTAAATAACCAATGATTTGTTAATATTTTTGCACTCCTAACAACAGTTTGACTGCTTTAGGACATGTATTACAGGCCCAATTCTTGGCAGCTCCAAACACTGGAGCCATTTTAATATTTCACGTTAATGTACTGACAGGCTCCATTTCCCTTGCTGAGCACTGTGATGCTCCGGTATGGTCAGGGCAGATGCGGTGGGCACCCAAAGCCAGGCTCTGGTACCCGGAGTCGTGTTCAGCGGCACCTTGCTCTGCACAAAACCTAACTGATTTCATTGGGACGCTTCCCAGAATAAAGTTCAATTCACAGTGATGAAAGGCAGCAGGATCTGGCTCGGAAGGTGCAGTCACAGGGTCTGGGAAGGTGATACACTGCGGTGCCACACCAGTGCAAGGGGACCGGCTAAATAACTAATTCCTCAAAGACTCTTTCTGAAGCCCTGTATGTACCTATGGCTTTTGCCTAATTAGTTTTCTTGGACAGAAAAGGGAGGAAGCCCTTTGTTTCGAGCTGCTCTCCAGCTCCAGGCACTGCTTGCACCGAGCCCCCTCCGGGGCATGGGGGGCGATGAGCCCCGTTTCCCTTCTCCGAGTGGCCACTTCCAGGCAGGAACAGGACCAGAAGCACCGCACAGGGGACCTAATCCTTTATGCTATTTGAAGAGGATTTCTGTTACATTTTCATTATAAGGATTTTTATTATTTTTTTTTTAATGGTAGCTCTTTGTCAGAATTCAAACCAACCATATTCCTGGTGCTGCAGTACCAGTATCCGTGCTGGCAAAGGGAAGAGAAAGCAGATAAAGTGCTTTACTGCTCCTGTGCATTTCAGCTGGCCAAACCTCCCAGCACCAAGTCTGTAAAACGGATCTCTGGGCTTTCCTAGCCTAATTGCAAACGGGAATTTCTTACAAAGCAACCGCTTCTCTCCTGCTGGACCTGTAAATCCTCTGAGTTCATGTGCATGCCCATACCTGTGTTGGCCCTTTCCCTTTGAAAGGGGCACTGATAGTCACGGAGAACACTGTGGATTTGGCACTATAGCAGAGACAAAATACAGATACTACATATTTCTACAGTGACAAGCCAGCTGAACTACCTGTGTGATTTTGTGCATCACCAAGAGGAAAAAAAGAACATGCTACCCTACATTTCAAACTAATTTGGAGAATCCACCACCATCCCCAGAGAAGTGCTTGCTTGTTTCTCAAATTATACAAAATTAGGTTTTTCAGCCCAGCTCCCAGCACCCTCTCCCCTCCATCCTTCTTCCCCAGTGCCTGTGCTGGTGCCCTCAGCATAGAGTAGTGAGGACTGAACCTACAGCCCCGAACTTCAATTCCCTTCACCAGAGCAATTCCTACACTGAATAATAATGCCAAAATCTCACAGGCTGAGTCATAACAGTAAAATCTTAATCTGCACATCACGCACCTTCTAATGGCTATGGACATGACACACACAAAGGGGACGTTACACTATCGTTTTCCATCTCCTTATTTCATATGTTCCCTCTAGGCCCCATCAAATGAATATTTTTTTTTTTTTAATTCTAATAAATGACTGCAAAAAGCAACAGACAACTCCAGAGGCTGAGTACAGTCTCATGCATCATTTTCATATTTTTTTTTTAATTCATTAGTGTCTGCAGTAAATGAAAAAATTTATAACCACACTCAGGTTTCCCAAGAAATCATCCTAGCAGCATGTTTACTGAATCAGCAGGAAAAACGAATAAACAAAATGAAATCAGAAAAGAAAAAGCAGTATCTAAATGAAAGCTAGAGGACCTGAATAGAACCATGAGATTATAATCTTAAATTAAAACCGCAGTGAGGGTAATATAAAAAATATTCTAATCACTACATCCAATTAAATGAAGTAAATCACTAAAGCATGTTAAGTGCCTTAACTATTACAATAATTAAGAATCAAACAGAAATCAAGCATCTTTGAAAGACTGATGCTGTACATTAGTGAACAGGGAATGCTGTTTCCCATTCAAACGCAGAGACAAAGCAGAAAACACAGAAGATTCCCAGGTGCCTAACACCAGGGGTGCCCTGTGTGGAAATCCCGGCTGGGAGAGGAGGTGGCTTCTCCCCCACGGTGCCAACGATGTCCTGCTGCCCGGGTGATCCGCATCTCACGCCTCTGCCCCGCTCCTGCGCAGGGAAAGCAGCACGGCGCTTCCTACAGAGCCGCGTGTCCTACAGAGGACTCCCACGGATGTCTGCAACCCCTTCTGCTGCTCAGCACCTGACAGCCCCTCCGCTCCGCTCCCTCCTCCCCGAGGAGATACGCAAACAGAAATCTGATGAGGAGCTCCATGAAAAACATTATACTTAAACTGCCATGCTGCAGGCAAACACAGCTTTGTACATTTTACGGTGTCACTGTCTGATGCTCCAAAGCAAACATACAAATTAGAATCACATGAACGGTTTGGGTTGGAAGGGACCTTTAAAGGCCATCTAGTCCAACCCCCTGCCATGGGCAGGGACATCTCCAGCTAGATCAGGTTGCTCAGAGCCTCATCCAACCTGGCCTTGAATGTTTCCAGGGATGGGGCATCTACCACCTCTCTGGGCAGCCTGTGCCAGGGTTCACCACCCTCATCGTAAAAAATTTCTTCCTTATATGTAGTCTGAATCTGCCCTCTTTTAGTTTAGAACCATTACCCCTTGTCCTATCAACACAGGCTCCTCCAATGTAGAACGGCACCCCGCGGCGCAGCGGCAGCATCACCGAGCGCTCTGTAGGAAGGTGTGCTATTGCCCGAACATGCTCAGTGCACACCGACACCTGCCCGGCGCTGGCGCCTCTGGCCCCACCACAGTCATCAATTACAGCACAGCCATGCGGGTAAGAATCTGCACTTCACGTACAACTCCTTATTAAATTAAAGACAGTCATCTTCCTAAATCCGTCTGAGGCCATGCATAGGTGATAGATATTTTAATTAGTAAGATCAGCAACCAAGAAGTACAATTTAGACACAAGATTTATTTGCAAATGATAATTCCCCAACTTTTCTGCAACAGCTGGAGCTAAGCTTTCTGAATACAAAACATTGCTACTGTGCTAGGCTAAAACAGTGGCACACACACAGACCTCACTGATAACTCCCCTCCTTCCAGACTTCCAGAGAGATTTTAATTTTTTTTTATTTTTTTTTTTTTTTTAAAGTCAGAGCATCCCTGCTTATAGAGGACCCATTTTTACTAAATTCCACACAGCTGGGGTTTACTTGCCTTCGGAATGCTCTGCTAAATATTGCAGGATAGTTGAATTTAGGTGCACCCTAAAATTGAAGTCAAAAGCATGCTTTATCTAGACAAAATGTACTTGTATTTTGAAAGAATAGCTACATGTAGGATCAAGGCAGGGAAACTTGTGCTGCTGGAGTCCTCTGCTGCACGAAGACACCCTGAAGTGCGGTAGGACATTTTCACAAGATGCAGTGAGTGCAGGAAAGGAGGGATCATTTGCACCATGTTCTCTCCTTGTTTCACTAACACTGTAGCTCTGATGATTATAAATAATCCAGATAATTTATTTAGCCTCACTACCCTGCACTTCGGGGAGGAGGAAAAGTATTTGAAGGGCTAACGCATACTGGATTTTAAGGACTTGTAAGTAACTGCTTTTAACAGTTCTCCCTCCATTTGCACTTTGCACATCCCTTTTGCTTGGCAAAAGTTTGTACATTAAAAACACACTGAGAAAAACCAAAATTGAATAAAGGCAACAGGGAGTTTTGTTCCCATTCTTCTTCGTATTTGTTTTCCCTGTAAGGAAAATGCATTGAAGTGCTCAGTGTGGGATTTCATATGTTGCAATTTTATCTCAGGAAAGTAATCTCTCCCACACCGCACTGTATGAAAAGGAAGAGAATACAGAGTAATGTGAGGTTTTTTTCATTCCTACAACTTCTTTATTGCCGGCAAGTAAATACAATTACAGATTGTGCACAACAATACATGCTAAAACTATAAAAGATCTGCAGTATATCTAAGTCTATTTGAGAACTGTCAAGCCTCCATTCAGGTAAAGAAGAAGAAAAGAGTAAACTATTACGGAAGGATGGGCTCCCGAGCTGTTTTGGCAGCAGGAAAGCGCTCAGAAAGGAATGTGAGCAATCTGCACCCTGCAAGGGCCGGCGCATCGCTTTGCCAGCACCAAGAGTTTTATTAACAGGCTGTAACACTCCCTACCCTGCAACTACATTTGCAATATTACTTTTAAGAAGCTCGTTTTCACCAAGCCCAGCTCATAATCACTTTTGTGTCTTGATCCATAAACTGTTAAAATTTTACAGTATTAGACTAAGTATAGGTATTTCATTGGCAAGACTGATCCTTGAATTCTTCCTTTATTACGTTCCCAAAGCATAACTTGTTTCGATCCCAGTGCTGAGGGGTCCTGGCAGCCTTCAGCCCGCTCAGAAATCAGCAGATTCCTCCTCCAAACCGATACTTATGTCCTGACCACAAACCGCTGGCACTGTCACCCACCGCCCCCCAGCAACCGTATCCCCAAAAGCAAGCGCTCCCAGCCCAGCCAGCGGCGCTGAGCCCTTCCCCGCTCAGGGGGCTGTTGTTTCTTGGGCCCTGCACAAATACCAGATCAAATGCAAAAGGCTGTTCAAGAACACAGCCTTGCAAAACTCAGGTGAGTACTAATGTGATCTGATCTGAGCCACGAGAGACGACGAACCCACTAAGATGGTGCGGAAATCCCGTGCTAGAGCTTGCTACAGACACACACACCCTGTGGTGACGGGGTTTAACTAAGGCCTGTCAGCTAAAACCAGTGAGCACTGGACCCATTTCCCAGAGGAGATGGCCGTGTCGACACGTTATCAAGCCATGTGCTGTTCTCAGCTTTCAGACAAGGCTCACACCAAAATATAATCCCCCTGGGAGGATTTGCAGTATGATGCTGCATTAAAAAACCCACAAGTTAAAGAGAAAAAGCAACAACCACAAAGTAACAACACTCATCCAAAAAGTCTCAGTAGAGGAATCCCTTCAAAATAGATACTTTTATCCACAATCCAGTTCCAATTTTCTCAATTTTAGCACAAAATATTGCAAACTACATTGGAAAAAAAAAAAAAACAAACCAGACACAGCCTTGTCCTTCAGTGCTTGTGCCACACCACGACCGAGTCTCCACTTTACTACCACTTTACTAGGAGGCTTTTTTTTTTTTTTAGGGTTACTCTTGGGGAGCTTCCCAGTTACCTGCCAGTCCTCCAGTTGGCTGAAGTGATGCTGTGGTCCCTCCTGCCCCTTCAGACCCTACGACCACTGCAGCAGGTGAGTTCAGCTTCAGATCCATTCCTGCAGGTGATTTTTCACCCCCAGTAGCCCCCCTCTCACAACCCGCCTCTTCCATTATCTGTATCATGTAAGTCTTCAAACTTTCATCCCCAAAGATTTAACCAGCCTCCCAGGTCTTTCAAGCAGTTCCTCACTCAAGAGCCTCCACTTATCTGTGAAGATATTTTACCTTTCACCATATAAAGCTTAGGTTTTTCAGTGTTTGAACTTCAGTCTGCTTTATTTTATCTTCTAATATATCTCAGTGTCTTTTACAGTTCCCGGTTATATTATTATGCATTTGAGCAAGTCTCCCCTAAGGAATGACCTTATCTATAGGTATTAAAGCCTGACATCTTTCAGCTGCTCTTTTACTGCTGGATTTGTTCTTGGGCTGGTGAAGGGAAAGGCCAGGTTCAGTGGATAACCAGCAAGTATCTGCTGCAATCTCCCTGCCCAGATTTAACCCTTTTCGCAGGCTCTGTCTATAAAGTCTCAGATAACTGCTCTGTCTTTTCTTTCCCCAAATTATCCCAAGAAAGAAAAATTTGCATCTCTAGCAATATTTTGGAGGTCTGGCATTTCAGAAATGAGGATTGCTTCCCCAAATGCAGAACAGGAGGATTTGATCGGAGTAGCAGTCTGCATGCGTGATTACTCTCCCACGTCAGACACGCTGACCGACTGCTTCAAATGAAGGTGCCAACAATGCAGAAGGCAGTAACTGCCCCCCTAAATGTGCTTCCATTAAGAGTTAACTTACAAAATGTTATTTCCCATCAAGTTTTTCAGCTCATCAAGAATATATCCTTACTAATGGAATTCTAGACGTTCCCATTATATATTCTGCTTTTTAAACACTGTAAATTGTGATCTTGAATGCTGCCTAGTGACAGTAAAGTTCTTTAGGGTTCTTGTATACAGCACTGCTCTTCCCATTAAATTTCCAATAAAGTACTTCCATTTTTATATCTGAAATCCCAGAAATGGCACTAGAGAAACCTAGTATTTAACTCTTAAATTTAATACAAAGTATTTCACTCAGCATGAAAGCATTTTAAAATTACTCCAGTGCAGACTGTGGTTCACTGCTGTACTTGGTGAGCTTAGTATGTCCATGGCAACTGATGAATATTACTGCTGCTGCTGCTGCTATAAATAACAAACCTATTTGGCAAAGTCTGAGATGTAAATATTAAATCCAGCACAAAGGTAATTTTCTGTTCCTTCTTTTGCTCCCTTCTGAGTTAGGAACCTATACTTGCACATCAGTAGCTTATTTCCAAATAGAGCTGCAGGTGTCACAATACTGCAGAAACCAGCAATTTTGATTGACATTGCTTTCAACAAGAATCACACGTGTGGGGTCAGGTGCCGGAGCGATGCTGTGTAATGCCAGGCTGGCTGTAGCAGCAACCCTCCCTTTGTGCCACGAGTGCTTCCCAGTCCCAGCACTGAAATGGTACAGAGCACATCTTCTGGAGAACCATCAAAACCTGTGACTTCATTTTCAGAAAGATAAAGGCAGACTCTCACCTGCGGTACCGTATGTACCACTGGTTCACTATTTTGCATGTGCAAATTACACGTGAGGGCATGCAAATGAAGCTAATGCCCTTTTCAACAGATGGTACCACTGACCGTGAGCCCCTGTTTGGAAACACGCTGCTTTGGAGGGAGTGTCAGCAACTCTACCCATGGTGAGGAGAACCGAGCGTGGTTCCATTGCCCAGCGCGTTTGGGAAGTCACATACTGTCAAATCTCTACACATTTCTCTGCTCCTCCTGGCCACTTTCCCACTCCCAGCGAGGAAGAGGGGGACACCCCTGCTATCTGCCCATGCAGTGATGCTGGGATCAAGCACGGCAGGAGCACTCCGTAACTGGGCTCTGGCTAGCTGGGATGGCAGCAGTGTGCGATGGTTCCTCCCCACAAGCCTGGTGACGCTTGGTGGGGCACGGACCCAGAGCAGACCTGTCACCTCCCTGGTGGTGCCCTCTGCACCGCTGCAGCCAAGCTCTGGCAGAGATGCTAAGTGCTTGTGAACTGCCACTTCGTATGAAGAATTCAGATGAACTGTAGAAGCACTCTGCCTCGGCTGCCTTCCCGGACTCTGCCAGGAAAGCCGCTGGCTGTTGGCTGTGTTATCCCTCAAGTAGTTAGATGGTTGTCTCAACTGCGAAGTGGCAAGTCTGCGCTAAGGGGTGGTCAGAAGCAGCTTCCTAAATCACCTCACAGCGGCCATTCTGCCCTGCTGCCCATCAGGCTGGCTTGCCTCCCACCCCTGGGACCTGAGGCTCTGCAGAGGTGGCCTACAGACCCGCCTGTGTTTAACAGGCATGGCAAGCGAGGGGTTGGGGAGCAAGCCTGAGCCTAAGTCCAGGTCAGACGTGAGCTGTAAACGCAGCAAACGCAACGTTCTCCTTCCTGACCCCGCTTTTCCACATGCATCCACTCTCAACAGCACTTAAAAGGGGATCGACGTGCTGCATCCTACCCAGATCTCACCGTCCTGCCGTTCCACCAACACACCACCAGTTCACTGGGACACGGCAGCTCCACAGCTCTGCCACACTAAGTTACTCCAGGGTCCATGCCGAGACACCAGCCAGCTACCCCTTATCCAAAGGCGTGTTGAAATATCCTTTGACGCAGCATCAGAAACATCAGTGTTGAAACCACTCGAGCTGAGAATCAACTTGAGAAGAGAAATAGTAGCATCAGCACAGACCTCCCCTCAGCCCAGGAATTTGCTTTTAGTCATATTATCTAAATCTCACCTTGTTAGGCACAGCAGCCTGCATTGAGGTGTACTGCTCTTGACATTTCAGGATGTGGGTAAACAAGGTAAACACAAGTGTGGGAGAAATAAATAGGAATGTTAGAGAATTGCTACTTAGACGCAGTGCTAAACCCTCCGGCACTGAATGCTACAATTCTTTGTCATAAACACATCAATTACAGTGTTTACATCAAAGCTCTCAATAGATTATACTATTAATATAAAAATGACAGCTGTCATACAACACACACAGCAATGGCACACTTGTGAAGCCTACAACAAAAATATGGGGTTTGATTCTGCAAAACTCAGGTTCATGCTCAGGCAAACAGTTGATTAAATTCAAGGAAACTACTCAGCTACATAAATAAAGACCTCGGAATCAGTGCCAAAGCCACGCTTGTAATGCAATTTAAGTACATTATTCTCAAGCAACTTAACTAATTCTTAACATAATAATAACAAGTAATTAAATTGTAAATGTGAGCAACTATGGATTTTTCAACGTAGGCAATAAAACATTTACCACAGCAGAATCGCTGTGAAGTTTGCTGGACCCACCTGCAACCTGAACTGGTTAAACCACTTTCAATGTAGGGATCAAACCCCTTTGACTTCAGCTGGTCTCAGAGCCAGGCACTGAGTGGAGCCCCTTACTCTTGAAAGTGAAGCCTTAGAAATTCATAATTTTAGACTTTCGTACCTGTAGGTGAAGAATGCTTTTAAAGAAACACTCAGACACACCATGTGCTGGCTGGAGGCTGCAGTGATAACCACAGCCACGACCTTACAGAAACGCACCTCGAACCAAAGGCAAGCAGGCGATGCTTAACCTCCTTGCCACGTGCTCAAGGGCTCATACAACGTGCTCATAAAAGTCCTCTTTAAGCATGCTGGTGTTTGGAGATGTGGAGGGTGAAGCTTGAGGAGCCTTGAAGGGGGCTCCAGGCATCAGCACGCATTCAGAGAAAGTGCTGGATTTAGAGCTAGTGCTCTGCAGTTTGGTGTAAATCAGAAGTAAACATGTTGAAGTAAAGATGGATGAAGGCAAAGAGAGGATCAGCCTTGCTGTCCAGCACCCAAGAGCAGTCCGCTCACGCTGCAAGCACCTATACAAACGCATGGCAATCCTTGTTAGGCTTCCCCTGATGCAACTGCAATATACATATGGCTGTGTAACCATGCAAATAATTTTAAACAATTGAGCCATTATACTCTGCATTTACCCCCTACAGTCAGGCAATGAGATCATGTACATTCATTATGGGCTGTAGCTGCTGGTTTGTCACTGGGACAATTCACTGGAAAAGAACAAGCTCTGCATTTCTTTATAAATCTTAAAGCTGACAACTTCAAAAAACCCCGAAGTATCACACTAATTTATTTTTAAAACTTTAGAAAAAAAGCTATTTTCTTCATAAAGATAATTGGATGGACAGGGAAAATACAGAGTTTTCTTGCAATGGTTCCTGTATAAACTGCCTCAGTGGAATGGATGGGACAGTTCAGGGATTCAGACTCTGTTCTGTGTGACTGGGGGTAGCAAGGTCTGGGGTATGGCTTGGGCAGCTGGCCCTGGGAAATCAAATACAAATGCAGATATTGGGGTGGAGAAGAGGTGGAAGCATTCATTTTAGAAAAGGAAACAGCAACTAAAGTCCACCATGAAAAATATATATGAAAGGCATTTTAACTTGCATATTTGGGTGGTAGCCTCTTTCTTATGTAGCATAGATGGGGGTAAAAAAACAAACAAACAAAAAAAGAATAATTGATCTGTATTTAACACCAACTTAATTTCCTTCAGAAATCTTCACTAGAATAATTTATTCTCATTGAAAAATCTGCACACGGGAACCTAATTACTGCCAAAAGTTGAAAGAAGCTGTTCTTCAGCTTCTTCTGCAAGGTAAATCCTTGCAATAATGCAACATTCTGAGAAAAGAAAACTCTGAGCTGAAATTTCACTGAAGAAAAGCTCCTGCTGGGCTGGCTGTCACCTACAGGCACTGAAGGCGAGGTAAAGCTGAACAAAAAATGCAGTATTTCGTGGTTCCACACTCCGAGTGTGGAAGGCTGGAGGTGGCCTACAGCACAGCCATGGAAAACGTGAGATCTGCTCATTCATTTAATTGCAATTAAATGTAATAAATCTAGAGGAAACTCACCCACCGCATACAGCAGGCAGTTCCAGGCTCAGGGTGTGTTTTTGTACAAAGGCTTACATTCTGTTGCACTCAACTAAGCTGTAATGCTTAAATCCTCCTCTGTATCTTGCTCTGGGCCATTTGAAATGCACAAACAGCTGCAGAATGAGTCTTTCCACAGTGGAAACACCTCTCAAGAGCCTAACCACCTTCCAAACTGCGTTGTGTTTTGTTTACTGAATTTTATTGTCCCTGCTTCCCAAGTGCCTGCTTTTAAAAATCTCTGCTGCTTCCTCTACTGTTGCTAATTTTACCGGTTTGGGCTATTTTAAGTTTCTTTCCGCCAACAACTGTCTTTGAATTCTCTATTAATGCCAAAATGTTCACATCATAACCCCACGGACATTCCCAAATCAGTAGTTTTGTAAATCTTTTCCATCCTGCCGCGTACACGCTGCTGGTTTCACCCTTCCTCCTCACCCCACCAGGGCCCATTCCCATCTGCTGGGGTCTGGGGTACAGTAAGGGCTCCGCTGAGTTATTTTGCCAGCCTTCTTTAATCTCCAAGTTTCAGAGAGCCTAAGAAAGTCTTCCAGAAAAAAGAAGTTTTACTGCCACAGACACTAAGAAAAATCAATTTATCTTTGTTCTTATCTGTAGCCTTATCTGCAAGAAAATACCAGCCCAGTATTTCAATATACTGCTGCCAGTTCTCATTGTCTGGATTAAACACTGCCATTTTTCCACAAATTGCCACACTTCAAATATTTTATTACTGATTTTGGAAATGGAAAGCTCTCGTTGTTTAAAAAAGATCACCTATGCGGTACTAGAGGGAATCATTATCAGCTGAACCAAAACAAGCGCGAGAGAGAAATTCCCACCACCCGGAGCACCTGCAGCAGAGACCTCATCCCCCAAAGGCCAAACTCAAACCATCTCCATCAGTTCGTTTTTTTCCTAAATTACAGAGACAAGGCCAGGAAGGAATCTGAAAAGGCAGAGGTGACTGAATGGGAGTTAAAACTAGATGTGGCAGCCAGCTGGATGTGACCCTGACATGTAGTATGTTGGTGTCCCAGGCTCAGCCCCACCAGCACGCCTTGCCCCGGGACCCCTCGGCTGCCCTCAAAGGGCAGCCCCCTTCCCATCCTCCCAGCGGTCAGGAGGAGACAACCAGCTCTCCCAGGGCTGCAAACTTCACTTTTCCAGCATTTGTGTCCAGAATAGGTCCACGTGTGTTTAACAGAAGAACACTAACCCCAACGCTGGCTTCGTAAGGAGAACTTGATGGGGAAGGAGGACCTGGAAGGAGGCGCAGCTGCCACCCAACGCGGCAGCTGCAGATACCATAACCCGTGGGATGGGCAAATCCTCCAAGCCGGGTGTGAACTCACTAACCCAGCGCTCAGGCAATTAGTTGTTTTGACGTAAATGTGATCTAATCATAGCTGCTGCCGCTACCTCTGATTATTGGAGTTTGTTTCTGTTTACATGATATTTACATAACTGTATAGGGCTATTAAGCACTTGCACCCAATTAAAAGCCGAATCATTCACTGGCTAATTCACAGGCACTGACCAAGCTGCTCCACTCGGGAGCTGGCAGAGCACCGGGGCTATCACTGTTTGCCACAACAATTCTGCTTTCCCTTACAGCTGGGGAAGGAGCCGGTAGCACCTCTCCCAGCACAGCACTCGCACGTTGCTTTGCATTTCCAAATGACAACAGTGTTCTCTGAGCTCTGCACTGTCGATTCGGAAATTGTTTTACACCCCATAAATTCCATAATGTGCCAAAGTAAAGATCTACAAACCGTCATCATTTAGGATGATATACATTTAATTTCATCCAATAAAGCTGCTAGCACTTACTACAGCGCCTTTCCTAGAAAACAACTCCGTGTCATCTAAACAGCATGTCTCCTGCCTGCAGCTTTCATACAGCACGGAGCTGGGGGAGCTGGGGTCAGATCTGATCACAGGAAAACACAAACTCTGTCAAGGCAGTAGAGGCACAGCTGCTCACGCTGAGCCTGAACCAGCACAGGCGGTGCTGGATCCATGCAGCTCTGGACAGGCTGCCCTGCGGAATAAAGCAAAGTCAGAAAGGTCTGAGGCAAATGTCCAAGCCAGACTTTTTTTTTATTTTTGTCTCAGTGAATTAACATGCTGACAGCTCATGGTGTCTTCTGAGCTCATGCTGTCAGCCTGCTCGCTACCTTGTCTAAAGCAGGTAGAAAAACTTGGGTACAAGTGGTATTCGGACCTTTCATCTTTCAAACCTGAAAGGTGTTCCCATTTTCCATTTCCCCTGGATGCCTTGTTACCATGTCTAGCTGCTGTCCTCACGATCGGTGGTCTCTGCATGGCAAGGGCATCGTGTTTCTGTTCCAGCCAGCGATGCGGAGGCTGCAAAACCCATACCCTGTGCCAGGACATGGCAGCACAGACTTGGGCTGCAGAAAAGCCAGATACACTCCAGCCCTGTGGGCTCAACAGACCCTAAAAACCTCCCACATCCAGGACCTACACAGGAGGCAGATCCCCTGTCCGGATCTTGTCCAGGTCCCAGGCTTGCCATATAAACACCACAGCAGGAGGGAGGCAGGACCACAGGGCGTACAAGCATACTTCAGCCTACTGGTAACGGCACCAGGAGCAGTGAAGAGCTGAGCTGCATGGGCCACCAGCAAACACTGCTACAGCTGTTATAAAGGGAAAAAAAAAAAAAAAAAAAGGCCCAGACCCTGACATATGAACGAATGGCACCAATGTATGAATGCACAATGAAATAAAGCACAAAATCCATGCCACATGTCCTCATGCCCTGCTAAGTTGCTCTCTTCCTTCTCCAGAGTAGCCGTTTTATGCAGTTTTCCTCTGGCAAATCCCTCCTTCCAGCACACTTTTATACCTTTCAGGCCTAACCTGCAGTCAAATTTATTTCCATAAATTCATTGAACTGTAGATTACTTTACAGTAAAACGTTTCCTTTGCTAGCTAATGTCTCCCATGTGTTTGAGTATTTAAAGCCACTTTCAAGCATGCTTTGCTATCTCTCCTGAGCATGCACAGCGAAGTCCCTACACAGGGTTTTCGGTGTGGAAGAGTCTAGCACGGAACGAAGCTGAACAGAGAAATACTGTCACCAAAGAGGAAGAAAAAAAAAAAAAAAAAAGAGAGAGAAAAGCTGACAGGAAGAAAAACTGACACTGGAAAAATGCCAGCTCTGTACAGTCAATCTTCGGGTTAGCAGCAGAAATGCCATTAAGTGCAAAAGGAAGAGGGTCTCTGATGACAGATGTTTGCACAGGCTTAAAACAGGGTTGATTAAAAAATAAACAACAATAAAAAAGTCACATTTCTCTCTACTTAGTGTTAGTAACAATCTATTGCAATTCACAGACACGACTATGCAGAAGTTTATAGCATGCAGTCAGAGAGCCAAACCCACAGATCAGAAAAGACATGGAAAACCATCCAGCCTGAAACATTTGGTTTTCTTCACCTTTAGCTTTTTTCCCCTCTCTGGGGCAATTCCTCCTCTTGGCACTCAACTCAAAAGAAAACTTTGTGCAAGAGCGGGTCCAGTCCTGGCAATTTCGGTAGCTCTGGGCAGTGCCAGGGTGCAGCGGTGCTCCTCCACCACGGGCATCCCATGGGGTGCATCACCCTCATCCCAGTTCTGCTCATGGCAACTCTCCAGCAATGGATCCATTGGCACTGGAGAGTCCTAAGAGAGCACTCAAGCTCATACATCTCTGCCCAGGCTCTTTACCTCTAGGGAAAAAGCAGACCTTGTTCATTTTGCCACACAGCTGGCAGAAACATTCTTTATTTATCAGCATCACTCTATGCAGCTGTACTTTTAAAAACATCTCTGCTACAGAAAGGGGAACTGCTTTCAAAAAGCTCATTTGAATAAATTCAATTTTAGGGTCTTTCCCTGATGATTATGATACGTAACCTTTTTTTCAGAAATACCTGTATAAACTAAGATCTTCAGTTGTTAAAAGCAATGTGGACTCATGAAATTATTCCAAACAAATGGGACTGGAAAATCAAGCTTTTAAATGCTATATATACAAAAGTATTTAGAAGTCAAAGGATTCCTAGTAGGAATCCTACCTAGTAGGATTTTTATTGTGAGTGCATCTGTCAGTATTTAGATATCTATGAAAACTGGCCCGCTGCCACATTTTAGAAATAGGAATATGCTGCAAGATCTTTAAAAGAGTTTAGATACCCAACTCCATACATTTTGCCCAAGGCTCCTAAATCATTGTGTGGTTTGGAAATGTTTATCTTCCAGCTAAACAGTATCAGTTGTCTGAAAACCATAAATGCAACAAATATCCGCCATGGTAAATTACCCAACCAGTACAGCTAGTGCCCAGACACATGATTAAGTCGCCATGGATTAACAAGCAACTACATTTCACTAAGCTGACTTTTAGTGTTTTACCAACACTTTTAGCACAATGCAAATTAAGAAAAATGGGTTAGCATAAACGTATTTCACTGGGGTACGAGCCTGTATTTGTCACGGGCAGAGGACACAGGTGATCAGTTATTGCGGCTCAGCGGAGCCACAGTAACTCTCCAGGACTTTGCTTGGGAGCTCTAACAAATACATCAGCGGGATCCACAGACCAGAATGCTATACCCACGAGTGGGAAAATTCTTTCCAGAGACCAAGGAATGGTCATCACTGGTGCCTAATATCGGGCTTGGTGGAAGGCTGAGGAGAGACTGGTGATGCTCTTGCCATTTGGCAGCAGCCCAGAGCAGGCAGCTCCTCCTCAGCAAAGCCCCGCAGGCTTCACAGCTGGAGGGGGAAGGAGTCAGTATCATACATTAAATAAACCAAAGCAGCCTGGTGATAATGTGCTAAAAATAACTGAGTAAGCACGTTGCTTATAAAACTCTGAACTCCCTGCCAAGTCTTACCGGAGTAGGACATGCATTCCTCCCTCTTCCCAGGCATCTAAATAGATATTGCAGAGGATTTAAAAAGAAAAAAACCAAAACAAACAGGTGACACACAAATTTCCATGTGGGAGAAGAGAAAAATTATCTGCTGTAGATTTCCCTGGTTTTCTCAGAGGCAGCTGGTGCTGGCCACTGCAAGAGAAAGGAGGTCTTACATGGTACTGTAATGTTTTTGTTTCTATTCCAGTATGTCAATATTATGTCTTTTATTCATCTATTGCACCAGGTATAAAAGTCCAGCTTCTGACCTTAGCAGAAAAGGGTGGCCACATTATTCTCACATTGTTTTCTGCACAGACCTTTCTAAATGAGGGACACAAACCTTTCAGGAGGTGATTCCTTTCCTTGCTTTGTTTTTCTCTTCATCTAAAATAAAAGACGCTCATGACAAAATGTATTTGTACAATTTTTTTCAACAGAGATCTATACTTAGAGCTGGCTAGGAGACAAAAAATTGGAATCTTGAAAAAATACTCATATTTTAATGACTGCTGTGATTCTGCTCGAGGATGGGAAGAGGCTGAAGAAGCCCAACGCCCGGCAGGAAGATGAAGGCAGAGATTTGCATCCTCAGCCCGAAGAGGCGGCACACACAGAGCTCCATGAAACTGCTCCCCCCCCACCAGGGCACGGATTCAGAATTGGGTCCTGCAGGGGGTCACAGCAACCCCACGCAGCGCCACGGGCTCGGGGAGGTGCCCGGAGGAAAAGGGCCTGGG
>JAVJGI010000050.1:19625668-19660469 GCA_035590275.1 Ibycter americanus | reverse complement strand
CCCCCCCCCCCCCCCCCCCCCCCCCCCCGGGCTCGTCTCCCAGGGGACAAGTGACAGGGCAGGAGGGAACGGCCTCAGGTTGCGCCAGGGGAGGTTTACGTTGGATATTAGGAAAAATTTCTTCACGGAAAGGGTGGCCAAGCACAGGCTGCCCGGGGAGGTGAGAGGCATTTAAAAGATGTGCAGACGTGGCATTTAAGGACATAGTTAGTGGTGGCCTTGGCAGTGCTCGGTTGACAGTTGGACTCCATGATCTTGAAAGTCTTTTCCAACCTGAATGATTGCATGATTCTACCACATAATTACCTCCCTGTGCCCCCGACTCATCCATTTCTCACAATCAATTACTGATACAAAGCAGGACCAACCCAACAGCGCAGACACCAGCCTGCAAGGGCGGCAAGGTGGGAGCATGACTCTCCTCTCCACCCACAATCTTTGTAAAAAATTATTTTGATTCTTATGATTTGACTCCTGGCCCTCCCTTTACCTTCCTCTTTTCCCTTCAAGTCTCATCAAAGCGTTTTGGAGCACCTGTGGCTGCAATAGAAATCCCAAAACATGAAGAAACAGTCCACTTGATGAATTGGTAGAAGAGCTGACAACATGTGTTTCAAGGGGAAGCAAATCTCATCACGTTATCCATGTAGTGAGGGGCAAAGCCGAAGTTTTATGTCAAGCTTCAGCTTGGAAGTAACTCCAAGAATAGTTTCGGGAACACAGAATTAAGGAGAAAACATTACACACACACAAAAAAAAACCCAACACCAACAAAACCCACCAAATAAAAACTCCAACAAAAACAAACGAGAAGAAAGCTTTTGTTTTGGGAAAGAGGGATTTGAAACCAAGACACAGTTAGCTAGTGTCCATTCTGGAAATGTCTCAAAATTGCCCAGAGGCAAAACAAACAAAACCAATTCTTTGCTGGCATTTGGGACACTTGGACGCTACTTGCCCTGGGTACTTAACTTAATATAAAACAAATCACCCTGGAGCAACAAACAGAAAATTTGCTAGTAAACAAGACAGCTCTAATTATTTAACAGTGGAATCCAGAATAATTAACCCACAGTATCCAGAGCAGCTAAAAGCTAATTATATAAGCAAGTATCCAAAATATTTCAGCCACCTTCTGAAAAACAGAAAAACCAGGCTGTTTAATTTCAAGACCAGAGAGTAGCCAAGATCTCCAAAGACAAGCCTTCAGGGTGATGAATCTCAGCCTTTCCCGGTGGCTGGCTGGGACTAGGACTCCTTCCTCGGAGGTGCTGGCAGGTGGTTGCCCACAGGAGCAGCTGGTCTCCCTTCCGGGCACATTGCTGGCAACTGTGGGGACTCTGCTCCCAATTCCCTGTCCTCACTTTCTCCCTGGGATGCTGCCAGGTCTGCACCACCACACCAGCAATTCATTCCCCTGCCCAAATACCTCCCCCACCACTCGTGTTGGGTTTCAGCTCAGAGACCAAGGACTCAGCCTGCCAAAAGCTTTCCCTGCACCGGGCTTAAGGAAGCTAAAGGGGTTTTGGACTTCAGGGGTATGGGATGGAGATGATGGCACCAGGAGGGACAGTACAGCCTTTAGGCAGGCACCTGGGAGGCTGGCGACTCATCTGCATGGCAGAGAGCTTGGAGGCAACATCATGTCATCAGGCAATTTTGGGAGCTCAAGGGAGAGATAAGAAAAACGCCAGGAACATGTCAGATGCCAGGAAAGGTCAAGGCTGCTGCCTGCGGTCCAGGATAAAGCAGCCATTTCTCTTGTGTAGGAGCGTGGCACGCAGCAACACAGAGCTCCCAAAGATGCCAGAATCAAGGGCTGGTTTATGAGATTGAGCTCTGTTTGGTACCTTAGTGTTTCATTACCCTGCCACATGGGTAATGCTAAATGCCATTTGCTCATGAGAGAATTGCAGGCAGAGCATCTAGGAGTAAGGCTTTGCTCTTATGGAGGAGCTGGGATCTACCCATAAATCAGCTGGGGCTGGGTGCCCACACCTCGATGAGGGCTTCAGACTCAGTTCCTCAACTTCCTACTATAACACAACACACACACACTGCCTCCCGTTTCAGTTTCTGCAGTAATCCCCACTCCGATCAGCTAACGGCACCAGTTTGGTGTTAATGTCACTCCTAGGACATCCTCGGAGCCGCGGGTGGGAATAGCAGGGCTCTCAAACACAGCCATGCGGGGCAAAGCGGCTGCTAACCAGCGCATCTGGCTCCAGATCTCCGCCTCTTCCTGCATCCCGCTGATCAGCAGCGATCACAGCAGCTTTGCAGATGTTTTTAGGTATCTGGGCCCTGTGCCAAATCCACGTACTGAACTTTGAACAACAGCTCTTTTTCCATGACCATGCTCAGAGTATCAGCCTCTGCTGAAGCCATCAGTCTCAGAAGTGATGATTCAGTCTCTGTTTCCCTTCAGACTTCATCATTACAAGGTCATCAAGCACAGCATGGTTTGAAACGCACATAAAGCAGTCACCAGAGTTCTTACGAATATCAAACAGTTTCGGTATCTTTCTGCAATACTTCAATCTGGCTGCTGATTAACTCTCGCTTTATATTTAAAATTCCCCTTGCCAAAAGAATGTCTGAGGGGGTGTATGAAAGCTGAACGACACGACTATAATTACAGTCAAATGGATGTTGCATGGGTAAAACAGGATGGTTGCAGAAAGACTGAGGGGTGAAATTAAATACTTGAGAGAAGTGTTAAAAAAAATAAATTAATGAAGCCCCCAAATCATGAGGATTTTAGCTAAATGCTTTTCAATTACTTTAAATTGGCCTCCTGGCTTTCAAATACCTTATTCAGGTTTTCACCTATTAGGAGAGTTAGAAACATGCTTAAAAATAATACCGAGTTCCCCACCCAATCGCATGAGTCAGAAAACACGGGCATTAAGGAAGCGCAAGGTATCGCATGGCTCAAAGTTACATTATGGAAGTTGGCAGCACAACTGCGTAGCTCATTCCCCAGGCTCCCCTGCACCGAAGGAAAGCCACCAAAGGCTGTCGCCACCTCTCCTCTGCTTGCCTCTGCTGGTATCACACTTTGACCAAATCCACAGCCTTTCTGCCAAAAGCCATCCCTTTTTCCCCCCTCCTCTTTTTCAAACTCTTGCTTTAGATCTCTGCAACCTCTTTCTGTCAAACCTCCAGGCTTTTCATCTCCCCTTGCAGGAGCACGTGCCAAGCAGAGCAGCCAAAATACCTTTTGTTCTCTTGAATTTCAGCCCCTTTTTGAACAGTTTTTAAACTGTCTTCATGACACGCAGCACAGAGAAACCTGCTGATGTGGCAGATCCTACATGCCTATTGCTTTTCCCATAACACACTGCGTGTTCTCCCATCCTTGCCCTGCATCCCACTTTGACACAGGACTGGGACCACACCTGCACCACCCAATGTGCTGCAAAGACATGGCTGTCCACCTCTTGGCTTTGCTCTTGGTGTGCCCAGGGACCTGCAGCCCTTCCCTTAAGCCCTTCCTTACAGCTCACTCCATCTCCACAGCTGCTTCCCCTGCTGAGCCCACAAAACTTACACCCACGGTCTGTAAGGCTCTGTGCAGACCAGTATAATTGCCAGTTCCCAGCAACTCAAGGGTTAGAGGCATCATTGCTCTTAGGCTGGGTTGTTCACGGCTACGATAAGTTGTTGTGCTGAAAACTCACTTGTTCAAGCTGACTTACTTATTATTTGAGTTGTTAATTTTACGGTTTTGCTAAGTGACTCAATGAATGGCAGTAAAGCACATGGTAGTTTGGTTGATTGAATGATTGATTTTACACAGTTGTCTTCTTCCTGCTCTTCTAAGTACTTTTATTTGTGATTAACAAACCTCACCGTTTTGCCACTCCACTTCATAGCTGCCTGGCTCATTTTCAGTTTCTCTTTTTCACACATTTTTTTATGGGGCAAAGATCCCACTTAGCCATCTCTAAACAAAAAGCCAGAAGAAAAAAAGAAAAAAATAGCAATCTCTAAGAGATCAGAAGTGTACACACACTTTCAGGAGCTGGTGAAGATGCAGGCTCTGACAGCTCCTGCACCAAACTTAGCATCTAGAAATTGTGTGAGATTTATCTGCTTTTCACAGGTTTGGACAGAAAAAAGAAGGCTGAAGGTCAAGATGACTTTTTTTTTTTTTTTCTTTTTTTGAGTGGTACCTATTTGAGGTTATTTTTTATTTTAGTTTTCAGGGGGCTTCCTTGGGTCTCCAGACCTGGTGGGAGAGGTGAGGACAGTAACCACGGCTCCAGCTTCATTCCCTTTCAGTCTGGAGTTTTGTATTTTCATGCAGTATAAGCCAGGGGCAAATGAAGAAACAAGCCACACACAAAACAAACCTTGAGGTATGATACCCCAAACTGTTTGTTTCATTTTTAATAAGAAGGCAATTTACTTTGATAAATATAATAAAGCTGTTATTATGGAGCACCAAAGACCGAAAGAGAGATATCTATACAGATATATATGATTTAAAGTATCTTGCTAAAACTAAATGCAACTAGAAGACAACATTCCAGAACAAACAAAAAATATCACAGGTTTTTGCAACATATTGCTGATATAAACAGAAGATCAAGGAAAGTAAAACATGCAAGTAATTAGTAAAATGTTTTTCAGAAACAAATATCCAAAAGCTTTTCTCATTCCATGAGAACCTGACATTTCAGATTCTTCCTGAAATGGGACCAAAATTCCAAGTCTTGATATTCAGCATAACTCAGTTGTAATTTTCCATCTAGATGATTCCTGAGGTTACCATTTTTTAATTGCCTTAATAAAACAAATTCAGTACCTATTCCATTTTTAAAGACAAACTTGCTTTGATCCAAAAAAGGTATCACAGAAAAACAAGGTATGCCAAGTCCTGAGGCATACAGAAGATGGAGCAAGCTTTTGGAAAGATGAAAGTAGCACAGAGAAGGAGCACTTGTTTTAAAAAATCCTTAAAATAGAAGAGGCACAAGATGATATCCCATAAAAAAAAAGTCAAAGATTGGAGGGATGCGTGATCGCCCATTTGGAGAGTGCAGAAAGCAATCAGAAGTTTTATATACATTAGAAAACTTTATGCTGCTCACCCAAAGAAAAGGAGTATTGTGAAAAAATTTGCCCTTAAGTCCTCAAGAATTTAAGGGTAGAACAAGCTGGTACTCTTGTTCTAAGCCAAATAAGACCGTTTATATTGCTTTTCAATTATTTTAGGCTAAGGATCACAATGGGGCAAAGGGAAAATGCCAAGCAGAGATGAGAGCAGAGGACAGAGGACAGCAGAAGGTGGATTTTCAAAACATCACATGTAGCTCCAGCCGCAAGACTCTCTGCCTAAACACCCAAACCCCACAGTCGAAATCTTCCTTACCCCCTTGCAGATGTAAAGTATTAACAGGGTTTCATCCCAGGAAGGTAAAGGAAAACTAGGCAAAGATCTCACAGCTACTGACATGAGGCTGGGTTTGCGAGGAGAGGTAGCGCTGTTGTTACTGAGCAGAAGATACGGCTGGAGACAACAAACAAGGCTCTGGGCACCCAGCCCTGCGCTGGTTCCTTAGGGTCAAGAGCCAGAAGCTAAGACCCACCCAGCCAAGTAACTTGACCAACGTTAGTGTAACGCAAGAAACATAATCCGCGCCATCAGGCTCCAGATAGTATTATATCCCCTAAATCCAGAACATAAACTTAGCCCAACATCCCTCACACGGGCTGGATCAAGGACAGCCTCGGCTGCCCAGGCGAGGCATTGCACAACACGCATTTTAGTCACTTGCACACTCCCTGGGGGTTTGCAGCCCTGAGTTACTCAAGAGCATACACAGGCCGTGTACATGGACAGCTGGGAACCAAAAACGTCACCTGCAGGAGCTGCCTGCTTAGCCAGGAGGAAATGCCGACCAGGGAAAGGGGGTTAGATGTTGGATGTGGAGCGCACAGAGCCAACTGCTTCATTCAAGATATACAGATCTGAGCCAACTTCTCATACCAGGGAGCAAAGACCTTTTTTTAAAACATGAGAAGAGGGAAAGGGATCAGCAGTGTGTTACAGCAGAGGCGAGACAGAACAGCAGAGCTGCCTTCACCTAATAGCTCAGCAATTTGGGCTCTATTCTCTCTTCTCTGCTGCTGGATTCAAAATACCTTCCGTTTCCCAAGACAGCTCTAGCTGCCAGCCTACAGGCTGTGCTGAAGCTATTCTGCTTTGTACAGGGTAACTGAAGATTTGTTGTGCCATTCAGAGCGGATACTTTATCATCAGCATCAGGCCCCTCTTCAGAACATTCATCTAGGAAAGGAGGGGCATGGGGTCCCAATCCATGCTCCAGTGATTATTTAAGTACATCAAATGCTCATTAGATAAGGTAAAATCAACAAATATTCACCACAGCATGGACTGGAGAGGAAGAAGGAAATCAAACTATTAATTCAAAGGGCAAGAGGAACATCTCTGAGCAAAGCATGAAGTCTTCTATGGCAGAAAAGCAGCAGCACTTGATGAAGAGGAAGAAAAGGGAGGCAGGAGATGTGATAATTTCTAAGATTAAAATAGGAAAGAGAAGAGTTTTGTAGAGAAATGAAAGGGAGAATAAGGAGTCTGAGTGTGTTGGAATGGAAAAAGGGAGTAAGTAGAGACAAGGTGACAAGGTCAGCCGGAGTGAAAAGCACCTTGGCAGCTCCATTGAGTGGGACAGGCAGGTTGACACACAGGTGTTTCTGCAGAGGGGTCACTGTCATCCAAACGTGAGGGAAACAGCAGGTCACACAGATATGAGCAGAAAGAAAAGACCAGAATTGCAGAGAAACAGTACCATTTACATGAACAAACAAAGCCTGGAAACGGAAAGATGCCAAGTTTGTAAGCACAGATAAAGGAAAGCAATGTTCATGGGCACAGCAGCGCCAGAGGCTGCACTGGGATGGTGGGATGCTACTGCCTCCTCCCTCATCCAGCCTCAAACCCAAAACACACAGTGATGCCAGTGTGTATCTTCTGACCCTCAATAGCTCCAGAGAGAGTTTGTGTGTGTTATGTTAAATTTATGACAGTCTTAAGACAGCAAGAGGGAGGATATATATGGGATTAGGTTGATCCAGTTTACCAAGGTCCTCTTGTCTGACAGACTGATGGTTTGAAGGCAAGCGTGCTTTCCTGGCAAACCTTTTAAACCTTTTTTTGGTCTAATCCTGCTCTGACAGAATCCCCTTCTCCTATCTTCTGATTATACTCCTTACCCCATAAAGACTACACACAAGTACCATCCTACTAGTAAGGCATAATATTAACAGCATGCATAACCCAGTACGGTATTGAACTGCTCCATCACAGTAATTACTGCAATAATAATGCTTGATCTAGTTGAACAAAATCTATGTACATTCACCAGGAACAGAAGTTACAGCTGCTAGAAGTCGGATGCATAAAAGCAGCATTAGAAAAAAATGCAGATTTGTGGAGGGAAAAAAAACCCCACAAAACCTATTGTTGCAGATTTACCCATGTACCAATCTATTTTCGCCTCCAAGCTGAAACAGGTTTTTGTTTGGTGACTGACACATATTTGAGTCACCACTGAGGGGAGAGAATAATACCCACCTGCTGTCATATTGTTCTCCAGCTGATTGTCCTCTTGATCTGTAGTGCTCACATTCGCAACGGGGAGTACACAGAGACAGAGAGAGGAAAAGGAAGTTGGACAGACAGGAGAGATGTACTGGAGAGAATAGTCAAAAATGCACAAAATAGCCTAATCAGCAAAGTGTAAATCAGGATGTTTGGGGCGGGGGTGCGGGGAGAAGAAAGAAAAAAGCAGCAAAGGTTATTGGGTGGGATCTTTCTTACACAATAACCAGTATGAAATCAAGCCTCATATATCACACAAATAAACAGCGCTGACAACCTTGCTATCTGAGGGTGCTTTTACCTCCACAATCCAACAACCTGCTGACTTTTTATGTTTTAGTCCACCTTTGGTAATGCTTCTGAGTCGCTCTGCAAAGACCAGCACACAGGGACAGACACCCCCAGCCCCACAGACGTGAACAGCGGATGGATGACCTGCTCAGTACCTGTGGCCACACATCTGCCTGCAGACGGAAAGGATGTGATGTGAACAGGAACATCTGTAGCATTTTTCCAGCTATGGACTGTTGGTGGAGATTGATCCTGGGTGACCAAGTGCGATGGGCACGCTCTTACCTCCCCGGCTCCCGCCCAGTGCC
This sequence comes from Ibycter americanus, assembly GCA_035590275.1. Classification (NCBI taxonomy): domain Eukaryota; kingdom Metazoa; phylum Chordata; class Aves; order Falconiformes; family Falconidae; genus Ibycter; species Ibycter americanus. Next base: position 19,652,237 of record JAVJGI010000050.1, on the reverse strand, counting down.
GTAGGAACACGTATTTATGAGCACACAGTGGTTGACTAACAGCTAAACGTTGCACTTGACAGTGAGGCCAGGTGCAGAAACGCAGATAATTAATGCAATAGTCTCTTCCTCTAATAAGAGCCTCCAGGTGAGCTCAGCACAGCCAGGGGGTCCCACGCTCAAGGATGCAGCACAGGTACCTGTGTGCAGCTGGGGCTTGTGTCCCCCCTACAACCCATGCACCTGATTTTCTTTGAACAGAACCATTCCCTGCTAAAGCCTACGACAGCTCTACAGTGTAAGATAGATAGCCCAAAAAATCACATACAATCTACCATTTCAGCCTGTCCCCCAGCACAGCATGAGGCAACATCTTCCCAACGCATTTTTGCCCTGTACATAATAATACAATAATAAATATCCTGTCATAGCAAATGCCATATCCTCAGCAGTTAGCAAAATGGAAACAAAAATCATTCCACTTCTATCACTTCAACTTGCATAGTATATAAAAAAATGGCTTATGTACATTTTAACTCAGTATTTTAATAGCAATTCCAACACAAATAGTTTTAGTAACCAGACAAGCATATTATTTCACAGCATTTTTAAAAGCTCATGAGCTGTGATTCTTTGGCAGGTACCCTGCCAGAGCTAGTTTTCCTTTCACTGGCCTGCAGTCTCTTTCTGTAGAACTCAAATTACTTTGCTGCTATCTATTCTGAATACTGAACCAGAATATACAGTTTACAGACATCACGTGAAACAAAGCATTGAAAAAAAATCACATGGAATCAGACTGTGACTATGCAGAAAGCCCGCATCCAAGCAGTTCTCACTCAAAATGAGCACCTTTTTTTTTTTTTTCCTTCCCCCCACCACCATTAAGTATTTTTATAGACTTGCTCAGGCCAACCTTCCTATTACCTGCATGCAGAAATATTCATACAACTGAGAGCTGAAAGACACATCCACACAGGCCCTGTGGAAGGAGAGCTGCAGGCTCAGCTCAGAGCAGGAGATGCTCAGCACTCCCTGTCATTGTCGCTGCAGGATGGTGATGGGATGAGGGTGCAGCATGTTCTTAGAGCTACTCTCTGATGCTGGTTTACAGCTCCCCATAGCTGCTGTACATCAGCAGCCCTAATATCACGACAGCCCTTCTGCCAGTCACACAATATAGTCCTAATGTGGGAAAGCACCTAAATGCTCACGAACTAATTGGGAACCAAGAGCCAACCGGTTGCCCGTGGCCAAGCACCAAGATGAGAGCTTATCTACTGAAGGGAGACGCAGCTCCTACACTAAAGAGCTTTCCTTTTAAATTTGCAAGATAAATCAAAGTGTGACAAATGCAAAAAAAAACCCCAAAAAACTAAGCCAGATTTTTCAAGTGTGATCAAGCTCTTAATCCTGCTGTTTGGACAGTCCTGCCATATTCCCAGCACCGGGAGTTTGCAGCTGCCCCAGCACTCATGGGTGCACATTGTAACTGCCTTCGTCTTCAAAGCAAGCGATGCCTTCAAGCTACGTTTTTACAGTTTAGTTGTTTGTACAAATGAATTGCTTTTTGAAATGCCCATGATCCCTCTGGGATCCACACTGCTGATCCACTCACACGGAGCCTTGTCTGAGTGTGAGTTCAGGTTCGTGCCACGGCTGCACTGCAGCCCTGCCGCAGCCCAGTGCCCCGCGTCCCCACTGACATCGTGCCCAGAGACACCCCCCCGGAGTGTCAAAACCATACGAGTTAAAAAAAAATGAAATGTAAAATTCATGTTATATGTGACAGACTGGGGCCACTTTGACAAAAGTTCAGGCTTAATTCTGATGTTGCAATTCCTCCTGTTCTCTTTAATGAGGAAGACTCATTAATATATACAGTCAAACTCAGGTTTCTCTACCTTGTAGCACATTGCAATCTTACACTGATCCGTCACCTGCTGCATAGATCCTCATTAAGTATGACATAGATCTGTTACATTGCTGAGCTGGCTGTAAATTGAACTTGTCATAGTGAAGTGCATGTTTTCCAGTTCTTCATCTCTTTGGTTCCTGTTGCTATAGTGACCATCAGAAATCAGAGAAAAAAAAGGCAAAGAGAAAGAAGATTCCTTCTCTGTTTAAATAGTACCTTCCATCTATAACACTGGCAGTATTCTTTCGTTTCAGCTTTACTTGTTAGGATAACTATACAAAAGAACTTAGCTCTTCCAGATTTCAGGGTCTCATCCAAATCTGCTGAAGTCTAAGGCAGCCTTTTCAACAGCTTCAGGGAGCTCTAGATCAGGCCTATACCGCCTAAAAGACGAATTCAATACAGTTTTGCAGCACTTTGCAGTTCATGTTAGCTTAAAATCCCTGATATAGGTATACGCCTGATGTCCTGCTTAGAGCAGTGACTGATGCTATGAGCAGAACAGGACATAGATACATACATATATACATACATCAGCCTCATGGATAAAGCCAATGCTGAACCTCACTTGTTATCACATGCACTTTTCATCTCCTGGATTTATGTACCACTTCTTTGTTTAAAAGATAGAATAAGTGCTCCTTGATATTGGGCATTAGTGCTAAAAGACAAAAGCAAGCCAAGCTTTAAATGACAGGCCTTGAGCGCTGTCTGACCAGAGATGTGTGCATACTAAAACATACATTACAGCCTCAACACAGTATACGCGTGTGACTGATGGACTCAACCTATTCAGCTCCTGAAGAGTGTAAGGCTAGATGTTTGGTGCAGGGATCTTCTGCTACTGTTGAAGATGGGGAAGATGCTAGGAACCATATACTGCTTTCACTGAGATGTAAGCCTGAAGCAGCTTAAGCAAGCTCAGTGTGCCAGTTAACTACAGGTGTGCAATTCCTGAACAGGAGCGGGTGACCATTTAACAGTGATAACTGCTCATTAGCAGTAATACTGTATTAAATTTAAATACTGCCTGTACTCAGGATTCTCCTGTCTACCCAGCAGGGATCTGCACAGATTACTTACCCACTGCAAGCCACCCCACACTCAGCTAAGCCTCAGTTTATTTTAGATATGCCATTTCTACCTTTAGATATCTCATCGTGTGAAAACATATGGCTAAATACATTGAGGAAGTGTAATTAGTACTATCCTTCTAGAGCAGTGGTACCCAAACAGCAGCACATCTCATTTACGGCAAATAAGCTATTTTTAAGCAGTACATGAAGACAGGCTGTTCCCGCACACGAGCTGGTACACAAGCTGCACTCCCACTGCCACTCGAGGTGGTGCCGCAGCAAAGGGCAGGGAAACCTAAATCTGAAGGCAATGAAGGCTATGGCAGGAGACTTCTGTATTGAATAAAAGGCAATTATTGCACACATGAAATTAGTAGCCTTAACTCCTGCTGCTCCTTGGATCACTGTTACTGCAGTTTTGCTCCTGTGTATAAGAACCACAGTCAGTCCTACAGGCAGGTGGAGACTGTTCAGAAAGCGAACACTGAAGAGAGGAGTTCCGAGGATGCAGTTTGCATGCAGTCACAGCTACCTTTGTATCCCTCCATAAAGACCCACAGTCCTTTAAGTAAGAAAGAGCCCCTTGGTGTCATTATTAGCAAACACGACGTTGGGGGCAGTGTGACCAGTGCCATTAGCGGGAGCACAGCACCCACAACAGCATGGCAGGACAGCTGCAATGTCATTCCGAAAACAATGATTAACAACAACATTAGACAGAAGAAATTTGACCAAACGCTGCTAATGCATCATAACAAAACAAACAAAGGAAAAAAAACAATCCTCACCCAGCAGGCAGCTGCCAGCTGCTGATGAGAAGCTCATCAAGAAGAGCTGTCTCCTGGGCACTGCTGACGGACGATGACCCACCAGCGCGGCTCTTTGCTGCGCAGCAGGCAGTGCCAGTGAGGAGCATCAGCCCCGGCCAGGGTTGGAAACCCTTCAGCCTGAGGGATGAAACACCCCCCAACTCTAGCAAGAGGCCTCACAGGATTTATGGAAAGATTTCCGAACAGACATCAGGAAGGCAACTTTCAGTGGACCAAATGTGACTACAGTCTGTCAGACTTCCATCAGCTTTGGCATCTCTCTAAAAATGCTCTAGAGCTGTCAAGCATTGAGCATCCCTCTTCTGCTGGATAACCGAACATAGGTTTCATCAGGGATGCTGAGGAGCTTTTCATGATATTTAGACCTTAAAAAGTTCCCTACAGTTTATCTAAACGTTTTCACCCTCCTAAGAAGCTGCAGAGCTTTCTTGTGCTATTTATCATTGTTTTGTCAGGATCATGTTTGAAAGTGGAACTAGAAGTTATATTAGCACTCTCTATAGTGGGGCAACTCAGGTGCTCTCAGCTACATATGCATCGATTCCTATTCACACCTTAACTTGATGCCTGAAATAAAAGGTACCAAAGTTACCCTTTGGCTCACGTATTAACTACATGCTTCTGAAAACCTGACACTACACACCACTCATTGCAACACCGGCTCATAGTTCCACCCCAGAGGCTCCTGCACTCGCTCTGCCGATGCTCCAGCCGACAGCATAACTGCAGACGGAAACATTTCTGAGTCATGTTCAAAGTACTCCATCTATATCAACATCTGTCTGTTTTGAAGTCCATGTTTAAATGCTTTGGGATACAAAATCATATCCTCAATTTCACTTGCTGATGAGCCTTGCACTTCCCCAAATCCCGCCTACAATAAATGCAAGCCATCAACATAACACCCTGCAATTTACCCACACTTGCATTTTATGAAAATATTAAAAACGGAATGCCAAACAGATGTTCAACAGGCCTGTTATGATAAGAAGACAAATTAGAAAGAGAAGTTATGAAACTAATGTCTTCTTAAGGGAGAAAATGCAAAGAGCTTGAAATTTGATGATTAGCATAAGTAAAAATTTGGAAATTAAAAGTTTTAACTTTTTAAAGATAGGTCAGAATCACAATTTTGTTTGTGCCGCAAAGAGGAACCATCGATTCCTCATCTGACAGCAGGTGGCAGCAGGATTCCCACCACAATTCCAGATTTAGAATGACATCCCCTATATCATATTTGAATACTTCCATCTATGCCCTAAGGTTGTGTGATGAGTGGGCTGACAGAAACAAAACTGGGTTGAATACATCTTCATTTACACAACTGCAGTCCACTCAGCTGCCAATAAGTTTGTAACACTTATTGGGTTATTTGGGTGTTTAACATTTACGACTAACATCACTTTTGTCCACTATAAGCCCAGAGTTTGTATCATACATTCAAAACTATATGTTACTGTTACATTACAGCCCTCCTTGTACACGGTCCTTGGAAACACAGGCTGGGCATCTAGTGAGGAAATATTTTCAGGGATTATCAAGAACATATTGATAAGAATTTCTAGAAAATATGTAAAGCTACATTCTGTAAACCTCAACCCAAACAATTTCAGATAAACCAGGAAATCGTTTGGAAAACGGATGCACAGACAACCAAAATGTGTCTGATACAGAACCACGTGCCAGTCAGACTGGCTCCCATAGAAGCCTTATTGAATTTATGACTGATCAGAAAAAGCAGGAAAAAATTATTATTGATGATGCAAGGTTTTGAAACATTTAAAGGACACTGTATCTCTAACATTTTTCTTATTTATTATAGCATGCTACTCACTGCAGAAGACATAGACATCAAGCTGCTGAGTGAGCTGACTACAATAAGGCAGTCTGCTAACATCCAGTGTGTATGCCCCAAGGAGGGTTTTAATGCTACAAATTTCAAAAGCTCAGAGTCTGGACTCAGCTCTGCTCCCCCAGAACACACTGCTAACGCTTTCTCTGCTGCTAGCATGGGAAGCAAGCATACAAAAGCTAATGTGGAGAGTTTCTGACTATTCCAGCCTACACGCACGTATTCCAGATTGGTTTTGTTCAGATAACCTGAAACTGCGGTTAAAGAAAAACAAGATCAAAATGCTCTAAAAATATTGGGGTTCCTTTTTATTATTATTATTATTATTATTATTGTAGTTAGCTTGTTTCTGAAGCTTATCCTTCAAAGCTGCTTGAAGCAGGGAAGAACTGTAGTGCTGGTGGGAGTGAATGGTGCCGGCTGGCTGGAGCAGGAGAAATTAAAGGACAATAAACACAGAAAAAGAGGGTTGGCAGACATGGCCAAGACAGCCAATTGTGGCAGAGCTGACCAAAGCTGCTGGCTGAATGCAAAGGTTGTGAGAGACCCCGAACAATGACCCAAAGCCCACTGTGGCCAGGAGTAATCACAGGGTTTGAATAAAGCTTGCAAAGAATAGAAAATCCAGGGAGCAGAAGGCTAGAGGGGACTAGCTCTCACCACGGAGTCACTTGGGAGACCCCTCTGCCAAAGCACTCGTGAACTCAGCCCTGACAGGCTCTTTGCAGCTTACAGAGCAAGAAGGGCACAGCCTCCTGCTCCCCCCTGCCCGCAGCAGCCATCCCCATCGCCACAGAAAAGGGGGGCTTTCCACCCAAACCCTGGGCACCTGCAGAGCCCGGTGTGCTGGGCGAGCAAGGCTGGGCGCTTTATTCACCTCCTGGGTTTTTCCCCGTGTGGTTCCTCCTTCCCACCTCTCTGAAATTCAGAAATATTCACTGCGAGACAGACCTTGCTCCAGACCAACCAGACATCTTGCCACACTGACAGCAGAGCCAAAACAGGAGCTTTTCCAAAGCCCAGCTGAGGCTCCACTCTGCCAGTCCAACTCTTGACATACACCCCACACACCCCAGTCAAACACAAACTGTTCAGAAGAGGCAGCTATCCCAGTCTGAGTTAATTTCTGGCTCCATCAGCCATGGTGATGCCCACAGTGGGAACAGCCTGGCTACTCCGGTTTGCTTTTTGGCAGGTTTTAGTCCAATGGGCAATGGCGCTGGGTTGAGCTCGAGGAGTCTCGTTTGCCGCCACATCTGAGCCTCCCCTGGCTCCATTGGGAGCCCAATCCGTATGTGTCTTACAACAAGGAAAGAGAGAGATCCCAAGGTGCAGATGCTGTTTCCCCAAATCCTACCACTCTGTCATATTTTGCAAAAAAAAATTCACAGAATATATCTGAAATTATTTAATCCTGTGTAGGATATTTTTTGAAAAATATTTGTTTGCAGGCTTAAACAAAGAAAATTCCACCAAGGTGAGAGGCAATTCTTTCCTCTGTCCCCCTGTCATCCTGCTTTTAAAGGATGAGATAGAAGTCATTAATATTACAGTGACTTAGCAATTCATTTACACAGTTTTACAGCTTTGGACAAAACACAGCCGAGTTCCAAGCCTGATGAAATATTGTTATCCGCATAATTCATTTTGTGCAGCTTCAGCAAGGTATTTGGATTTGTGGCTGTTCCCATTTGAGGTTGAAATTGAATTGAAAATTCATGTGTAAGCCACATGGATGAGGCAAGTCTGAGTATCAGGAAAGTGTCAATTAAATTCACCTTCCAGTCAGAAAAAAAAGCCTGATGCAAAGGCCTTGAAGTGAGTCCCCATTGTCATATCAATTGAAGAAAACAGAAATAACTCAAGCCAGAGGTGAATACAAGCTTATTTCAAGACATGATAATAAAATTTCAATCTATTTTATTAACAGTGTGAATGTTGATTGCTGTGCATAGTAATGGGATATAGCATAGCAATTTATGGTTTTTCCTTTGATAACATGTACTTATTAAGGATGTTATTGATTAAACATAAATTAGCAACTCACTGGATTAACTCATTCCTCATCTTTACATTTCTATCATAGCAAAGACCATGTAAGCAGTTTAGGAATTTAGATATTGCTATGAAGTGTTATCAAACTGACACCCAGACACACTCTCTTGGGGAAGCAGGTACAAGGCACTTAGGGGAACAGCAGTCCTATTGCGGAACACGGGCAAGTGTTTGGGGTTGGGTTTTTTTCAACGGGCAACACTTTTGGGGTTATGTATTTTATCAAGCCAATATGAAAAATCACCACGTACAAGCAGAAATTGCTTTTCTAGCGAGAAGTATTACAGTGCTGGAGTTTCAGTTTGCTGAGCACTCCCAATGGTTTTGGCGCTTCTCTCAACCTTTTCAGCCTGCACGATATGACCACTCTCCACTCCCTTGTCAGATTTCTGGTGACCGCCGCTACCAGCTAATTCTGGACCATACCCAGACGTGGGGCACCCTGCCACATGAGTGTACAGAGATGCAGGACAAAAATACAACCCTCAAACAAAAAATTTCTGAAATGCCATCTTTTTAAAAGCCATTTACTTCACAAATGGATGAGGACTATTACCAACCCTGTATACAACTGTCTCTGAAAGATCTTTGTCTTGTGCCAGTTGTCCAAACGAACCAAAATTTCACGTACAATGCATGTAGGAGAGCATCCTCCACACAGGCAGATGATTTGGCTTTACTGTTTAACCCTCCCGCAGCAGCACCGAGTCCTCCCTCCACGAGATGCAAACCCAGGCCATGGCTCCGCAATCGCATCCCCACAGGCGCATTCACAAGAGGCTGGGACTCGAGGGAAACGACTGCACGTTAACCAAAAAGATCTGCCTGCCTTTAATGAGCCATTTTGGGGAAAAAAAGAGTCGAAATTATGACGATAATTTCATACAACGCTAGATTGTAATCAACAACCAACCATAGTATTATCTCCTTAATTCAGTGTTTCTGAACCTTCAACAAGTTTTCTTTAAGTATTACTAAAAAGATACTAGGAAAAGTTGATAAAAAGATACCCAGGTGGCTGCTGGTTTGTTGTGGGTTTGTTTTTTTTTGTTCCTGAACAGCTTCACTAGCTGTAGCCTTCACAAAACCCATGAAGACAACCATCTCGACCTGATGGTGGTGGTTGGAAATAGCTACTTAGCAATAAGCAAGGGTTTCTCTTGCTAACACCTGGCTACAGCAGCAGTGTGGGAAGGGCCAGGCTGAGGCTACGTGGGGAGTGTAACAAAAGGTCATTCGTTAGGAAACTGCAGTTTCCTGCTTTGCTGTTGCCAAGATCTTTCAAGTCTCTGTATATACCTGTCCGCTAAAAAGTCTGCAGCAGTTTGCCCTTAAGTAGGAGCCAGGTGAAGGGGTGCAAAATGTCTTTATGGAGTTAACTGTGTTCCCTCTCAGTGTAATTTTAATGTATTAACAATTTCTTTGCACATTTTTCACATAAGTCTGGAGAGGCCTTACAGAGGTGACGAGGAAGACATCACCTGAAGGAGGAAGCCCCAAAATCAATTCATCTCACACCCAGGCAAACTGTCTCTGGTGCTGGCTGCAAGGGCAGGTGTGGCTGGGGAAGCCCCAGCAGCAGCCTGCCCCGCTTTCTCAGCGTGAAGCACTGACTACCCACAGTGCTGTGAGTCCAAAGAAGCTGGCAAACCGTTTCCACTCCACAGTCCTACCCAGTGATCCCTTCTCAACACAAACAGGACTACTGGAGATGTTAAGTACTTCCTAGAGATATGGCACATGTGACAGCTAATGAGGTTTTGGACAAGACCTACTTCTGTGGGGGAAAAGATAAAGAAAGGCAATATCACTTGATTTCCACCTTATGCGAAAGGATGGACTAAGAAATATGGACTGCTGGAAAAGGATCGCCTGACTGCTGGAACTGCGGTGCTAGATTTTCCCAGGCAGAATCAGACATGGAATGTGTCCATCCCAGTTGGCTGCAGATGCAAATTACCTGCTAATGCACCATCTAAAACCACACGTCACGTACCTTCTTGTTGGCACAGACCTCTCAGGGCAAACTAGAGGCTGGGATAGTGTTTCTAGCCTTAATTCCACCCATTTTTTTTGCAAAGGAGCAACCCTACAGCTCCATCACCAGGATCAACAGCCCAACTGCAAAATGCAGAGCTTCCTTCATTATTTCTTATGTGCCATTTTAAATGTAATGTACCAGGCTTCTGATCAGAGAAGGGAGCAGTGCAGAGCAGCCCAGAGTTACAGCAGCTCAGCCGATGGGCAAGAATTCATTTGTCCGCTCACGGGTCCATTCTCCGCAGCTACAGGCTAAAAGACATTTTTCTTTTTCTCTCTAGCAAGCATATGTAAATGCATTTTGTATACTAGAAAAAAAAAATACAGATACTATGTTTACATAGAAGCTGTACAATCAGGTCAGCAGTCATAAACTTTCATCAATGTCTGTAAGCATGCAGATGACCAATATTTGGACCCAGAAAGCCACTTCAGCTATTTCTGGGTAAGTAACAAGCTGCAGAAGACCACTGTTTCAGGGATCAACAAAGCCTTTAACAGTATATGCTACATATTTCCTATCAACTTAGGTACATTTCAGAAATTCACAGCTACAAAAAAAAAAAAAATATCTTAGCATCCCTTGCAGTCTCTGAGCATCCCCTAACAGCGTCTGTTGCTCATTTCTGACTCTGACGTTCAATACATCTGGGTTTTTGTACATTTTCAGAAGCTTTTGTTTTGTTTGCACAAGCATCCAAGTCCATATACTTTTCTGGAACATGCTATTCCACATAGCCCTTGCACAAGTACACCTTTTAAAGCACACTTTGAGCACACTGAAAACTGGCAGGGAGTAATTAAAAAAAAACCCAAAGGAATACTGTGAACTTTTCTACATAAAAATGTGAGTCAAATAGGCATACCATATTTAAAGTTACAAACCTATTCCAGAAGAGTTATTTCATCCACATTCCAGAGCTAACTATCTGTAGCAATACTGAGTAAGAAAGTACCTAGAGAAACAATGCAGAATATAACTAAGATATGAACCTTGAAAATACTGTATGAGATTGGGCTCCCTTGAATGAGGAAGACGATTTGGGGATCCAGTTTCTAGCAAAATTTCAATACATTGGCTATAGTGAGGGCTTGATTTTTTTCTCAGGATTCAGTCAGCCATAAAGGATATCCCACAGTGGGACAGAGCTGGTGAAACGACCATGACCATTCCCTCATGAGCGTTTTGAAAGAAACAGAGGAAGGATGAAGTGTGTTGGAGACTGAAGTCATCGTATATTCAGGGTAATTCTAACTTTCAGTAAGGAAAGTAGTTCTGGAAGCCTAAAAAATAGTTTCAAATCACATTCCCTCCCCTCCCTAGTCCCTGGGCTATTCTTCTGAGAGATGCACCTATAGGTCAGAGATCACATTTCTCACCAATTGACCCAGGAACGGCAGGACAGCAGGGCTGACATCCTATCTGAAAATAAAAATACTTCAAAGTCAGCTACTCTGACGTGAGATGCACAAACGTGAAGATTAGGCTGCAGGGCTAGCAGGAGTCAGATGAATGAAAAATTATACTTAAGGAACTGCAGAACAGGGCAATGAAAAACCTCCTCGCAGAATATTTTTTTGTTGGATAATTCTGACGAATCAAAACAGAAGTACCATAGAAACATGTCAGAATTCACATCTTGTTTAAAAACTGCAAAGAGCTATTTACTAGTGTTGTAATACAACACTTCAACACATCCGAAACTGAATGCTGCAATTTTCAGTTCTGAAGACACATTATCAAGATTTTTAAACTCTGGGATAATATCAACTAAAAAGGCAACACTGGGAAAAATGTTACACATTCGTTGCGTCTTCAGTGGCCTGGAATAAAGCAAGAGTTTGAAGATAATTTGTTTCTCAGGAGGCAAATAGGGTCACTGTATGGGAAAACCACGCAAAATTACAGCTTTTCCTGTATTCTGGGAAGTCCAATTTCCATCCAGAACTTCTTAGGTACAGGTAGGAACGTAAACATACATACGAAGTAGATACCATGAGCAAGAACACAATGTGTTGCTACAATTGCTTTTTCTGACCTGACTTACATTAAATCCTCAAGTAAGCAAAGCATTTTTTACATGTGTGTAACTAACATGCAAAACCATCACACACTACTATAGCATTTGCATGTCTTCAAATTACTTCCTGGCTGGAACCTAAACTCAATTTGCTTTACAAAACCAACTGTAGCCATTGCAATATAGCCTTCACTACAACTACAAATATCCCTTTGAAAGAAACCCTGCTGGAAATGTAGTGATCAAATCACAGGCAGCCCAGACTGCGTGCCCTGACAGCCTGCAGAGAACTCTGCTAAATGGTCTGACCGCACGAACACTTGTCTTAACGGTGACATAACGCCCAGCTGGGTAAGCAAGGTGCTGCTAGAGCCTCTCAGCCTCGCCATAGTTCATTAAACTATGTACATGGTGATGCTACTGAGAAAGGTGCACTCAACAGCGGAGTCCATTTAACGCCTGGTGCACCCCATTGGGGTTGTTCAGCAAAGGGAACAACACCAGCCCCTTCACCCTGAAACACACACCTCATTCGCTTCTCCTTTCCATGTAACACGGCTCTGATCTGCTGCCCTTCCTCCTCCTATGGAGAGACTGAAGCAGCTGAGGCACAAGGGTTCGACTCCCCCTTGTAGGTCACGTGGAGTATTTTCAGATTCCCTGACATTTAGCTCCCTGAATGAGGAAGATAAAGGATGACTACGGAATGGTGCCAACAAACACAACACACCGGATGGAAAAGGATGAAACAGAATATGCTGCAATTAAAGACTGTATCATACGAGGGAACAGACTCATGGTTGCACAGGGTAACCCAAAGAGCAGATATAAGCATCAAGTTTTGCTGCTCCAAAAAGGCCTGAATTCCTTGCACTAAAGGAATTCGCATAATTTGGAGTTACATCCACATCTATAGCTATCTATTTTTGTCTTAAAAGCATGGGCTTGTTCACAGTAAGGAACTTTCTGTCAAATTTTCATTTCGTTACTTCAACTTGACCTTCTCAGTGCCCACGGAGTTAGATAACGTGTATTACGTACTCTGTTTTGCAGCTTCTTTTCCTTTATTTTATTACAAGCATCTGAATTCAAATTACTGAAGTGTTTTGCTCTTCAGGTTAGCTATGTACCTGAATGATGCCTACTCAGGAGTAAAATTGCAGCTTTTCATCCCAATAACCTCCTGGTAATATCAATGCCATAACATAATTTTGAGGTAAGTTAACTGCAGACTTGAATTTAAAATGTCTACTTCACATTCTTATCTTTTGAGTCAATAATTCCTTCGGATTGCATATCATCTTGTCATTTAACTGGGCTGGTGGATTGATACACGACAGAGCCCACATTTTCTGTAAGCCTTTTCCCTTTCACTGGGAGTGATTCAATACTTTAGTATTCGTGTTAATTTGCACATTCTGACCTGCAGCAATGGAGATGTTTGATCACTCCAGCAGTAGCTGCTTATGTAAAGAATATTTTTTTTGCTCTGGTTTAACATATGCTAATAATGATATCTATGCCAGCACTTCCCCAAGAGTTTTTAAGAAAAACTCAGATTCGTCATCATCTTTTCCACAATTGGGATATGCAGACATAGATACAGGACTTTTTCAACAATATTTACACTCTAACCAGGCCTCTAGAAGGATCAGGAATGTGTTTTTTAATTCTAATTCTCTCCACAGTGTGTGCTGAATTTTGCAATAGGAGAATAAAGATGTTAACACAGTGCATTTCCCATTTTTAAAGGACCTGGAAATGTCAATCTGTACTGTACTGTGCAGCCGGTGGGGGGAAAACTTGCTGGTTTTCTCCATGACTGTTCACAATTATTAACTGCCATGTGAAAGCAAAAAAATCCTTAAAACGTTGCAAAAACTGTGCACGGTACAGCCAAAAGGAGGAGCAACTGAAATGAGTATTCATTACAAACATAAGATGACCTCGTAAGGCAGACCCTCAAAGGATCTGGGGGCAAGAGGCTCCAATTCCATGGCTGTACGTGTTGACTTTCCTTTTTCTCAGGGCTTTTGCTCTTGTATGCAGTTGGTATTTATTCAGTGAAATATTTTTCAGAAAATACGAAGCTTTTTAAAAATTTTATATACAACACTTCCAGATTCTCTCCAATCCCTAATACACTTCTACATAGCATGCATAGCCCAAAAAACCACTTTTAGTTAGGATGTATAGAAACAAATTAGACAACAGGAATATTTTCAGTTTCTGTAACTCATCACATATGGGCACTCTACCAAGTGATGGAGGAAAAGCTAAATACTCCCAAGAGAAATCTGGAGGTTGACATGGACTCAAGTTAACATGGAAGGCAATGCAAGTCAAGTAGCAGAAAAGTTTTTCTTGAAAGCTGCCAAGAAAATAGGTAGGCAATTTACATATATATATATAAAATTATTATTTTTATTATTAAAAAAGAAAAAAAGACAACAAAGCCCAGGGAACATGGCCAGAACATCACAGACAATACTATATCAGAAAATGACAGAAAGAAAGATAAAAAGTATCTGGTACAAAACTGTGTTCGGTTAAGGACCTTGCTTACCCCTACCACAATGTCACATTAGACATTCCTCTAGAAGACCTCGCTTTGTCTACAAACTAGATTTCCCTAGATGATCCCATCTGTAAATGTCTGTGTGGGTACACAGCAGGAAGGGAAACTGAATTACTTTACCAGCGTCATTGTCCTCTCACTGAGAGCGCTCCCCAAACCAGCAGATTTCATAAGAAAATTCCATCACACCCTGCACAATTTAATGTAGGAATTCTGTATCAGGACGCCTTTCATCTATGACCTGCCTTAAGCGATTCATAGACAATAACAACATATTCTATTTAAAACTCTAAATAATATCCCTACATGCCATGTAGGGCTTTGATTTCATCCTCACAAACAGTTTAACTGTATAGTTTCACAGAAGTGTGTTTGCCAGCAAGTAAACACAAGTTTATCTGTGACACCGACCTATTAATTCTAGGGATGCAAATAGAAAAGATTAATTTTGGCACATTAACTGACGGGTGCAGAGTTTTTGTCACTAAAATGAGTTGGGTTTATGCTATTCCTCCATCCTAATTACACACTGCCAAGAGACTAAGCGAATTACAGTGCCATGATCAACAGCATTGACCTTTTTCCTTTCCAGTACTTCTGTTAAGTCAGTTAACCAGGAGAGCAAAACTAGAACAAAGAGTGAAACTGGAGTAAACACCAGGAAAGCAGCACAAACGGTGGGAAATTACTGTTCTCCCTCCTCTTTGCTGCATTAAGAGCAGAGTCTTATTCTCAGCTGAAACCTTAGTCTGCTAAATTAGGTAGAGGTTTGGAAAAGAATGTTCTGATTGTTAATCATGAAATGTGCTGTAATCTTCTGCAAGGCAGCTCTAACCTCCTCAATCAGCAGCCTTTTCTTACTTAATTACACAACTTTAAGTACCACTAAGGAATTGCTGTCAGATTTACATTGGAGTTCTCTCAGACATCACCACTGTAGTCATGGTGATGATATATAGAAATGGACAAAATGCCAGAGACCGGAGAAAATGTCAGAGTTACGGTACACCCACACTTGCTCCTTACCTAGACTTTACTCAGTATTTTCAGTTAGCTTGAAAGATTATCTTAGTATATTAACATACCAAAATAACAAGATTAATAGTACATGTGTAATCTTATTGCTAAACATATACACCAGGGGGCAATTCTCACCTCTAAGCGTAACTCATAACTGTTTGGGACAGCCACGACATGAGACACATGTGGGAAAAGGGCAGTAGTGTGTGCAGGACACAGGGTGAGATGGGTACAGTTGGTGTCTTGCTCTCTCTGCAAACACAGCAAGCTTATGGAAACAGCTTTGCTTTGCAGAAACAAATCACTTCCATGCTGGCAGTTGGCTATTCTGGCCTGGGAGCCAGGTCCCATTACTCTGAGCCCTGAAAGCTGCCTTCAGGCTGCTAATTATTCCATCCTCAGATGCAGAAAATTATTACCTGCATATTTATAACCAGGGGAAGGAAAAATCAGTGGCAGTAGGGAAAGCAATTCATAAATATTTGCTAATGTAGAAAGCTCTCGCCAAACCTTTGTTTTCTCCAAATATTCCAACTACCAGCATCCATTTTACAAGTCCCTTACTACTGCTGAGCGTATGCTTTGATACCATTAAACTGACCATCATCTACATAAATTCCTACCAGAAAGGCTACAGCATCATGCTCCGTATTCGTTCCCCCCGGAGTCGCTCAGCTCAGCTCTTTGTGGCCTTGTGGAACACCCTGTCATTTAGCCAAGCTTCCTCCCGGAGAAGCCTCCTTCATTCAGACCAAAGCAAACATGCAGTTTTTAAGACGAGGCTACATGACAGCAACCAGCAACAGAACCAAGCTCCTGATTTACAGTTGCTAGCTAAGGTAAGAGTAAAATTTCCTTTATTAGCTCCACAGTTAGTAAAAACACTCTCCAAAGACAATGGGGTTCTTAACTCACGCCAGCTGTAGATCTCATCTTCAGCTACTGGAATTATCCAGGCTGAATAAAAGGATGATTAACTACCATCTTGGGTTTATTTCCCTTGCATTACTAGTTCCCACAAAGTTTGCCTTCCAGTTCTGTAGCGCCCGCACAGTTCACAGGTGTAAAAGGGCAGCTTGTGCTACGATAGCACCTGAGCGCTCCGAGAGAGGGAGAGGGCTCCGCTGCAGCAGGCTCAGCCTGAACTGCGTGCTCCCTATTACAGGGACACGGTTATGAGCACATCATTCCTCACCGTACGTGAATACAGCTGAAATTCTTATCTTTATAGAGTAAGGAGGTCAGCGTTTACTACTGCACGCACAGGCGGCACACAGTACTACAGGCGTAGCTCACCTGTTCATAATTTTTATAGTCTGCAGTACATTTCAGATTGAAACATTGCCATCTTTACAGGGGTCATGTGGACAATTTTTCTTATGCTGTTCCAAATAGATTTTTGTTGTGTTTTCTTTCCTCATTTTGCCATGAACAAAGGTACAGAACACCCCAAGGAAACATGAAAACGGAGGCAATCAGTTCTCAGATTCAAGGAATAACAACTCTTCCATGTTCTCAGAAAAAAATTAGAGGGTATAAATCAAGAACAGAGCCAGGAATTAGAAAAGGCCACATCAGCTAGAAAAAGAGATTCTATAAGAGGCATAGGAGCGGTTACCAAGGTAAAGCAGTTGTAGATAATAATGTCCTATCCATCTACATTTATCACTGTACAGAGGTATTCTGGAACAGCAAGTAACTACCTGTGTTCAAGCTACAGAGTTCACAGTACATAATATGTGACACATTCACATAATGGACCTTATGGGAATAGGGGCTGAAATCCCACTTCCTGGCTGGGGCATGGTTGTTGCTCCTGATGTCTCTTTCCTTCATCCTGCTGATCGCTGATAAGTATTTGCTTATTACAACTATCTTGTCAGTCACAAAGGCCATCACTGCAAGTTAATAATGTACCATTCTGCTGGATCGATATCTTTACAGATTCTCCTGTCCCTGATACAGAAAAGTTATTAGAAAGATTAGACTGCTTGAGCTCCATTCATTCATTTTGTAATGCAGGTGTCTTCCATGGGCTCACTCCTGGGACAATCTAGTCTGTCGTGAATAGACACAACGAGAAACAGCTTGAGAATATGATCACGGCACAAATAAAAGCCGAGAGTGGCTTTTTTGTGCGTGTGTGTGTGGGCGGTATAAGATTAACAATTAAATCAAAGCAACAATTACAAAGGTAACTGTTAACTTCCAGCAAGCTGTATCCACAAACTCAATTTTCATTACAAAGTACTTTGTGTATGTGGGAGTCATGGCTACATTCTTGCTTTTGTCTCCCTGTGAACTAGCAGAGCTGTTGTGACCAAGATGCTTCAGCTAAAGCACCTGATGTACTGAGAAATAGTAAAGTGTTCTTTGTCGAAAAATCCTGAGTCTGGCATTTGTTCCTACATTAAGTCAAAATCAGGACATGCTAATTGTTATTCATATGTATTATTCATATATTTATTTATCCTAATGTGTCTGGGTTAGTGCCGGCGGATGGATGAAACCCCTGCTAGCAGTCTTCCTCTAGCTGAACAGCCAGCTATCTTCTTTTACATTACATGACACTATGGGGATCAGAAAGACAGCAACTTTGCTTTTCTTTTAAGAAAGTATTATATGAAAAAAGTGAAATAACATTAACATACATTATACACTTCCTCAAATATTTACCAATAATATTGCAAATGCTGAGGAGCTGTCCCCAGTGTCGTGCTGGGTTTAAAGACCCATCTCCTCAGCATTATCCCCTGCTCCGTGTGGAACGTTTATCTGCTATTGACATGACTGGATTTCATTAAAGAAGGCCAAGAGGTATTAAAGACCTCCAGAGGGTTTGCTGCTTCCCGCCTAGGACTGCTGCGCTCTTTTCTTCAATGAAGTCATTACTGCATATCATTTCTTCATCCATAATCATTTTCTAGCAACTGCAACACACCATTGTATTGGGTTGATAAACAACCCTCTGAAATTTCAGAGCATCGTTAGGTTTTCAAAATTAGGAGCAATTCCCCTGAAATACCAGAAACGTTGCTGGCAAGTTAAAAGGTTGAACAGTCACCACGATAGAGGATTTAGTCAGGGCATCTCGAAAATGACTGAATCCATCTACAGTTAAATTTCTCTGTTAGTAAATTCCTGTGTTTGATTTTTGCATAACTAAACAACTTGTCTTTACAACTCATGAAATCCTAATTAGATGTTCTAGGTAAGATCAGAAATAGCAGGTCACTGAGAAACAAAAAATGAAGCTTACTACTTTGCTTCTGTGTAATGTATTAAAATGTCATCAAAGAATGTATTTATAATTTGATGGTTTTAATCTTAGAACAGCATTAAGGCTTTTAAATTTCATCTTTGTTACTTTTCCTAGAGTACTTGCTGGAAGACTAGAGATCTTTTTACAAGTGATTTTTTTTTCATCCTCTTAATAAATAGAAAATAAACAACTGAATCTTTCAGAGAGAACGAATTCTTATTTATCCAAATCAGCTATTTAGAAAAGCACAAAACATCTTTTCCTCTCTCATCTATTTAGGATTAAGACCCATTTGTGATCACAATACTATAACATCCATCCTCTAGGGAAAGAAAAGACAAGACATGATTTCTCTGGACAAAATGGTAACACCTTTTAAAAAGCAAGTTATTTTATATATAGAGAAGAAAACAAGACATAATTTCCCTTTTTTTTTTTTTTTCCCTTTTGCAAAGCACCTCAAGCTTAGTAACATATTACCCTCTAATTTCTTCTGGTTTACATGCTAATAGTGAAAATATTCCTTGCTTTCTTGATAGTTCTACCTATTGAAATTGTGCTCTGGTCACAAAAATAGAAATCTGACTTCTGTGGGTGGGGAGGGGGAATTGGGAAAATGTTTTAATGTTTTAAATCAAAATTAAATTAAATCCTGGAAGATAAAAAGCACCCACATTCCAGAAATCTGCAGCAGTGGTGATAGATTCTCTCTTAGTCTATAAAATGGCATTACATTAAAAAGCAGGACTACTACAATGAACTCTTTAAAATTTCACGTTAAATAAATTAACTATACAGTGTCTTTAATGTATAGTTATAAACAGTAGCTCAGCATTCACAAGACCACAGGAAAGATGCTCCTGAAGGAAAGGGTTTGAAACATCCTCAAATTTAAATATCAGAAAACCTCAGTAATAAAGGAGAAAACCGCAACTGCTGCTGTAAAGTTGAAAGTATTAGAAGTCTTATGTCAAATCATCTATAAATTCAAAATAAAACCAGGACTGATGACCTATCAGCCACTAGTCTACATATTCCAAGTTAGAAATATTTCTATTGAGCTCATTTTGTCAGCAAGAACAGAAAAGAAATGATAGTCTATTTGAAGAATTCTTCAACTAAATTACAGCCTTCCAGTGCTTTATATTCAATAGGCCACAATAAGTTAACAATGTGGGATCAATATTCTGTTAAATTATCTCATTTAAGAGATTATAAAGCAAGAACCACTCTAAGTGGTCTGTTACCACCTTCTGCTTCTGGAAACTAGTCTTTACTAGATAGGCACCGAACCAACATAAAACAGACTGCCTGTGGTGAGAGAGATTTTAATAACTAATGCAAAGGACTGTGGAAAAATAATTTATAACACACACAGACCAATGCAATGCTCATTAAGTTAATAGAAATCTCAGGTCCTGCAACTGCCCTGATCTATATGGCAGGTCTACATCGAATGGTTTAGCTTTTCTCCTGCCATCTCCTCTTGTTGCATCTCTTTGATAATTCATCAGCCTTCTTCAATTCTCAACCCTTTCCATTGATGCTAAAGTTTGGTTTAGCAGGAATATGAAAGCAGTTTTAAACAGAGTAACATGAAATGTTTATTTAAAAAAAAAAAAACAAAAAACAAAACAAAAAAAACCCCAAAACACATAGGTCCATCCATGAGAAAGTTTTGTGGGAAATCCTGGCATAAGCCGTGTTTGGCATATTGTTAATTTAATACGATCAACATTCAACAGTGCACATTAACCATGCTTCCTAAGGAAAAGATAAAGGAACTTCAGACCAGTAGGAGGGAACTCAAATCTGAAATTCACTGCTGTTCTCTCACAAACCGTGGTGAGAGCTGACATCCAGGTCCATTCTGTATTTCTTGCCTTAAGCTCCCCTGACATTACTTATGTCCATCTTACTGATGCCATGCCCCGTTCTCTGCAGACCCACAGCATAACAAAAACTCAGTGCAAAAGGGTGTACAAAACACCACCCGCTGTGCTCCTGGTAGCACAGATCACAACGTATTCTCCAATGCTATCCATACTATGAAGACTGTAATGTGCCACTGCAAGAAAGGTGATGCTTTCGCTCTGACCTTTGCAACAGCAGAGAACTGGGTAAGTAGAAAATCGGTAATACTTGGAGCTTCTGCCAGAACATGCTTACAGGTTTACCACACAGGAGACAAAGCAAGAAAACACTTTTCCTACGGTGCAGAAGGCCAGGAAGTTTACAGAGGTCTTCACTCCTAGGACAGTTCATTCACACTTCACCCTGCTCAATCAATGCTCCCACATCCAAGGGAAGCTCTCCAATGCCATGGGAGAGCAGAGCTCTGCTGCTCCTCCTTCCTACACCTTTGCCTGAGCTACATAAACATTCTGCATTTCAGACGTAATTGCTGTGGACCCCAGACAGCAGGCAGTACAGACGATCTTACACCTACGCACATGCACAGACCAGTACTTAACCCAGACATGAACAGTTTTTCTCTCTTTGGGTATATGCTTATTGTTTAAAAGACTGTAAATAACCCCACAGTTAGTTCAGAAATTGCTGAATATCAAAGTAGCTGCGTACCCAATGAAAAATTGGGAGTAATTTGCTAGCACCATCATTCATTCCCATGGTGGAAAGCACATATTCCTTGGGAGGCAATAAAAATCCCACCAAAACCACTTTCTCAGCATCTTTGCTCTGAGATTGTCAATTTATGAGCAATAAAGTGTCATCCATACTTTAGTAAGTGGTTTTAGGTCTACTCACATTAGACCACAAGGTTTTGGGGCCAAGGGGTGATCATTTTGCTGTCTGTACAACATCGAGAACAGAGAAACTCCACCTGTATCAGCCTGCTTGGTCAACTCAGATTGATGACACAGAAGGAAAAAGTAGCAAATAACTGCTGCCAGATGTTAAACCCCATTTCATAATTTGCTTGTTTTCATAAAATACTTCTATTCACTTTCAAGGATACTTTTATCCACTTCCAAGAATGTTCACATGAGCATCAACAAACACAGAAAGGGAGTTCAATGCATGTCAAGTCTTTCCATTCTAATCGGTGGGCGCACACAGCGCTGGCCATAGGCACAGCAGGGCAACATCACAGCCAGGCATGGGGCATATTAGTCAAGTGAGACTTCTAAAAGAGAATATCTTCTGTATAAATCAAGCCTGTGTTCATGCCAAAATGCCAATAAATTAAGGTAAAAGAAGAAAAAAGAGAAAAAAGCTTCCCCCTCTGTGCACAAAAGTTTGAAATAAAAATCCAGCCAGTCTCTTTCCCTGGTTTATGGGTTTCAGCTTTCCTCCCTCGTTCAAAATGGAAGCTGTACCATGAGACTTGTGATCTGTGAACGTGAGTTAACACAATGCTCCAGCTGGGGGGAAGAAACAAATCAGTTTAGCATTTTTATATTTTTAAATCTCTTGCCTGCTGATGTTCTCTTCCTGCTCTGCTCATTTCGTATTAAAGCTTTATTGTTGTTCAGCTCCTGCTTTTATTTGTTAATACTACAGTAATCTGAATACAAAACAGGAAAAAATAGCATGCAATTTAGGTGGCTAATCACGCAGCCTGAATGTCAACTTGTCATACTGGAACACCTGTAAAAAGGCAGTTTGTGGCTGATACAGAGACAGCTGATGTTAACAGAAACGACGCCAGTTTAAGTCAAGCCCACGGTGAGCAACCAGAATCCTCGTAACTAAATGGTTATTACGTGAATGTGGAGATAGACACGTTAATGGGCAATTTTAGTTGCCTGCCCAGCAACAAAGAGTTAAGTTCAGCTACAAAATTATTTACTTCTCCCCTTATCTAAACTAGCAAGTCACACTGCAATTGGCTAAGGAGCCAATTTCTTGGCTGGTATAAACGCATGCCCCTCTGCAATTTTCAAAGCAGTAGTTCAATTTACACCAGCAGGGAGTTGGGAGTTTGTCTCAATTTTAAGTGGGTCAGGCTGATGTGCTTCCCTATGTCTGATCAGAACTGAGCATCTGCTGTATATGCATGAGACAAAAAGGCACTACCTTAAACAGGCAGGACATCCACCACGGCACAGATACCACAGCTGGAACACACCAAAGCATGAAACCCATTAGCTGTGTGAACAACTTTGCCTTGCACAAGCTTTAGTAGATAAACATCTGGAAATCTGAAAAGGAAAATCATAGTGGTGAGACTTCAAGCTGTTTCAAGTATCTCGATTTACTTGCCCAGGTTCACACATGGAGCTGATGGGTGGACCTAAATCAGGGCTTGTTCGGACTACAGTCATGTGAAATTAGCTGAGAAACCTGCACAGTGACCCACTATATGGCTTAAGCACATCCTTATTCTCTTTATGCATCAGCTCTCCCAGCCCTGAGATGGGGACAATCATGTCCGAGCTTTTCATCATAAAGAGGGCTGGAGCACCTCTCCGATGAAGACAGTTGGGGTGAGATGAGAGAGTTTGGGTGGTTCAGCCTGGAGAAGAGAAGGCTCTGGGGAGACCTTATAGCACTTTCCAGCACCTAAAGGGGGCTTATAAGAAAGATAGGGAAAGATTTTTTAGTAGGGCCTGTAGCGATATGACAAAGGGTGATGGTTTTAAAACTGAAAGAGGGTAGATTTAGATTAGGTATTAGGAAGAAATTCTTTACTGTGAGGGTGGCGAGGCACTGGCACAGGTTGCTCCAAGAAGCTGTGGATGCCCCATCCCTGGAGGTGCTCAAGGTCAGGTTGGACGGGGCTTGGAGCAACCTGATCTAGTAGAAGGTGTCCCTGCTTGTGGCAGGGGGTTGGAAATAGATGATCTTGAAGGCCTCTTCCAACCCAAACCATTCTAGGATCCTATGTTCTGGTGTCCCTTTTGTCTATTTAGATGGCATTTTCTTTGGGACAGGATAGGACAGTAACTGGGGTTTGTAGAGCACCCAGTACAGTGACGTGAGTGGTGTGACAACACAAATAGCTAAATAGAAAACAAAATGTACCAGAAAGTCCCATAGGCTGATCTTATCTTTTTCCTAAGCCTTTACTTGTCCTGTTTATTAAAAATGAAGAGCCAGAGGATATTATTAAAACTGCAGAAAGTACAAGTATAGGTGAAAATCCAATAAATCTTCTAATTGCCCTGTTATTTAGTTTTTAGTAAATAAATGCAATGATCCTTCTTTCACCATCTGTTGATTGATAGTAGCCAAAGCAGATGTGATTTGGTTTGTAAATACTTCTGGCAGAACTGACAGAACTACACAAACAGTGAGCACTGCAGTGAAGCAAAGCAGGTCATTCTTTCCTTTAAGAATGATCAAGAATTTTGAGCTGTTTAAGTGCTGACGTATGAAAAGCTGATGCACTGAAGACCTGCATGGAAGCAAACTGCTTCAGAGATTTTCTGAAGAAGTTTTATATTACTGGAGCTAGTCACCAAAGAACCAAAAGCACTGGGTGGGGCTATTGGATTTAGAAACATCTATGAGCAAAATTAGCAGGCTACCCGGTCAGATGTGCCTCAAGCTTTGAAGTTGTTCAGTCCATTTGGAATTTCATTACCAGGTGTAGAAATATTAAAGACACCCTTTTAAAAGCTGTTTTAAAAGATCTATACTTGCTGGATACCCCCAAATAACATTTCCATTAATAAAAACTTCTGATATTGTATGTTTAAGAAAACTATAAAAGTCTTTTAGAACTTGCAGAGGGAAGTAGCATAGACCTGAAGCAAAGATTCTCTTTTTGGCCCAAAGACACTCCTCAGAAAAAAATTTCACAGTAAGCAAGAGTACAAAGAGGGACCTACATTTAGAGAATGAGTATGCAGCTCCCCTCCTTCTTTAAAGGAAAAAAAGTTATTCTCACTTTCTCTCCCTCGAGACTTTTTTATTATTTTTTTTTAAATTAACTACTTGTACATCATTCGCCACCCTCTTCTGGTTCCTGGGCAGTAACAGTGAACAGTAACATGGTGTGGGTAACACCATACTGTGTTCTGTTTGTCACGGATTTACTTCATTTTATATTTCTAAAAGCTGCAGGCATCTTTGGAAGACCTCGCAGGCAAGAAGCTGCCTATAGACAGCATAGATTGGGCACTGCCAAGCAAGAGGCTACCTTCTCCAACAAGAGAAGAGGCAAACACAACTCCAAGCCACTGATCAAAGATATTAATTGCTCGCTCAAGAGTCTTCTCATTAGGTACAAACTGCAACACACTTTTCAAACGCAAGGTTCCCTGTCCACTGGTACCCACCTCCACACACATGCTAATAAACACCAGGTTTCTGGTTTGTGAATTTTTTTTAAGGAGTTAGTGGTAAGAGGTAAGAAATTAGTTCTGATTCCAAATTTCAGTAGCAGTTATACCTCGATTCAACATAGCAACTAGGCATCTCATATTCAAGCTAAGGACTTGCACGTACACATTAGGAATGCGTTTGAATTCCCATTGGTTTCAGGGACACACTGCAAAATGTGGAGCTGAAACAGATGGATGCCTGAATTTCACCTGAATTCTGTATTTACATGACCCTTGTGCAAAGTCAGTCCCTCGTTCACACCACAAGACACGCTACGCTGCTATAGAGAAAGAGATCACCTTTCAGTCAGCAAAGATGCATCTCAAAGGGAAAAGAATTTCTACCAGCACTATAGACCACTAACACCACAAATAATTTCATATATCTGCTCAATCGAATACGGAGATTGTTTCACACCACCACTTAAGCCACCCACGCAGCCACTTTACAACTTCCCCTCTCATTCATGCAAAAAGAAGCCCTTAACAGCCTTCCATTGAATCAGGGGGCTGTGCTCTTCACTGTAGTTTTTTCTTTGTGTTTCTAAGCAATTCCTTGTTGTCAATCAGTATGTTTGTTCTTCAGCTAAACTTTACTTTCTCATGCCTGGTTCAGTCTTTTTGATCTGTCAGTGTGATTTCCATAGTCCACCACGGCATCTCACTCCCCCTGCTTCCCACTCATTTGCATTTTAGCTGCCTTTACCATTTGTAATGTCGCCTTCCTGACACACGGAGCTCCTCTCTGTGCTTCTACCTATTGTACACAATTTCTACAAAGAACATAACACAGGGCCAGTATTTGTGTTAGCCTAAAAAGCAATTCCTTCTGTACCCGCAGCCTTCACATCCAGACAACAAGTAATCTACAGCTTTCTAAAGCCCTGAGACAGATATAAAATCCTTAGTTTAAAAAAAAAAAAACCAACAAACAAAAAACAACAACCTTCCAGCAGGGATGGAAGAGGGAGGAACAAGAGGTGTGTTTTAAAAATGCCCAAAATGCAGCAGTAATCTTAATGGTCACACAGGGATGATTCAACTTCAATTTTTTTCACCAATTCCAGTGAATGTATTTTGACTACAGGACAGATGCACAAAAGGCAGCTCCACTGTGGACTTATTAATCTATTTTGTAAAGAAAAAGCATCTAGAAAATAGTCCTGCAGGACGAGATTAGAGAGCAAATCCCAGACTCTTAGGGAAGCAAGGCAGCCTGTCTGGTGATACATTGTCTGCTGCAGCTTTATCTAGAGAACGATCTTGCAGAAAATGCTGCACTATGCATTGCTCACCACCATACATCGTGGTAATTTAAGACACTTTTCCAAGTAGGGGCCATCATTTTTCTCCTGGAGAACTATTTATAAATAAAGCTGATGTTTGTCAAACCTCTGACTCCCGTTACAAAACTCACAACTATGGTTTTCTTCCATTAAACATCCAGAGACTTACTGCAGAATAAAACTTCACGATATATTTGAAATGCAGTTCTATAAACGTCAACATAATGGAATACAGGATAGGAGTCAATTCACTGTGAGACACTCAGGTTCAGGTGGGTTTCTAGCTGTGCTAGAAATTCCCTCCCATCCCTCCCTTCCCTCCCATCAAGCACAATGTCAGTGAATTTGCTCTGTATGAG
>JAVJGI010000050.1:19519239-19625568 GCA_035590275.1 Ibycter americanus | reverse complement strand
TCCCTTCCCTCCCATCAAGCACAATGTCAGGGAATTTGCTCTGTATGAGAAATAGCCTATATATTTATTTATACTGTTATTATTAAATATTTCTGAACAGTGTTTTTTCCAGAAGGTCCTAAATTGTTACCCATGACTTAGTTTTCTTTTCTCCATTAAAATTTAATCCTATGATCAGAAAATGACATTTTTTTCTTTTAATAACTCCTGTATGACAGACAGCCAATCTTAATGATACCATACCCTTGCAGTACATACTGGGGACCAGGAGGAAAAAAAAAATGATTATGAGAAAAATCATGCATTACGGAATCAGTATGACATGCTATATCCAGCCTTTTTTTTTTTTTTTTTTTTTCTGAAGACAAGAAAGCCTTCCATCAATTTTATTCTGCAAAAGAAGAAATCTGCAGTGGGACTGTCTGAATAATCACAACCTTAATTACAGTGAGCAAATATAACATAGGTAACTATGATACGTTAAGAAAAATCCCTTAAAATGCTAATGCATCTTCACGTTTTAATTTTAGCAAGTCATTTGCAGGACAAGTCATGAGGTTACAAAGAATTTCGGTGTACTGCCAAGCCAGGCTGGGCCCTGCTAGTAGTGCACTCGCGCAACTTCCAATGTTTTGTCAAATGAAGTGACAAATGAAGATGTTTGCTCATCAGCTAGAGTACTATGAGATGCTACTACTTTGCTTTCCCAGAGTTCATGCAAACACATACACCACACAACACACACAGAGATGGGCAAGCAGACAGCGAAGGGCAAGGGATGATACACGTGAACAACCCCAGAACATTCAGAGTCAAAGCAGCTCTGTCATACCAGTAACCTGCCTTCCCCCCCTCAGTATTACATACTGAGACCTGAACACGTCCATCGAGCAAAATGAATGAGAGGCAGGGGAGAGCTGCACGCGCACACATTTTGGAAGGACGGACTCAAAGGCTCCCCGGTCTCATTTGGATGATCGCCACCCCCAGCCTGCATGTCCTAGTCTGAGTGAAACAAGGGTTCAGGCAGATGTTTCCTCTTTCGGAGGAAAGTAATCACCGCATTAGCTTCCTTTCTACTTCATTTTGAATGAGGACAAATAAATGATTGGCATCTGTCAGATAACAGGCCAAGATGATTCATACTGAACATTTATATTCGTTTTGCAATAACAGGAAATACCCAGATTCATTTTGTGTGTGAAATAAATCTTCTTGCTAGAAGAAAAATGATCCCTTAAAAATATGTACCCTGAACCTTTCATATTGTTTCGACGAGCTGACGAGCTGCAGAGGGATGTGAGGTGTTGTCACAGCGTGTGCCACTGCTCTGTCTCCAGGACTTGAGGCCAAACCTGCGGCTTGCTGCAAGGTGTTGCTATCACGCATACTTTACATACATACATCCATCTACTTTGCAGGCATCATCTACCACGTATGGCATAGAGGACAGACTCTTCTTTCATATTCAATGAACTTATAGCACAGAATTTAATTCACTCTCACAACATCCTAAGCTGCTCTGTTTCCATTGCCCTGAGGGACAGTCTGCCACGTCCCCCCAGAACCAAGGGGCTCTCAGGGCAGTCTCAGGGGCTGTATCTATCTTGGCAAGCAGTGTGGCACAACAGGAGCAGATCTACAGGGCAACGCAGTTGGTGATACGGTCCACCCAAGCACCCGTGCAGTACCTGTTTCGGGGTATTTGTATATATTACACTTCCTAGCATAATTCCATGGCCCAAATGCCTGTTAGCAGTTAAAGGTCTTCTGGCTTTGTTTCATTCAAAAGGAACACAGAGCTGTTGCACATGGAAACTGCTGTGCAATGTGAGCCAACGCACAGTAAATGGAAACTATCCAAAGATCTTCAAGAGTGGACTCCTGCTCCCTTTTGGACTAGATCAAAAATTTTAACAAAAAGATACGCCTTGGACACAGCTGGGTATAGTACTGCCTGGATTCCAGGTGGTGATTCCCAGTGTTGAATCAGACAGCCAGGATCCTCATCCACTGCAAAGGTCTGAATTAGGAGCCGTAGAATAAAGTCCAGTAAATCAATACACAATCACTGGGAGGGACCAGAGTGCAAATCACAGCAATGCTAATTTAGATCAAATTAGGAAAGACACGGAGCTGTCCCCTCAACACTGACAAGTTCAGCCCTGTCTAGATGGAAGCACTTCCAACAAGTGCAAATAAGCTGGTCTTCAAGTATTGCAGGAGTTTAAAAATCAAAACCACGGCACCTGTGCAATGTGGCTGCTCCTGCGCACAGAGGGCTGGCGCACCAACGCTCACCAGATAAATCCCCCTGCTGATACAGAAGTGTCTCTTCCACCCACTACTCCAAACCTGGCCTCTTCTGCCATCCTCTGGGGGAAATCTACTGAGCTCAAACCCAGGCTGAGGATACTGTTTACTTCCCAGCACAGCTAATTTTGGTTGGTTTTTTTTTTAATATATGTTATCGTGAAGTAGTTTATGCATAGGGGTTCCCAAAGGTAAAAACCAACCAGCATTAGCCTCCTTCCCTTCTAGCTTTTTTGCTGGGAGTGCAACTGTAGCATCTACTAAATAACACAGAGTCAGTCTCAAGGGTGAAGTTACTTGAGAAGCAGAGAAACATTAGGCTCAAATGAATACCTTCACAGCTACCTGAAACTCTGATAAAATAGATTGGATGAAATGTTTCTGCAATCCAGCACTGTGCCAAGTGCAGGGCACCGCCTCATTTTGTGCTGAGGTTTCCATGGAGGATGAGGATGCACCCTCAGCAGCATCAGGGGAACAGGGCAGGAGTGATGCTGCTCAGGGCAGCTGTAGAACAGAAATACCAGCATCACTCCTGGTTTTCCCCATCTCCCATTTCTGCATATTTTTTTTTTAAGCTAAAGCATTTTTTTTTCCACAGACACATTAAAAAAAACCCAAAAACCTTTGAAACAACTTCTGAGCTATTGGATCTTAGTTCTTCCTAATCTGAAAGACAAAAATTGAATTCAAAGCATCTCTAATGGCCTGTGGAAGCTTGGTTGACAAAAAGTGCTGCCACTACTTACTTTAAAAGAAATTCAGGTTTGTTAGCATGGTGAACACAATTAAAATGCACAGCAGTCCTTCTCTAATAGCATGTAAGAGACTTCAGTAGGATTGTTTGATTGTGAACTCTGAATTTTCCCTAAAACCCCCTTTCTATTCACTTCATTAAAATGTTTTTAGAAACTCTGAATAAAACACACAAAGGGCTTTTTTTATTGCGTGTAACTGAAATACAGGACAAACAAACAAACAAAATATCTAAATTTCAACAGGTAAAGCATCTCCAGATTTCCATAACAGATGATACAGATAATAGAGGCATTCATAAGCCTTTTTTCATCCAAGGCTGAAGAAATGGTGGCAGCACCTTGTTTATGGGGTTGATGAATCAGATAGAGCACTTCTCTGCTTTTGTCTCTCTGCTAATTGCCCTTTAATGGAGACTACTTACTCTATTGGTGTAAAAAATGCCTTGAAGTATGTTTTCTAGGCAAAAAGCCCAGTGCTCTAATTAATACCTTGAAACAATCACTGATTAATGATACCAGTTTGGGGCTGTTGCACAAAGGTTTTTTGCTTGACTTTTCCTAAAATCAGGAAGATTAACAATGCTATCATTGGTATAGGAAGCTCCACCCCTGAAAAGATTTTGTGATGGAGAACACACACAGCACTTGACAGAGTAGAGATCGTGAAGAAGGAAAGGGCTACCACACAGGGTGCCTTCAGGAAGAACAAACTCATTATTAATGCTGTGAGTCTTTCCCAAAGACTTGGAGAACACTTTTTTTTTTAACCCCTCCATCTTCTACTAGCTATATTTTGCAAGACACTGTCTTTCCCCCCTGCCCCCCTCCTCAATAGGGGAGGCTGGAGAACAGATACATCTTAAAAGTCTCAAAATCCTGATCTATGTTAGTCAATACACTTGCTTCTTGATGTGTGGAAGGAAGCTAATAAAACTAAAATCTACATTAAGCACCAATTTGTTTCTGTGGTTTAATGCTGTAGGAAATCACAAACTGCTAAACCCTTCAGGTACTTCAGAATCTACTCTGCAGAGCACAATTCATTATCTGGTTAAAAAAAATATGCAAAACCCAGGGTATAAGGGTTGTAAAGAAGTTATGGGCAGATCAGCTGATAATTACTTGTCTGCTGAGCTGCCGTAGGTGCTGCCACTGCACCTGTGTTGAACATAAGAGGCTTTAGTCCCCCTAATCCCCACTGAAGACAGTTTAAGCCACTGGTTCGCACCAGCGAGACGGCTCTCACCATGCACACTGCAGCGAGGCATGGGTCAGCCTATATGAAATGTTCCTTTCCTTGCACCGCCTTCTTCCATATCTGTGTTTTTGTTCTTGTATCAGTTCCGTTGTTATACCCATCTGTTCGGCACAGCTCGATATAAAAGCAGTGTAAAACCACTCTGAAAATCTCTTCCTTTGCCAAATGCACCAGGACCAAGTGGGTCCCAGGGTGACGATCTCGTGCGCTCTCCCAAGTCCTGCCCACAGGGTCAGGCTGCGCTCGCGCTCTGCCATCAGCAAAGGCACTCGCACAGCATGGGCACACTGGCTGCCTGCGGCACATCCTGTTCTGCACATGTTGAGCTGTCTCAGAGCCATAGATAGCCCTGAGAAGCCTGAAAGCAGACCTTCCAAGCGTGTGCAGCTGGACTGCGCCAGGACAGCCTGTACCAAATACAGCTGCGCTCTCCCCACGCCACCAGTTTCAATCCCAGCTTGGGGAACTTTGGCATTTCACAGGATGGGGGGGATTTGAAGTGCTCTGGTGTCCTGGAGCTGCCATAAAAGCTTATTTAATTATTAATAAACAAAATTAAAACATGCAGGGGCAACTATTGTGCCTTTGGGTGCTGGGACCAGAGGCATCTGCAGCTTTTACGGATTGCCCTCGGGCCCAGGATGTCTGGATGCTGCAGTCCCTATACAGGCAAAGCTCCCACTGTACAAAAAGCATTTCACTTAGTAAGGACAAAGCAGCAGCATGTGGTTGCCCAGCATCAGAGCCTGTTCTAGCCAAACAGCTCCCTTCCAATTTTCTATCCCTTTGATAACATGTGAGGCTTTATTCAGGAGCTGAATACATTCAGCAGCGTTATTGGCCAATGTTGTTACTCAGTCCTATACATGGTTGCATTGTTGCTTGAAAATACTGCTCATTTTCAACACAAAGAGCACACAAGGAGAAAAGCAGATCCTGTGCTACGGAAGAGACTGTTGCTATGTAATAGGAAGATGCAAGCTGGAAAGAACATCTAACTCATAATTTAGTTAATGTGATAAAGATTGCCTTTAGACCTGCGCCCCCTCTCTAGCCCCATTTAACTCTTCGAAGCGAGAAGAATAAAGAGTACAATAAACCCAGGACCTTCTCTCCCTTCAGCCTCTTAGCCCTAGCAGTATTCTCTTCATCTTCATCAGAGCCGCAACCGTATGGTGCACAAGGAAGGATCTCCCCTTTAAGTCTCTTGATACCAGTCATCAGTTGTAGAAAAACATTCTCCCATAGCACCAGCAGTTTGTCCTGACAGTCGGAGCAGCTTTGCCTGCCAAAAGCACACACGCTAGCTGTTTCTACCATGAGAAGAAGAGTATCAGTTAAGGCACTTCCTCTAATGACATTTAGATAAACAAAAGTATAAAAAGTAAATGTAAAATATAATCACTCCTTGTTCTTTATTTGCCTTGAAAAATTAAGAAAGGCCAGTGCGAGTATAACTGAAATAAAATCACTCCCGAAGGACTTCTCCGCAGTTAGAAGCTGTACCTGCAAACCAGGCCAGTACAGAGACATTTATGCCACGGAGGATTGTTTGCTGTTATGACCCATAACTCTCGTCCAAGTAAGATAAGCAACATCACCAAATTACTTCTGTGCCAGAGTAAACAGGAGCATTACAGGGGACTTCGACGGTCCACTGTGCCAAAAAGCAACTCGAAACCTAGCAGACATGACTATATCAGCAATACTTAAGACACACGCTATATTTTCCTGTATGTAAAATGCTACATGCTCTGTGGCTCTCTCCACAATATATTATTGCACCTTGAGAAATCTTCATGAATTACAAGTTTCAGTAACTGTCTATTAGTTCTTATCTAAATTTTCATTCTATTACAAGCCCTGATAGTGGTATCATCTTGCATCTTAATCACAAGAGAGATCCGCCTACTTTATTTGCGCAGTGGTCTAATATTGCAACGTATGAATAGCGTATTCAGCCACTTGAATAATCATGTTCATGGTAGGCGTAGTACAGTTCTTTGAGAGAAAAATAGCCGTGAATTCTTCCCTTTCATTCTGTAAAAAGAAAGCAACAGATGGCAGTGCGAGGAGGGCAATAACAAATCAGTCCTTTGGCCTCCCTGCAGTTCTTATATCCTCCTTGGAGACACCCTCACAAGATACACATAATGAATGAATAGCAGGGTGCTATCATCATCCTTCTGTTTTCCCTTTTTCCTAGCTACTTGTTATACTGCAAAGAGCTTCTGCACCTGGAACCACAGACATCCCAGCATCTTTTTATCCTCAACAGATCTTAGAGCATCTATGCTTGTACTGTAGCTTTGCAGAAATTTATTTCCCTAGAGAAAGAAGAGCTGCAAACCCCTATACGTAGGTAAGGACTTCATTAGTTCTGAAGCTCTTCAGAATTTGTTGTAGCCCCTGAGCCCAGAGAACCTGCATTAGGGATGGGCAGGGTGCCCATCCTGGTTTGGGTGCCGTGATCGGCAGGTTCCATGACCCAGGAAACAAGCCAGCTAAGCACGTGCTTCCAGCTAGATGCACAACTAAGATCTTCAGAGATATTTCCTATTTTCACTCCAGTGTGGCATTGCATCTGTACTGTGGGGTTCAACTTTGTAGTTGTTCGCAGGAGTTTAAATTTCTCCTCATAAGAGCATTAGTTTCCCATTGGGATATCCCATCAAAAACCATGAATGTTTGAAGATGAATGCTGTGAATAAATAACATCAGAATTTTCCTAGGCACCAAAATGACAATGCGAACATGGAAAGATGTAAGACTACTTTTTTTTTTTCTTTTCATTTATGTCATTTCTTCTTAGAAATAATCCAGAAAAAGACACTTTGGACCCCCACTCTTTAGTTTAACTGCAATGACAGTATGCATAGCCCTTTTTCTCCCACTGCCATTACATACTTCAGTAAGCATAATATCATCAAATGTGTTGCTTGGGCAATTAATGTCAACATTTTAGCTTTGGAGTCTAACTTATCTGAGCAAAACTTTGAACAATTTGGCTTTGATCCTAAGAATCTGCTGAGCAACTACAAATCCCACAGAAATAAACAAATGTAGGCTGGGTACCACCTCGATAGCAGATGCTCTCAATAAAAGGAAATGTCACAATGTTGGCTAGTGTCTCAAAACAGTTCTGTCCTCCCAGAAGAATCACTTACATGTTATGATATCCTGCCAACAAGTACAACTTCACTCAAGTCTCCTTTTGTCTCTGCAAAACAGCAGCTGCAAAGACAGTGCCTGCAGCACGTACAGGAGAGATGTATACTTAGTTTTCTTTTCTTTGCATTGGGTTCATTTTGCTTATAGGCTTGGTAGAAGCATTCACAATGCGTTACAATTGGTCTCTTTATAGTTGTACAGCTACTGCTGACAAAA
The DNA here is from genome assembly GCA_035590275.1 of Ibycter americanus. Lineage (NCBI taxonomy): Eukaryota > Metazoa > Chordata > Aves > Falconiformes > Falconidae > Ibycter > Ibycter americanus. The sequence continues at coordinate 19,617,852 of JAVJGI010000050.1, read as the reverse complement.
CATTTGGACATTCAATTACTTCTTGTGTAGTACGAAGAACATGATTTCAAGTTAAGGGAGTTTGCTCTGGGCAAGGTGGAGAATATCATTATTTGCACAAATCACTGCAATGATGTGATTATAGGTGGTGCTGGTGTGTTGCTATCATTAAGTTAAAGCTTTTACTTTTTCATTTCTGCTGTTGGTGGCTAAGTAGATTGATTATGTATGAGATGAAAGAGCATGTAGGAGTATGCTAATGCTGATGTTAAGAGTACATTTTATCTTGCAGCATTAGTGAATGGAGGAAAGAGTGACAGAATTGGCTGCTGTAGGCTTAGGAAAGGTTCCTTTTCTTTTTTTGTCAGAGTCATGAAAGTTTGTAACTCACCTCAAACATTCACAACACGTAACTCAAACTCAGCTCCAGTGTCCAGGGTACAAGGTACAGCAGCTGGGAGCACTGAGAACTCAGAGCAGCTGTACCATAGCACCTACAGTCAAAAGCTCCCTTTTTTGCCTTGCTTTTCTCTTTACAGACGGGATCGTATAAATAAGCCACAGTAAAAATGAAAGTCAAGCCCTATTGCCAAGACTGGGAACACTCATAAATTCATTTGATTCCAGCTGAGACGCCAATTCTCCATATGCTTCCTCACTTACCTCACCAGAGCTAATGGAACTAATTCTAACACAAAAAGCCAAATAAACGCATAGAGCATTGACACGTTTCTCTGCATTGACCTTTCCACCAGACCTGGGCAATATATTTGCAAAGAATTCTCGAAGATTTTCACATATCATTATACAATCCCTCCAATTAAAAGGAGGTCTTGGCTTCACGAAAAAAAACCACTTTCCATATTCTGAAATAGCAACAGCATTTCTACTCATAATTTTTAATTAGAAGGTCTGTGTGCAGAAGGGAAGGAAAAAAAAAAGAAGAAGAAATCAAATGTATTGTTACCTGAGTTTTCCATTACCACCTAGAGGCTCTGCAGTTCCCACCCACACCAAGTAGCTATATACCACAGCAAAACTGAAGGGCAGTCATGTGGACAAGGTCTGCTGGAATCCTCCCACCACTTTGTTCTCCTCCAATAATTCAGTCATCATAAAACTAGGTACAAGGCCATTTATCACAGAAATGTAGTTGCTTACATCTTTTTTTAAAGTTCAAAGCAATAAGAACTAACAGGGTACACAGAGCTTTGCTTTTTCAACAAGGTGTTAGAAATGTTATACAGTACTCTAGCAGTTTATTTCTAATGGCAGAGGGAGGAGAACCTCACTGGAGTATGCAGCAGCTCTCCGGAGTTATTCCAAGTACTGTGCAAGACGTAGCTGAGACTGCTGCAGGACTGCAGCCTCCACCACCTTTTGGTTACACTTCAACAGCAGGTTTGTGCTGTTATCCCAAGATAAGTATCATAAAAATCATTTGTTGATATTCAGAACTGTGAGCAGCGTTTGTAATCACATAAAATAGATATTTGATAAAGCATAATACAATAAAGATACTTTATCTCTTGACAATAAGTAGAGAAATTTTAAGCTCAGCCATAATAAATGAGCTTTTCTTTCACCCTAAGATACCCAAAAAAATTAATGTGATTTTTTTTGTTGTTGTTGTTGTTAGCTACTACCTTTCCAAGGAAAGGAGTCTGCTTTAAGTTGCACAGAAACAAAAGCCATTATCTCCAAGCAAAAAATATCTGTGTCCAACCAAAGCTTTTTTAAAAATACTTTACAGCTGTGAAACTGCTGAGATCCTGCTGATCGATATTACATTATGGTTTCTGTTGTGCATTATAATCTGTACACTCTCTTGTCTTCTGATACAACCTTTAACTTTCTTAAGCAAGAACTTTTTTCCCCTATCTTTGAAGCTCCTTTGAATGTAAGGTCTGTGACTGTAACTCAAAATACAACACTAATATAAATAAAAACACTTTGTCTGAACTGTTAAACTGCTGAAGTAAACCTCTTGTTTTCAGGCATCCCCCAGATGTTGCAAACGAGCTGAATCAGCTGATTCTCACCAAGTTAATGTTCTGCTGGTGGTGGGATCCCTTCCTTGGCTTTCAACCAGCAGAGAGGGCACAAGAGATACAAAGCACATGCTCTCACTGATGGAAATGCATGAGTTATACCCGAGGACACGAAAGTTCAAGGGTATAAGAAACCTGCAGAAAGCCATTTGATAAAGGACATAAACTAAGCAAACAATAGGAATATGAAATAAGGGATTAAATTTTAGGATGCAAAACACAATTTATTTGGAAAAGCATTCTCTAGTGATGAGATGAATCACTGGAGAACATTTTAGCTACAAATAAATAGAGAGGTAATAAATTTGCAAATACTGGTCTCTGCAGACTTACACTGACAGTGGAGCTTACAGCAGGGAATCTAATCAGCTGGTGTAAACAAAGACACTGGAATTCATTCATTAAAACTTGAGCAGTTACTATGTAGTGTTGGGTGCAGAAAAAAAACCCAGAAAGCTTAGGGAGTCATTTTATTGGCTGCATTTGGGTTTGGATTCATATACACGCATACTGAACTGCAATAAGCATTTCTCATTTTGTTATTTGGATTGCGTATCTTTATAAAGCTTCTCAGCTATCACTAGAGGGAACACTTGGAAGCGTTTTTTCCTTTGATTGCAGAACACATCCCTCACACCCATTCAAAAGCCAACCCCAGGTCCTACAAGATGCTAAGACGACCATGAGACCCTGAAGGCTCTGTTGCTTCTCTCCAGTGTTTGTCATGTTAAATGTCTCTAACTTGTTCCATTTTCCCAGCTAGAAGACCATTAATGACACAAGACTTTAATTAAAAGAAACAAAAAAATTGGTTCCTCACGCTGTTTCTGCAGTGACACCGATTCCCCTGCATTTACACAACGCTCTGCCCAGCCAGGGTTCACGAGGCTGACTCCTTACCCCTGCTGCCAGCAAAGAACTATTGTGCATTGTGTTTTATTTCTAAATGTGAATCGCGATGTTCCCATAATTCGGGAGCTGAAGCTTTAAAATAAAATAAAAATAAATAAGACAGTGACTAAAAATCGCAGGGATTTGTTATTGTTGGTTTGCAGGAGGGGCAGCGAGGTTAGCATCAGCTCCTGACACAGCCTTTCGGTGCACCGCAGGGTGCGTGCTTTGAACTTGGGATTAATACCCTGCCTTTCAGAAGACTTCAGCCTTCAAGACCAGTAGCATGGGCAGACCCTGCATGTCCTTTCTGGAGGCTTGCCAGTTGTTTTTTTTTTCCCCTCTGTGTTAGGTTTCACACACAGTCATTCACTGGTGTCCGTTTCCCTTCAACACCTCTCAGCAAGGGCATCCAAGCTTCTCACCTATTGACCAGCACTTGTCAGCAAATTACATGCTGCGCACACAGCCCCGAGGAACCAAGAACTGTGAGACAGGGATTGCAGAAACAGCATGACAAGCTTGGAAAGAGGCTTCCCGACCGCCTGCTCCTTCCCCAGAGGGTTTTGCCTCTGACAGTGGGGCTGGCGAGATGCCCACAGGAATCACCGAGCTCAGACGTGTCAGAAAAAAGCAATGCTAATGAGCATTTTACCATCTCGGAAATTAACAAAGCAATGAACAGAGCTAAAAACGAAGCAAAGTCCTATGTAATTAGTTAGAGCAGGGCAAAATACTCTGCCTGATATGGGGGAAAGCACAAGAGCCTATGAATCTCTCACACCTGAGCCTTGTGATCCGGGAAAGCACAGCTGACTGGGCTCAGCTCAGAGCCCAGCATCCCAAGGCTGTCCCATCAGCAGCGTGGGTTATTTCGGGGGGGGAGGGGGAGGGGCTGGAGCATTTTTAGGGACAACTCAGACCCCTGCACTGCACCAGGCAGAGAGCCGATTTAGCCTTTGGCCAAGTCAGCCCACCCCTGTGGGAAACCACTACGTAAAACTCCTCCTTCTCACCCTGATACAACCCCCCCAGCCGCTCGGGCAGTGCCAGATACCCCCCATGCAACACAAGCCAGGCTGAAGGCTGCAGTGAAGCCGAGGCACGGGCACGCAGCAGACAGGGCTCTGCTCCCCGGCACTCCGGATGGTGCGGGGCCATAAATCCCATCACCAGGCAAGGGTTAGTCCCCTCCAACCTCTACTTCTTACTGAAACTTATTTCACAAGATTATAAATTGTTTCATTAGCCAAAGCACCACTGGTTTGGCTGATCTTCCCTTCCGTACATTCTCTGGCCTCTGTGGGGTGCTGCAAAGATGAATTAGTTAAGGTGGGTGCAGTAGTGCCGCAGACCGTAAAGCGTTATCACTTGGCAGTTTGCAAGTAGCATTATGAATAATACTAGTTTCAGACGTAAATGTCTAAAGCCAACAATTCAGAGAAGTGTAAAATCGCTCTGACCAAAAAGGAGCCTGGTGGATTTCTAGAAGAGGGTAGATTCAGACTAGGTATAAGGAAGAAATTTTTTACGATGAGTGAAACCCTGGCACAGGCTGCCCAGAGAGGTGGTAGATGCCCCATCCCTGGAAGTGTTCAAAGCCAGACTGGACGGGGCTCTGAGCAACCTGATCTAGCTGGAGATGTCCCTGCCCATGGCAGGGGGTTGGACTAGATGGCCTTTAAAGGTCCCTTCCAACCCAAACTGTTCTATGGTTTGCACCAGCCAAATTGTCGTCCCTTTCCTTCTGCTCGCTGGCTTGCCCTCATCCTGCTCAGGATCCCAGCCTGCATCTCCCCAGTGTTGAAATTTAACCAGGCAACCACTCTTAATGCATGGATTTATGTTCTTTAATTACAGGGCTATAGCATAACAGGAGCCAGTTTTTTTGCTACAAACTTATCTCTCTTCTAGAGTTGCTCCTGATTTGTATCAGGTGTCCCACTCACCACGCGACAAGTGAACTCCTTCAGAGTACTGCCACAACAGCACAGAAAGCTTACAGAAAACAACAACAAAATGTAAAACCTTTTTTTTTTTAAAAAAATAAAATCAGATCACATTCAAATATTGGTCACGAAGTGTGAAGCAGTAATACTGCATGGAGATCAAGAAAATATACACAATAAATGAAAAAATAATTCTCGTGTATCCCAAACACTGCTACAGCATCAAGGTTGTGTCTGTAGAGAATATAATCCAATTCACCTGCTTTCATTTGTGTGATCTTTCACATTTCAAAAGAAAACAACAGATGAAAAATTCAATACTGCATTTACTTTATAAAAGTGAAGAAAAGGTCATTTACTGGCCTTTTTCATTATTAATATCTGTCTAGGCTTATATTTTAAATACAAGGAATCTTTGCAACAGTCATTTACATTCAAGGCTTCTAAGTAGTTTTACAAGTGGTCTCAAATACATCTGCTAAGTTGAAACAAATCTCATCCTTTCAAATTAATCATGCTTGTTTCAGCTTTTTGCAAGAGAAAAAAAAAAAACCAACCAAAAAACTATCATAACACAAGGCAGCTTTTCCAGAACTCTACACAGTAAAAAGAGTTGAACTGAAGCAGATGAGATTGCAAAGGCAATACTGAATCCAACAGAAAGAGCAATTCAGGGACTGCGCTCATAAAGCCTTTGAAAAACTTCATTATCAATTACTTCAGTTGGCATTTATTGAATTAAGACCTTTTAATGCAATCCAAGTCTTACTCAAGTTAACAAAAACGGACCTCACTACCAAAAAAAGAGTTTGGATCAAATCATGTTCAAATCATGTTTTAAAAAGGGGGGAAGAATAAAACAAAAAAACCCAAAACCAACCAACCAAACAACACCACCACCACCACCACACACAAAAAAACCCACAAAAAAACCCCAAACACCCAAAAACCAAATGAGGCTGATCTTCAAGCCTAAATGTTTGCCTCATCTTTCCCTCCAGGTCCAGTCACAGTAAGTTTGAACCTTTACCCTATTTTTACCTTATTTTATTGCCCACGTAGCACAATCCTGCAATGATCTTATTTTAATTTCTCAGTGTTTCCTTCCTACTCCTAGTATTGAAGTCAACACCATAGCTGAGCAAATCACTAAATGCAACAGGGAGTCTTCTTAGATGTTAGCACATACTATGACCTTACTAGTCAGAAAACCTTATAAAACTGTTTAAAAATCCATGAGTGTTATGGGAAAGACCTCTCCCTCCAGGGGTGTTTGCTCAGTACCATAAAACGTGTCATACAGCTCAGGTCCTTGCGATAAACTCAAATTGTAGAGGTAACAACATGTGCAAAATTGGAAGGCAATCACCCTTCCCACAAACAGTCGTGGTTAAATGACGACACTAGCACAGGGCAAGTTTAGAGGGAAAAAGGGGGACATGAAAGAAGGGAGAAAAAGATGGAATGGTCAGCAGCAGCAGAAATAAAAGTCCCCCATCCTATACGAATAATTCAGTAGTAAGATTTGATTTCTAAAATACTTATTTGCACAAACGCATTGAAAGACAGACACATGCTCCACCTCAGATCTAGCTTTCATTTAAAAGACATTGCCCAGGAAGGTTACACAAATACGGTTTATCACAACACACATACCGCTGAAATAATTCCTTGTATAATTCTGCCAAGCATAATCATAAATCTACAAACTGCAGAACTCACACATGCATATCTTCCAGAATAAAGTAATATAAAAAGAAAGTGTGGACTTCTAGGAGCTGGTTCAATAAAATACCCCTTCTTTTTGAAACAGTGCAGCCATGCAGCAACTAGTTCAATATCTGTGGAAGTTTTTTTGGTTTGGGGTTTTTTGTTGGGTTTTTTTTTTTTTTGCATGGGATTCACATTCATATCCTTGATTTCCAAAGACACTCCCATTAAGCAGTGTGCAAAAAGAATGATGCCACCTTGATATATAAAACTTCTGAGTATTAGAACAGCGTATATAAACATTGTACATACGGTGACTTTAATATAGAACCAGCGTTTGCTAATGGAAGTTCACTCATTCCTGTTATATTAGATCAGTCCATAAAGTAAGGGAAAAATAAACTTCAAATAATACACACTATTATAATGATACAAGTCAAATTTCTTGTAAGAGATTTGAAATCAGATAGGAGTTAGCAGTTTTCATTCTGCAGAATTCCTGAAGACAGGAAGACTAAGGCACAGCCTTCCTAAGATACCATTAGCACCCATTAAAGAAACACAGAGTGTAATCTGAAAGACATGCCCTGTTGCTGTAATTTTGTTTGCATCAAAATAAGCGGGCATTTTCTTTTACCTTTGCAAATTCCAAGTGCAGAGACTAGTTAACTCTCACTCAGCAATTCTTTAGCAAATTTTTGGATAATGAAGGACAAACATGAAAGAAACCCGTTAATAAAACTTTGCCAAAGTCAAGTTAAAGGCAACAACGCCATTTTTTCCCCTGACTCTGTAATAAACAAAAAAAAACAGGGAAATTTATGCTCACTCTGTTAAGAAGTTGAAGAAAGTGAAAGCTGATCAGTAATGATTTAGTGGGTCACCTACACCCAAATAAACTTTTACGTCCAAAATATATGCATTATGATAACACTGCTTACCTGAATGAAAGATTTCCTGGGGTTATAAATTAAGGTCCACAAGGATTTACAATCAGTGAAAATTTTGCCTTTGACTTTCATGAGCATAAGATTACATTCTAAAAAATTCAGTAAAGCTATTACAAGACCATTGCCAGAAATGCAGCCACTGAGCATATGACAAGACATACAAGTCCCTTTAGCTGGGCACTGAAGGTCGTCCGATACTTTTGTGGAAACTAATATTATTTTCCTCTTTAAATAATTTGATCAAAACAAGTAGAGCAATTTGTAACATAAAATACACATTATGTTGGATAAGGAGTCAAAATCTTGCCATTTCAGAAAAATAAAAGTCTGGTTTGGATCTGCATACATCTGGTTTATCTTGTCAGGTAATTTGCTCAGCCAGATAAAATCTTCTATAGATATGGTTTTTTGCTCATTGCCTTTCTGGTAAATCAATCCTTGTAATAGTACATAAAACCTAATCATTATCCAGATGAATCCCTACTTATCAGGTCATTTGATGACATGCTGCCTAAACGAATCTCATTTATAAAGTCTTCTCTTATCCTTTCAATGCCAAGATTCATGGCTAGCATGCCTCAATGTGCAGCATTCATAATTAGCAGAAGTCCACGTACTAAAATGATTCCTAGATAAATTGAAGAACAGGGAAATGTACCTGGTGCCATTGATGCACACATCTTGAATGACATCGTTATTGTTTGTGCTGCTATTATCTAGTCAATGGCAATAAACTTAAGCACCAGACTCCTCTGTTACATCAGACATTTTCATGACGCAAGGACAGTAACGGCAGAAAGTCATTGCCTCTCATCATCGGCTCTTTCGGACAGGACCTTCCTCAATGACAATAATATCAAATAACAATCAGGGAAGAACTCCCAACTAGTAATTTATTGAACTATTTTTTGCCTTTTCCTGTTCATGAATTGCCAGTGCACAGGTCACCATGTTCTCACTGGGATTCATCATTCAAAATATCTCACCTGTTTCAGCAACAATGAATTTTGATCCATCAATAATTTTCAAGTGACAAGTATTCACAGTCAAGGTCTGTTCTATGTAAGAGATCTAAGCCACAGGAGCCAGGACTCACCTCATCTACCGTCAGTCATCTAAAAAGCATGGTATAGCGTGCAAAGTAGTGGTTAGATTCTTCTCCAGTTCATATACACCCTCAGTAGTTTTCTCCAGCAGTGATTCATCACACCGTGAAGACAGACACAAAGGCACGTAGGGAATTCTCCCCCTTTGGAGGTTCCTCTTTCTCCATCACTCACAGAGGAAGCATAGATGGGGCCAACTCTGCCCAGGTGCCCACATTTTGGCTAGCTGAAGTGAAGCAAGATGAATTCCAACAATACCAATTTCCTCCTCACTAACAATCTTGCGTAACAAACAAATACAGTGAAAAATAGCATAGTCACATGTAAAAATTATTCCTTACTCAAAGTCCAGAAACGTAACAATTATACCTGCCCGGCAGGAGCAAACGGGCTCACTCCAGAGCTCAAACTGCTTCCAGACTTCACAGTAAGAGCTATGACTACATTCTACCAATCTTTCTTCCTTCCAATCTCACTTTTCCAGAATACAACAAGCATAGATAAAGATTTCTGTTGCTGACAATAACAAAAATGGTAAGACGCACGTCTGGGCCTTTGATTGCAATTGGGGCAGAATCTTCAAACATTCCTACAACCTGACTCTGCTGTGAGCATTACTGATTAGAGCATAACTCCTTGCACATCCTCACTTACACAAACCCTATTTGTACGCTTTTCCAGAAACACTTTAGGTACAATTTCTTTTTACCAAGGAAAAAGCATTAAGAGAACTCTGACCTGAAATGGTTTATTTAGCAGATGGTGCTGCTCCTTTCTTGTCCAGTTGTGCAGAACTAATCTACAATATAGCCTTTCGTTTATAAAAACAGGTATTCTTTGTCCTGGGGATAAACTATCACTTTTAGAAAACCTAACCTGTTATTAAGAAACTCTTCACATCAACAGATATTGCCATGCATGTCTTGTCTTAGATTTGCCACCAAGATGAAGCACCTCTGATAAATATTCCTAAGGGGAGTCTTTCCATCCTTATTTTAATGCCTTTTTAACATTGCCTTTAGAGACGCAGAGATGATGATATTTACTCAGCCATTTCACCCTTCCCCTCTACTTCTGTGAGTGACTCTGATAAATACTGGTAATTTCAAGGTTTAATTTTGAGCCACTCCTCCCCTAACAAAAATGTTAATGTCATCATCTACCCCAGGGAGAAGATTTTTGCAACAATATTATCTTTCTTTTCTAAGACAGAAAGGCTGTTCGCACATCGATAGCAAATTCTGTTTAGTGTTTTATTATGCACAATGGAAAAATATTAAATAGATCAATAGGAAAATGAAGCTGTTGCAAGTTGATCTCCGTGGAGTAAGAAAAAATGCTGGGCAAGTAAGAATTATTAGGAAAAAAGAAAATTAAATTTACACATTTGAGATAATAAGGCATGTCGCTTATCCTCAGTGGTTTCTCTAATCTAGCTTTACTTAATTGCATTCTTTGTAAAGACATATTGTTTCATTTCTTTCCCCGATGGATCTTTTTTTATTGGGGGAGTATATAGTGTAATTACTAGCTCCCAGCATTATCTCTACTTCTATTATAAAATGTCATGATTCTGAAAAGAAAAATTTCATGCACTATATAATGTCAATCATCTGTCTTTATGAGATGGAACAGCATTCACTTTGTTCAAAATGGTTTTTAAGGGGAGGAAACAGTCTTTCATGTACGGTCATTCTTTAAAAGCAATATTCCGATCTGCTTAGCATAAGAGCATAGTCACAGTTATGATCACCCACTTTAAAGGGGATTTGTGTGTGTCAATAACAGCTTTTAAGTCTGGACGTACAGCCAAAGTCATGCTGGTGAAGAAACAGGAGTGCAAATTTTAATATTTCCCCAAACTTCAAAGCTGTTTTCATTTTAGAATCTTTGTGATTAAAATCAAAGCCACTGCTGCCATGCAGCATCTGAATTTTGCTTTGGAAAATTTGACACTTCCATCATTATTTCACTTACTAAAGAAATTTCAAAGTGAAAGCTAGCACCTGTTAATAGCTCTTCAACCTTTAACCCTCCAGAACAGCAAAGACTTACTATGTTTATAGGTCATTCTGAGCATACGTGGCATCACCCGTTACATGACACAGGGGAAAGGAGGAGACACAGAAATGAAGGAGCAGCTTTTATTTAGCCACGGGGCACTGCCAACATCCACATGTAGTGCTTGGCTACTCTCCAAAATGCTCTATTGTTTAGTAAATATTTCTAGAAATGCTGTTTGGCCTTAGATAGCTTGATCCTGTAATCTACACTCAGCTAAAACTCCCACTGAAGCCATGACATTTTGTAACAAAAAATGCATCAATCATTGGGAGTTCCGCGTTTACACATCAACTAAAACGGGCCCTGAAATGTCACTGGCAAGGCAGAAGCCTCCCAAACCAAAACAAGAGAGCAAAAAGATAATAGATCATACCAAGCGATATCGCAGTGAAAATATTTTGGTCCTGACTATATGGCCTCTTAATCTGGATAAAATCACCACAATTTAATGAAGTTGAAGCTAATGGAATAGCTATGATTTCATTAGAATATCAGTGTGAGGTTTGTTGGGGGTTTTTTTTGAATATTCAAAAATAAGAGAAATATATATATTCATAGCAGTAATTACTTTTATTAATTATCATAAGTCTATGCTTTTCACATACTTCTGAATGCATACTTATGCATAGTTCATCTTATTTATTGTAAATTTATTGAATTTGTTATAATTCATAGTTCATCTTATTTATTGTAAATTTATTGAATTTCTTATAATTCATTTAGTCATATTATTTAAATTTATTTCTGAACATGTTTGCTGGGGACTATGGAGAGCCCAGAACAACACCCACTGCACACTGAAGCCAACTGACTGTTAAGATTCTGCTGCAGTTGCTGTTACCTTCCTGTAACAAATGTGACACACAGATAAGGTTTTTTACGTACAAGTTCTTCCAGGCCTGCATTATCATATTCTGAAGCCGTGAATTTCACATTTTTAACCACATATTACTATGGGAAACAGTTTCATTTTAAGAGCTCTCTGGGATTTTCTACATGCCTCAGAAATTTTAATGCCATTCCAGGTCCCGGAAAATTATTTACATGTTCTTGTATTTATTGCTCTGTAAACCTGGCTGTTAAATGCACTGCAGACCTAAATCTTTAAGGTTCTTAGAGTGAGCTTACGCAGTGAGCGCTGACTGTATTGCAACGCATTTTATGCAAGACCACACCTGTGCTCCAATTAGCACCGACCCCTCCTTACAAGAGGTTCTGAAAACGAAGACAACAGTCAGGGCATAAGCAGCTCCGAAACAGCCAGCCAACAGCTAATAGCTTTCACCTATTATCCCATTATTTGAAAGGGTGGGATTATTATTTTTTGTGCTTGAGCACCCATGCCATACAGTTAAAAAAAAAAAAAAACAACAAAAAAACCCCCACACACACCAAAAAAAAAAAGAGACAACTCATGCCTTTGGATATCAGACACTTATTGAAACTCTCCAATGATCAAATTCAAATCTGATGGGAAGCTTATCATTTGTAAATTAGCATTTGAGATTTTATCCTAAGTCTTATAATATTGCAGCACCAGTTGCTGAAGACAAATGATTAACTGAAAAAAACTACGTGAAGGAAAGATTGCAGTCATTTTCCGCACATCTGAGTGGAAAAGATTAGTGTAAGATGAATACTGGAAAAAATTAGAAAGCATCTAGAATGGCAATATAAAGGTATTCTTCAGATGAGGTATTTCAGGGAGCTCAGTGTGCTGGAGAACATTATCTGACAGCATATGCCTGGAGCGATTACACCTCAGACAAGTCACATTCCTGGGAACAAGCCATCCGATTCCTCTCGTCACCGAGGTTATGCCATCTCGCAAAAAGTATTAGAGTCAGGTCTGCATGGCAGTGTGCCTACACCTTCCGACCTCACTGAATCTGCCAAGAGACCACAAGCGTCTCCCCTTTTAGGGGACAGCACGAGCCTGAGGATCACTGAACACGAGCATTTTTCAGTAAATCACAATTAAAGACCAGAGCTATAGTGAGCATCTCGCAGGTATTTTCCAAGAGAGAGCCTAATCTTTCTTACTTCATTTTCTTCTCAACAAAGGCGTATAAAGGTTATTTAATAATATGTCTGTAAGTAACATAAGCAATAGTTTGTTTACCTAAATGTTTCTGCTTATCCAAATAGCAATCCAAATACGTATGTTACTAGAGAGGAAGAGAAATGGAGGTTTGCAATCCTCTTGGTACAGGTGGACACTTTCATAGAGCTGCTCACCAGTTTTGGTGCTGCAATTGCATTGCTTATGCAATGTTCAATGAGTTTTAGAATAATGGCCAGTATAATTTTTACATACAGGTGTGCAAATGGCAGACACGGGTTGTCGCTCAAACCTGTAAACCCATCTGTTTGCGTCTGGGAACCGACCTTTGTGTCCACATGTCAAAAGAGGCAGTCGTCGTCCTGCTGCTGGAGGGGAGGAGGAGGAGGAGTGCCCAGCTGCGGGACAAGGGCAGTATTTTGTTTTCAGACATTTGAGAAAAGCCTCGCTGCAGGCACAAGATACATAGACAACGTACCTCACCTCAGTAATAAATCACTACTAGATCAGTATTAAAGGAGTCTCTGGCCTACTGGAGTATAGTCCTGGCAACTGGCAGCCATTAAATATCAGACAGTTTATTCCCCTGCAGATCCTTCCCTCTGTCTGGGGAGGGACAAGGCATTTTGCTTGCCAGCTATAATTTAGCAAGAGCAGGCTTAATCTTCTGTTAGCAGTGCCTCCTTCTAAGGGAGGAAGCAAAATTCCTGCCCACCTCAATTATTTGTGCAAGAAGAGGCAGGACAGGCAACTGCGCATCATTATTTTCCTGTGAAGATCGCACGAGTCATCGTGAGACACGGCAGCACCCACAGGCTTTCACGGCGGAAAAATCCTGTTGGGTCCAGGCCAGGTTAAATTGTTAGCTGGTGTAAAATGGGTAGCACCCCTGAAGTCAGCACAGTGGGCTGATAAGCACGACCAGAGCGGCTCTGGGTTTGTATCTTGTTAGTAGGGTTTGGGCGCTGTGAAACCGGTGAGCTGCACAGACCCCAGAGGCAGGAGCCCAAAGCGGCCAAGGGGAAGCCTGGCTTTAGGCTGTCGCTAACGCCATGGAGGCACCTGCTCCTCTGCTCGGCACCAGCAAGCTCCTCCGGCCACGTTCCGCTATTTTTCTGCCTCCACTGAGTTATCATTAGAAAGCAAGCTGGCCAGTTCATGGCTTGCCAGTGCACAGCTATTTTGTATTTAACCCCTCTGCCCGCGTCCACAACTGGGGTTTTTTTTCTAGCTACATCCAGGAAAGCATGACCTAGCGTGTCCTCCAGCAACATTCGTGCCAATGGAACTAGTTTGATTTTCCCAAAACGCTAGAAAAGTGTTATCTGAGGTACACAATGTGTTAGCCCAATTACTTATTTTCCTTTGGCTGTTTATAAATAGCATCCATTGGACTTTTGACCTCTGAATTTTCATGCAATCTCCATAGCTCAGTATACATCACCACACAGTAGTTTATACAGTTCTGCAAGTATTAAAATATCTTCAAACTATGCTTCAATCACTTGTGCTTAGAATATGATTTTTTTAAAGAGAGTTTCTTATTACATAAAAAGGAATTCTTTCACTTGAAGTACTCATTCCCTTGCAGATTTATGGCATATTTAACTAGTCATTTGGAGTGCAGATCACTACCGTTCACCAAGATCAGTACTAAGATCAACATATAGTAACTGAGTGCAAGCTGGTAAGAAAATACAGTTGAGTTTACAGGGATAGCTGTAGCTCAAATCTGAACGGAGAGGGTGCAGACAGGAGACACGGGAACACAATCTGCCCGCAAGCATCTGCTGCTGATGGCTGTAAGTGAAGCAACCAGTTCAGCCCAGCAGCAGGAAGGCTGGGTGATGCTGGCCAGCCGGGCCAAGCAGAAACCACATGTTCTCACTGAGCAATTTGGCTCTGCTGTCGCTTTCTGTTCCCTCCAAAACTGGTGAGCAGCTCTATGAAAGTGTCCACCTGTACCAAGAGGATTGCAAGCCTCCATTTCTTTTCCTCTCTAGTAACATACGTATTTGGATTGCTATTTGGATTCGGTCTGCTGCACTTAATGCGACACCTGGCACAGTGGAGCTGTGATGACTTAGAACTCATAGCCACCATCATCATCATAAAAACAAACTAGCTATGTTATAAAACACCTTGGGTTTTATTTTGATTATTAGCATGGATTATCCAGTATATGAAATATGACTAGTAAAAAATTCTCTCAACAAAATATTCTCCTTCCAACTGCCTATAATTCCTTACGGTACACAAGAAACAAAAGCAAAGTTTAACACAAAATAAACTTGTCTTTATCAATGCATCTCTGGGAAGAGTTTTATTAAGGGGCCAGAAGTTAAATTGCATTCTAATGGGTAATAATAAAGGCTATATACTGCAGTTTCTGTTAATATTGGCTTAAATTTAGACACACAGCTAAGGTAACCTTCTATTTCTCTTCTTTCATACGAAAGGCTACTAAAAACACTAGAGAATAAGAGAGACTGTTGTTAGTTGTCATACTGTGTCTATAATTACTTACTTTGTTCCTGAAGCCATCACCATGATAAATTTGCAGTTTTTCCCCATCTGCCAGGAGTAGTAATGTGCAATACATTTAACAACTGAATTTGCATATAGAAAGTATCATTGACCTTTGAGTTTAAAAGGACAAAGATTTACAAGGACACCCTTTAGAAGCAAAGTGCTTAGTTTAGGGAAAATGAAACAGCACAAGAGGAATAAAACACGCAATCTCCTCCACATAGGAAAAGTTGCTGTTTTTACAAGTAAGACATTTGAATTCCCTATGAAATAGCTCCCTCATGAGTGGCCAACATAACGAAGGAAACAACTGTCAACTATAAGCAAAATACCAAGGCAGGATTTAGAATGTGTTTAGCATCGGCTAAACTGGATGCTGCAGCACATGTGACTTTACTGGAAGGCAACCTCTAGCCCTGTGACTTGGGTAAATGCAGGGTGCCAGTCTGTGCTCTGCCTTTACGGGTTTATTTACAGGGCTGCCTGGTGACAGAGGCTTGCTCCGCTCCCGCGCCGAGCTGCGTGGGCCCTGCAGAGCTGCACGGTTAGCACAGGGGAAGGCAGGGCTTCCCAGCAGCGCTTCCCCCGCCGGCTCCGCACGCCACTAACGGAGCTGCACGCTCTAGGTTTTGAGATTTGCTGATTTGAAGCCAGACAGCGCAGAGCAAGCCCTGACAGCCAGCAGCAGGCTTTCTAAAGAGAATGTAAAATTGCATTTTGACAGATGGACACAAGACTAAATGTCTGGGAAAGCCCCTTCCCCCGTTGAAGCAGCTATACCATGCCAGAGTGTTACAGCCTTTGCTGACTCGCTGAACTGCCTCCCGGGCAGCAGCAGAGCCATGGGCAGCTCTCCCAGTGCCAGGTTAGCCAGGACACAGGCTGCACATCCATCCCCTTCATCTGTCCATCCCAATACTCCCAGAGAGTTTTCAGAAAGTTTTCAAGTGTCTGGTTTCCTTATGATCTACACAGGGAACTCTCCCTGGACTCCCTCTCTGGCCACCTGTAGTAACATAGAAGACAGAGCCAGATTTGAAACCCACTCATGAATCAGCATGACTCCAGCAAGAACTGTAAACTCTAACTCAGAAAAGTAGGTCTGAGCAAAGTGAATTTAAATGGACACTGAATCAAGGTTTTAGCATGGAATCTAGCTCTCACTTGCTCTAGAAACATGTTGTGAAGAAAAAGAGTGTCTCGGTGTCCACTAACACCCAGTTGCTTATGCAGTGACACAAGGGGAAACTGAAACTGAATTGAAACAGAATCAAAGCATCTCAAATTTAGCCTTGCGACCTCAGCTGAGGTGCAATGTGTAATGCAACCAAAGCCATTAGTCTCTGGCATTGCCTAATGGAGCAGAAAAGTTCCTAGATTAAAAAACTCTGCTCTCCATCACAGCCAGGCAACTCCGCTGGTTTCTGTTTTAGATGGGTGAGCTGCCTGCCAGAGCCGTGTCCCCGTGCCGAGTTACGGCCACGCAGAGAATGGACTCCAAGAGTCACAGCTCAGACTCCCTTTGTCTAACCATATAATCCCTCTCCGACTGACACGGGAATGTGACGATAAAAACAGAGGGAAAATACTGGTTAATAAAAACTGTCTTTAGTAGATCCTTAGAAAAGCAAACAGTAAAACTAAAACTTTGCATGTGCTCGTTAGAACAGAGAGAGGAATAAACAAATGCTTTCAGGTCTTTGGTGCTAACTAGTCTTCCAATTTCATCAACAATATTAATATAAAAACATAGCAGTCGCAGCAAAAGTCCACTTAACAGTATTTTTATTGTGCCTATGAGCAAACTCCTAGGAAAAAGGATGGCTATAATAACTTCATATGATACTTATCCTAACAGTCCCCCAGCCAACAGCTTGGATCACAGAATATTCAGTGTGTGGTGTCTGTATATTCAGGAACACCCAATGGATTTTTCTCCTCCATATGGTTTTCTAGTCCTCGACCAAAACCATGTTAACTCTCAGCGCAGCACCCACAACAGTGTTGAACAAGGTCAACAGCTTTATTGACTGAAAAGCTGCCTCCATTTATTTTGACCCTGAATCTTAGTACTGTCATTTCAAGACCTCTACTCTTGCACTGGAATAGACACTCAATATTTGATTACCACCCACTCCATCCATGTAGGGGAAAAAATAGATAGTATTTGTGCACATCCTACTTGTTACGCATACTGAAACCATTTTGTACCTATGATGAACTTCATTGTCCTTCCCCGAACCTTCTGAATTCTGTATTCTTTTCCAGAAGAAAGGACCAGCACTTCACACCACATTCAAGATACAGAAAAAATACCTAACCATTATTATGCCACCAAGTAAAGTCTCTTTTGTTGTTAATTGCCCTAAAACTTCCTAGAATTTGATTTGCTTTTTTGACTGCTGCTGCCATTGAATTGATGTGTTTGGGGAACTATGTTTCATTACCAAATCTTGCTCCCAAGCGCTAATTTTGAATTTAGACACAGAGATTCCAAGTAAGTTGCACTTTCAGCAACTCAGTCCTTTTGTGAACCTGCTACAGGCAACCTGTTGTGAAGCTGACACATCCGGGATACAGTACTGCATTCAAATTTCAGAATGTATTTAAGGGGTGGGGTTTTTGGAGGAATATAAAGCACATTTCATATTCTGGACAATATTCAAACTAATGAAAGAAAGAAAAAAACCTATAAATCCCAAGATATTCCCAAGAGGCTATATACAGACTTCCTCTCCAACCTACCTCTACTGAAGTCCTTTCATTAACATTAATTTTCATATTGTCAATAGATCTTCCAAATAACTCTTGGGATGAAATTACTATAGTTCAGCTTACCATGTCATGAATGAATTATTCATAAATGCCACTTTACCTCATAAAAACTTAAGATATTAGTTCAGAACATAATCATAAACACAACTTTAACACAGACTGCACATCCCTTAACTTCTACACTACGCTACTTTCCCAGTAAGCTGTGATGATTCAAGATAAAAATGACACTTGCAAAAGCAAGTTGAGAGTTTTAGAGATGAAGAACTGTTGAATTCTGAATTCCTTCAAGCATTTTTTTTGGTCATTCTTAAAAGGGTTTGCCCAGACTTGTTATTGCATCCCCTTTCCATTCTCCCTGGAGTACTGCATGACTTCAATGTACCCAGCTATACTTCCTGAGCACCACCACCAAAGAAAAGAATCAATGCGCTATTTTCTTAGAATATACTCCCTTGTGACTCAAGCCACATATGTGTGTGTTTGCATATACTTTAATAGTGCCTCAGGAGGCTGGAGAGAGGCATTAGCTGGATTGTAAATCAGTCCTGAATACAAGACAAGAGCAGAAAGTGGTGGCTACCATGGACACTGAAACAGTTTGTTCCCCAGCAATGTAAGACACACTGCAGATGCAGGGTATTTGCATTATTTCATTTCCAGTTGTGACACACTGACCAAGAAAGAGCTCTTTCTACAAAAGTGCAAAGAACTAGAAGAAAAAAGAAAAATAAAACAGAAAAAATTTTTTTTAAAAAAAACAACAACCTGAGAAAGAGAACAGGGTGAACAACAAGAAGGACTTGCTGTCTTCCCTCCAGCACTAAATAAGCTGCTATTAGAAAACAATTCCTGTAAAGAGAACATGTAATTGAGAACTTCCTGGAGGTATTACACTTGGAAAAAACACTCAGCGCTGTTGCGTTACCTACAATTATTTTAAAGTCTACCCACAAGCATCAGTAGATATGGGAAAGAATAGCCAGCCTACCTACTACTCATTTAGCATTATGTTTTTCATACTTGCTTTTTACAAACTGACCTCAAAAGGCACATGAGTTTTTACTAATATCCCCTTCATTAACGTTTCATGAATAGTTTCAGCAAAGAATTCTTAGTTGCTATATTCTTAATTCAGTGGAGTACACACATGTTGCCTCACTTTGTTATCCCCTCCACCATCCATCAAGATATTGCCTTGCATTAGCACCCACGTTAGCGTTTTCCGGCACACACTACATTGATCCGTTCTTACAGAAAATCTACAGTTAATACCTGAGCAGCATTTAATTTTAAATAGACCTGAAGGCTTTCCCAAATCTAGCAACTTCTTTGCTTAATTCTCATATTCAACAACTGCACCTGGTATTTAAAAAAAAACCTAACTATTGAAATCTATTTTTCACAACTATTTCTCAAACACTTTCTGCATTAGCAAACATCTGCTGCAAAGACTGTTTTCTGGAAAGCATACAAGCGGCAACAAAAGGGACAGCAGTTTGTGACAGGACAAATAATCAGGGAGAATTGTCAGAGGTGTTTGCTTAACTTGACAAAGCAAAACAGGACTGTGAAGCGATGCATTAGGTTGAGTAACATTGGTAGGTGTAGTTCCACTCTTGTCTTTCACCAGATGCGATTTTGGCCCACTGACTGGAAGACGTGTCACGGCTTGGGCTCATACACTGAACATATGGTGGAGTTAGATTACAAGCAGCGAGAGAAACTCTGTCTCTACACAGAAACTGTGGTCCATTTTCCCTAAATCTGCCTGCTATTGGCTTGTTAACAAAAACAAAATCAAACACCTGTGTACCAGATATAGAGTTGTTTAAGTGCCAGCACTGATCCATCTGCAAAGCACATCATTAGCCAACTTCTTTTCTTTGGGTGAGATGCAAGACAGATTCATCAGAGCAAACCCACAGCACCACTAAAGGCACATTATGTGTTCCCAGCCTACCATTCTCCACTTCCTTCTTCACCTTTTCATGCTGCCATAATGGTGATGAATAGCAATAAAATATTCATTTCTCTCCCTCTCATCAGGTAATTCTCCAGGCCCTGGACCAGCACACTGTGAGCCTCATCCCCTTTTCTTTATTGGCCCACCTGCCACTGCATTGGCAGATCCTTCCAGTGCACTATTCCCTCATCTGACTTCTCCTCCTGTGCTCCAGAGAAGTGAGATTTTTAAAAACTATTAAATGCTGCTGTATTGGGTCTGGCTGGGTTGTAGGGGTGGCTTCTGTGAGAAGATGCCAGAAGCATCCACTCCTCCTCGTCCCTCTAACTTACTCTGGAAGCACAACGTCATCTGAGTCATCATATCTTCCAGTTCATGATATGATCTATTTAGGCTGGGATTTGGTTTGGTTTTTTGACCATCTTTCCTCTTAATTACACAGGCACATCCTGTCTTTACTATTCTTTCAGAAGATGCTGTAATGATACATCATCATCATCACATAAGTAAAGGTTCTTAGAAGATGGCGTTCTGTTCACTCTGACAAAGCTGAAGGGGAATATTTCTCTCAGTTATGGTTCTTAACATGAATATAAAGAGAAGTGAACAACTTGTGCAGTGCTGATTAGACATTATCACCCTTTAATTTGCTGAAGCTGAGAGTATTCAAAAGCTTGGAAAGGTCTTGTTCATTGCAGGTGCACACAAAACAACTTAGGCAAGAAGCAGCAGGCGTGAACTGACAGAGGAGACTGTTAGTTGTGGAAATGCAGATGTACCACAGCATAACACAATCAGGCCGTCAACTGCTTTCTAAAATAGCTGTCATTGTGCATCCTCTCAAGGACCAGAGCCAGAAAGCTCCTTGCTGTTGAGCACCACATTTCACCGATATTTTGGTTAGCCCCTGAGCTCTAGAGCTACAAATCCTATTAAAAAAAAAAATAACCCTCCCAAAGCTGGCCTCACCCACAACTAATAAAAACGCCATCAATCATATGCAGGGGCTGCGCTGCCTTGAAGCTGCAATCCCGATTCAACATCTGTTAGCAGCAGCCTCTGGCATGAGGCATAAAAAGTCCAGACATGTTGGCCACTGCTCTCCAGGAGCCCAAACATGTCCTCTTCTTGCTCTACCCTTTCCCATGCCTTCCTTGCATGCCTTTACATGACAGAGGGCTTCCCATCCTATGGGAAGCAAGTATGTATGTCAGGAAAGGTGTGCGCTCAGGCTCCAGTACATACAGTACTCCAGGGTACAGCCAGGCATAAACTGGTTTTAGCAGCCTTCATTCCCAATGAACAGACCCAAACTCAGATGTCTTTATTTCACATTTGTTTGGCTTTCCCTTAAACCTGTTGTGATCTTGCAGCTACAGGCCCTAGATTAGCATGGGTTTTCTTTCATTGGTTTCAAATTTATCTGCAGCAGCTTTCATTTGGTGAAATTTCTATCATCATCCTAGCCAAGAAAGCGTAAAAAAGGAAGGCTGAGCAATTCCTATTGCACCTTTCACAGTCTTAAATGCTTGTTATCTTTCTGAATGCTAGATCAAGCCAGGCAGTACAGCTGCCTTTAAGTAAATAAGCTTCTTGCTGAGGCATTTGCCAGGAATTCACTCCACCTCTCTCAGAGAGTTGAGTAACATCCTCACACACTTAAACACAGAGTATCTGCACCCAAAAAATACTACCCAAACTAAAGCAGATACGCAGAGTACTCCATACATATGTAAGAGAAAAAGAAATATCAGCCCAGGTTTCCTGAAAACAAAAAATAAGTAGAGATTCTCCTAGAGGTGCTCTTTATTCATCTCTCTGTCAAAGATTACAGTTCAGTTTATTTTCTCTCCCTCACTCCTAACCTTCTGACAAAGATCTGCAGTATCAGAACTATCAGGCTGGGATTGCTTTTATATTTATCCTAGGATAAAAGAGGCAGTTCCTTTGACCAGTTTATGAATTGGTTGGTAGTTTTCTTTTCTGCTTACTCCTGTTTACAATTATTCAGTTGTTATAGCTACATGTGAATACCAACAACTCATATCTGGGGAAGGGTGCTGTTACGGAAATGAGACGCTTTCTCATCTCTGCGAACAGCGATGAATCCTGAGGCTGAAGAAGGTCACAGTTAAATGTGAGAGGCAGAATGAATTAAAGTACCTACAATCATATATTTGCTTGATACACCATCCAATGATGTCAGCAGAATTTCTTTCCAGCGGACTAGGGACCAGGTCCAAATCATGCCCCCATCTCTCACAAGTGCCTAATACACCTTCCAGTGCAGAAAGACAAGGCACAATTTGCAGATAAAACTCAGAGTGAACATACTGGGGGGAGAAAGAGAGAAGGAACAGCAGAGTTTTAAAGATGCAAATTCATCATAGCGGTTTCCTTGGATTAAGCTAAACTGACATTAGTGCTAAAAAGGGCAGTTCTGTCACGCTCCCTACTCCAGCAATCCCCATCACCTCTCCTTTGTCAGAGTGTACTTACCGCACAACTTCATACAACACTAACCCGATAGCAAACTAACCCAGAACAAAAACCTTTTTGTTTTATTGCTTTGATTTAAACATCAACCCTTTCTCAATGGGAACACAGCAGCTAAATATGATTAACTGTGCACCCACAGTCACTAGTGCAGAGGATGCAGAAGACTGAGGGGCTACCCTTGCTGGCATCATGATGATCTTAGGTCTGTTCCACTATTAAATTTTCCTGTTATTTGTAGAAGTCTTTTGCTGCAGCACACCAGACGTGTATGGGATGGAATGGCTTGCTGGAAAAGAGGCAGAAAAAGAGTAAAGGAATCTACTGCCCAAAATGTCCATCCTCCCTGCTTCTCCCAATCCCTCTGTTCAGATGAGCCATTATACACCACCTGCTTTAGCGACGGAGTAGCCATCAGGATTTCATTCTACGCAACCTACTTGGATGATGCCCTGCAAAAGGCTTTCATTGACTCACTCTACTTAATTGGTAGAAGAGCAAACACAGAAGAGCCTGGGGTTTTGAGATAGCAAAAGACATTTTGTTCAAAACCAGGATTACTTGATAATAAATCCATTTGCAAGCAGATAAATGCCAGCAAAGAAACTAGAAATAGGAAGTGTCTGTTAAATAAAGCAGGTTACTGACCAAAAAAAAAGGAGACTTGGATTTATTTTGAAAAAATAAGCCAGGGTTTAAAGGTTATTGTACTAAAGCAAAGTAAAAGACAAAGCAGACTGTTATCCTATTCAATGTAATATGCAGTAAATTAAAGAGTTGGTATTCCTACAGTACTTACCGATTATTGTATTATTGTGTGCTATGTTTGGTGCTGTAAATATTTAAGCGCATTATTACTCTTCACAGGATACAGAACATAGCACTCAGATTAATTTCAGACTTCATATTTAAATTCTTCTGCCAGACTGAGAGCTCTTGGTATACAAAGAAGCAGCTTCACAGTAAGCTGGTTTATTCAGAGAAGCAGAGCTACTATGCTGATCTAAACAACTTAACTCTGCCAGTACTTTGACTGGTCACTCAAAGTAAACTGTAATGAACTCCAAAAGAGTAAGCCCATGGACCAACGCCAACATTTATAAAAGATGAAGGTGTTCTTATTTCTATATTACAACTTGGAAAATTAAGATAAAACACGAAGTATCATTGTTACTAAAACGTAACTTCCTACTGATAATGTTCAGATCTGTCAGATGTTCAATTTTTGCTCTGCACCGGGCATCCTTTTCAGTTCCACAGCTATTCCCACCGCTTCACCATCTTTTCCCTGTGACCACATTTCATTCAGAGAAGCTATCCAGCATCTATTCTTCAAACAGAGAACACTGCTTTATTCTAGCCCTGCCATTTACTGCTTTTATTTTGCCCTGCGTAGATGAAAAGAAATACATAATCATATATGTATGTGCATTTCTGTTGGGTCTTTCCAGGCAGTAGCCAACTTCTGCATCATCTTCCCCATCAAAGGGATACATATGATTCATATCAGAAAAATAATACATGAAGAGATTAACAGAATCGTTCAACTTCCATCTAAAATAAAAGCAGGTAGGAAAAAGAAAGCTGTCCATGCATCAAGTTCTGAAAATGGTAAAGGGAAGGGGGGTAGGGGGGTGGGGGAAGCCTTTCTTACCTTCCTATTCCTAAGTGCTTTTCAACAATGTGTATTAATTTCTTCTAAAATAAGGATGGAATAATTGCATGCAGTCTTTAATATTAATTGCCATGTAAGCTGGTATAAAAGGGTTTGCTATCTCAACTCCCACACAGAGAAGCCTAGTTGAAGCCACCTTGGTGGCCAAAGTAATGCTCCAAAGTAAAAAATGTATTAAATCAATAGGCCAGCAGTAAGCCTCCTATTTAAAAAGCCCTGCTCATTGCACGTGATCTGAATACAATGAACTAACACTGCTACCCACTATTGAAGGAGATTTTTAAAAACTGTGGGATAGCACTCAATGCATCAACCACATGAATTTCTTTAGCAACCTATATCTGGGTAATTCTTCATAAATTCTAGAAGACAGAAAAAGGTACTATAGGCGAAAAAAAAGCCAGTTTCCAAGTTATATTTTATAACCAATAAGAACTTAGAACAATAATTCTGGAAGAACAGAATTCAGCAGATTAAAGCACGTATGTCAAAATATTACTTTCCATAAGATATTTGACCTGTCCAGAACATAAAGAAGTTCTTGGAATTTCACCTGGAAGGAATGAGGACATGTATTTAAATTTTTGTCTTTCTTTTTTATCTTAATTGGTGCTAAATACCACATTATCTTAGTAATTGTCTCTCTCAAAAGCATTTCATTGGATAGCATAGATGTAACTGCAGCCAGAATTCAGTAGATGAAATGAACAACCTACAGAGCCCTTGCACATTAGGGGAGTAGAGAAGGTTGGCTTTTGTCCTAATTAAATGGCAATAAACAGATATTCTCTTTAGCAACAGATATACTTTTTAGGACAAGAACTATAGGACAAAATTGAAGTGAAGACGTTTTATCCATCAGAGATTCAGAGCTGATTCTTTAGGCAGGAGCTGAAGAAACAGCATTGGTGAGCCAAATGATAAAGAGGAGTTAAAGAAAGGCACAAGAAAGAAAATGAGAAAAATCAGAAGAATGCACCAACACCTATAGCTCATGCTCGGATGCACAAATACTGTGCAACATCATTTTGCACATGCAGACCTGCATTTTCCAGGCACTCTGGTTTCAGTTCCATTTTTCTGTTCTCCATGCTCTTCCCCATCCCAGCACCTCTTCGCAGAAATCACTCTGATGGAGCGTAATTACAATGGACAAATGACTTTTGATTCCGCAGACAAATGACTGTTTCAAAGCACTTGATCAGGTAGCAAGATGCCTGTAATTTTGAGTCAACCAGCTGACCTTAATTTGCAATCAACAGTTATGAATTTTTAATTGCAGATGTACTAAAGCTGTCAGCTGGGTTACAAACCCACAGGACACATCTTTCCAGGTGTGCAGCATGCCAGGGGGCTGTTAGCACACAGAACTGAGAGAGACTACTCCAGAGTGCATCGTATGGCACAGTATGGTTCACAGGAAGAAAGGGGACACCCGAAAACACAAAACAGAAAAAACCCACCACAGCCACCCTTTCTCACCATTCAAAAAAGGCCAAAAAGCCCTGCAGCCAGGCATGGCCAACTGATAAAATCTTTTCTGTGCAGTCAGAGAGGGATAAACCAGACCCATACGTTAGACTGGAACACAGAAAAGCGCTCGACCTGTACAGCCAAGAATGGCTAACGCGATTCACAAAGTATGGAAATGCAAGAAGCTGCCCCACTGTTCAGCTACGATCATCTTCTCAGCCTTCCATCTGGGCTCCTGCCTGCCCAGGATCCCCTTTTACAACCCTGTGACTGCCACATCTAAGGCCATTTCTTGCTTATTGTGTCCAATGTAACACCCAATGCCATATTTCCAGTACTGCCTGGAAACTGCTTGAAATACACCACCAGGTATCTTCATCTATGGGTTTAATCAAACCCTCTGGACTCACCTCTCCCCCTCTTACCACCTTTACATGGATAATTGCCTGTTTCTCTATCTGCAGGTGGCAATACAGGAGTGACACCTTGGGTGTGAATGACCTTCCCTGATGTATCACTCTGCAGAGCAGTTTGTTTATTTTTTCCATTGCAAAGATTTCCACTTTTGCTACAACACTTTACTAATTACTGTTTAAAGAAACTGTTTTAAGCAGAGCTTGCTGTCACCGAATATAATGCACTTAAGCTGTCACCATAATGTTCAGTATTTATTTGAATTGGATCCCATTGTACAGTCTTACTATTTAAATGCAAGTCATTTTTAGGTTGCAAAGTAAGGGGTTGCCAGCACAGTTCTCTAAAATGTGTTTCCATTTTATCTCATTGCATATGTTTCCATTTTCCTAGGGCCCTCTCCTCATCATTCCTCCTCTTGTTATGTGATCAAATCTTCCCTTTTTGTCAGAAAAAAGCATATTAATCACCCGTCGTGAGAAAATTGGGAATTCTAGAGATGTTATCTCTTCATCTAACTACTGACCACTAGCTTTCAGTCATGATGAATAACATCTAAAAACTATCCTAAAATCCTCCCTGCCCCCTCCTTGAAAATTCTTTGCTGGATTATATCTCCCATCAGATTTATCTATCAGTTTTCTATAAATCAATTGCTGTTAACAAATGCTATTCATCAACAAAAAGGATTACAATAACCATTAAGTTTCTGTTAGTGCTGCTTGAGAAACAACAAAGAATTTGAAGGCTTTTTTTCCCCTAAACAAGCAGCATTGATGTTTTGTTAAAATGAAATTTTTGGAAAAAGTGCTAAAAGTTTGTCAGAAATAAACTTTGTCAAAAAAAGAAAAAATCAAAGCTTTTAAAATCCAATTTAAACTGCATTTTCATAATTTCTTCGTTCCAATTCTGAAACAAAATAAAACTGCAAAGGAAATCTGACATGTTTAAAAATTGCATTAAAATGTCATGTGAGGATATTACTCATGAGGATATTGGAGACTTTGAGAGAAGACTAACATTTTACACTCCCTCTCAAGCCAATTTCAAAATGGAACATTAACTATGATAGGACAAGTATCTCTGTAATAATTGAATAAAACAGTCATTAAGAACCTAATTTCTTGTGTAGCCTGTTAAGATTTTAAATTTTTAACTAAACGCAGAATCAATGTTAAGCTAAATTGCGAGAAAAATGATTTGATGTTACAGTACTAAACTCAGTGAAAGATAAACTCACAAATCAATTTCAGTTCATGAGCTAATAGGCTCACAAATGCATCCTCACCCACAAGGTAAGTAAAAACATCAACTGAGTCAGTATTCATGAAGTAAATCAACCGTTCAACAGGCGTCAGGCTCTCATCTCTTCAAGGCAGGGGACTGATACACAGCACTCCACGTTTCATTACCTTTTTATTTGGGTAAAAATAAAAAAAAAATGAAAAAAAAAAAGCCCAGAACCCTTTCCAGCCACTGTCACTGCCCAGCACAGCCTGACACAGGGGCAAGTACTTCTGAGAATATTTGTAACTCATCTACAGGCACTCGGACCATGATGCCAATAAGCTCAAAAACCCACCCAAAATCCTACGGGTCGCCGCTGACGGTCCTAGTCACTAAACCAAGCTTTTTGTACCCCAGGTGGGGCGAGGCTGGCTCTGCCAGGGACTAACTCTGCTCACAGTCACGCCAATGAACCCTGGTGAAGGGTCTCACGCGGATACAATGACCACACATGTTGAAATACTAATTTTACAAAATTTAAGAGCCAGACTAGGAGGCTGCAGCAAGATGCCCTGTGTTTGGGTGCGTTTATAAGAAGCCAGTAGCAAACTGCGTGTAACGCATTGGGACCGGTGATGAGCAACGACTTCTAGAAACCAGCAAGGGCTTCATGAGAGACTACTGCCTAGCCTAGTTTTAGGCAGGAAAATGCTTATATTCTAGGATTGCATGTTGAGTCAGTTATAAATAATTCAAAGATACTTCCTGTGAGAGACACTATACGCAGCCACTGGCTGCACTCTCAGAAAACAAGAAACTGTGGCACTGATAAGCCGAATACAACTTAATTCTCCTAAAAACTCCTTTTGCTGCAAAACCCTGGTGTTAGCAGTCTCGGGTTTACTGTAGTCAACAGCACACCACACTAAGACTGAATCTGGCTCTTTGACCTTAAAGGTGACTTAGCTGACAATTTGGGGACCTTGTTTGTAAGCAAAGCTCACACTGCTGCGCGCACCGGCTGTCCGCACCACGCTGCTGGCAGCCTCGCGGGAATCAGGGCAGCCAAATCCAATGCACGCTGAATTCTGCTTCTTTTCCAGTTCCTACTCATTGATCTACTAATCCAATCTGGGATAATGAGAAAACAGCAAGCCAGCCTGCAACAGGTCAAAGACAACATGTAAATAGCCAGTGACACCTCCCTCCAGTGCCTAGCTAGGGTATCAATAGATGCAGTCACTAACGGAAGAATTTCTTGTGTTCCTCAAGTTAAAAAATGGTCAGTACTGCTGAGTTTGTTCACTGCATTGTTGTCCAACCAATGAAACGCAACATGATTAAAAAAAAAAAACAAACCACACTTGAAAGAGCTTATCCCTAATCTCTACTCATGCAGGCAACTGAATAGAGCAAGTATGATTTGGCCCTAACGCTACCAATGAGCATCCTCTCCCATTGCTGTAAGCTCACCTGAAAGCAGGGCACGCTAGTCTGCTGGGAAATGCATACCAAATGTATACATACACTGATGCATATGTAAGCATGGAAAAAGGAGATGGCAATGGTACTCGTGCTTTTACACAACCATTCTGTTGCCGAACTGCTCTTCCAGGGCAGGGATGATAAGAGATTTGACACCTTCCCTCCACCTTTGTCACACACCTGGAGTCATGCCCAAATCATGGCTGCAGACTCTAGTACAGAAATCATCTCTATAACAAGTAACTTAAATATTTTTGACATGTGCAGCGAGTTAATTGCATCTAAACTCATTTTAGCAGCAAGAGGCTGCCCAAGACGATACGGGAAGCATCTGGTAGTGCAAGAAATACAGCTTGTGGTTTCCAAGTCCAGCAAACAGCATTTAATTTGTGCTTTTACCACCAGCACATGTGACTATGGCCACTCACAGCTAGAAGATACAGATTATTATCCAAGGAGTTCCAGGGTACAAATGAGTAATAGAGCTATTCCAATTTAAAGTCCCAGATGGAGAATTGCTTACAAGCTCCTGATAGTATAAAAGTTTTACCCTCCCATCATGCTCCCTAAGGGAAGCAACATAAATGCTTCTAACTGGAAGTTCTGCTACCAATAGCTAGTTTTCCCTCATGCCTTCAGAAAGCCCATGCATCATACTGCTTTTAACTAGCGGTTTATATCACACCGCTTCTAATGGTTCCGTAAGAAAATACCACATTACAACAGCAAAACACCAGCCGCTTCCAGTGATTATAGCTACAATTAACTCGGTGTATGTATCAAAAATACTAATTAGGCAATGAATGGGGACACTCCCAAGAGCAAGAAGTGAAGAGCATTAGGTGCTCAGGCAACAATGAAAAGATAAAAATCAGAGTGACTACAAAAAAAGAGAAATACCCTTTTTCTGGGGTTCTTGTAACTTGAATACTGAACAGGGTAGAAACATCAGCCTGCTGCCATTACTTACAAAAGGCTATTCTCAGCTGAACTTAAACATTTCCCATGCACAGGCTCCACCAGGAAAAAGAAAAAAGTACTAGAGATTCTATTCCCGATTATAATATGCACCAGTGATTTCCGAAACAGCAGGCAAAGCAGATGTTGTACTAACTTCCATGCAGTGGCATGTGACAGCCACCTTGACTGTCCTTTTCCAGCCATTTAATTCAGTTACTGGGGGGAGCAGTGACACCGATACATCTGCAAGTTTCACGCGTTCCCATAAATCAAGCATTTATATATCTTTTTTTCCCCCCAGGAAAAACATAAACCCAGTTTGGAAGACACTTAATGGAACATTGCAGTACCAGAAGCGCAAGCAGGTGTGATGCAACGTGGCTCCAACACCTCCAGGGCAAACGAACTGTCCGATAGCACTGAGCTTTTGAACACGATTGTGGATTCACGTCATTGTGGGGGACACGGCAGATCTAGCCCTATCCAGTTCTAACATGGGAAGATTCACGAGGGTCACCCAAGAGGAAATTCGTCAGCTGCAGTAAGCTGTCAGCGGTTCTGTGAAGCTACAGATCTGCACAAAGATCATCTTCACTTCCTAAAGCCTAACAGCAGTCTTAAGTCACAAAGAAGAATTAACAACTTTTTAACTTTTTTCAGCAATGCTCTTGTGTTGATACGGGATATCTAAAATGCAAGAATATAACAACTTACTTTTAACCAAAAAACATACCATAAGACTGTACCAGTTCCAAAGATATGGAAGAGTCCAAGAAAGACAAAGGCTTTGAGGTAACATTTTCAGATAAAAAGGGAATCACAGGTAATGGGCCAAAACAAAATGACATTAAGAACAAAAGAAAAGTCAACTTCACAAAGACAATAGTCTTGCTTTCCACAGCTAAGAGTAAGTAGTAAAATTTTCAGTCCAAAACATTCTCTTTTCCTTTTCTCAAAAGCCCTTCAGTCTTCACCTCTCCGTGATCTTTCTTAGGCTGAAAAATGCATAAGAAAAAAAATAATCTGTGCTTTTAACTAGGCAGAAATAAATATATTGTGCAGTATTGCTGTTGAAGTTCAAAGTAGGGGAATCCACTTTGTCACAGTCACTTTCAATGAACACTCCAGTTTATGATAAGTTTCATAAAAACTGCTTAATTCAACATTTATGAAAGTACTGAAGATAGATGAAAGGTGTAGAAATAGGAATCTTGCCAATCAATCATCTGTTGAAAACAAGCACCTGGAATGATAAGAATGAAGATAGCCTTTTCATGTACATATGGTCTGCTAGATAGAATGATTGAATATTCTTGCATTTTTAATCAAAATGTTCCTACCACTGCACTATCACATTCAAATTATTTTCTTCCACAGCTGAATATTAGCAGTCTCTTCCCCTTGGGATTAAGTTGCTTGCAATGTTTCCAACGAGAAAAGGAAACATCCATTGTGAAAAGGTACTTGATAAAAGACTGACTGAAGGAAAAACTTCTTTTTTTGTAAAAAATCTTTTAGAAATAAGTGATCAGAACTGAACACAGATGTCCAGCTTTCAAATAACATAACAAAGGGAGAACAAAATGCTAGTAGGCCAGAGCAGACAATCTGGATCTCAAACTACTTACACTAGAAAAGTTTTGGGGCAGAGACTACCTTTGAATATTAATTTTTATAGCTTTTTATGCAAGAAATTTTTGCCAGAAATTATGTTCCTAGGTATAATCATGCTACAAAGACTACTGATAACAACCCAAGCACTTAGCCAGCTCTTCTCTCAGGGCTCCAACCTATCAGCAATGGAGAGAAAAGCCTTATTTATTGCTCCAAATGAAAAAAACAACACAAACAACCACCTTCACTTTTTCTGTCTTTTCTCTACAAAGCAACCATGTGAGATCAGCTCAACTTGGTGCAAAAGGTAGCTGATAGGAAATTTCCCATTCCTTTTAGGTTTTTGGAGACTCCAAGAAATAGGTTCAAGTTTCTAAAATAAAAGAAAGAGAACCCAAGCTCTTCTGATCTTAATATTAACCTAGTTCCCCTTCAATGAAGCCATAAAAGTTACAGTTTGAGACGTAAGCGATAACATATGGTGCAATAAACACTATTACCAGCTTGAGTTAATTGCAAGTAACCACCCAGATTACCACGCTATTTCCATGGCGCTGAGCAAGCTGGAACTGAATGCAGATTCACTGCAAGTTCACAAGAGGGAACATTTATCACAGTGAAGTTTTGAATTATTTTTGCCAGTTAATACCCTCTAAGTATCAATATTATCTTTCTGCACTTGGAATATCTAGTTGAAAGATAATGATTCCCTTAAAATTTTGATTGTTCCCATTTGACCAATAAGACAAGTTCATAGTTTGTAAATAGTACGAGACAAAAGGCACAGGTACAGTACCACTGCTTCCAATAATCTGCACTGGATTCTTAAGTAGTTCTTGCTCCTCTGCTTCAGTTCTGCACGCAGAGCAAGAAAATTAAAACACTAAAGCAAAAATATTACTAATAAATTATTACTAGAGATATCTAAGGTCTTTCATAAATAACTCTATAGAATGGCAACTACATCTGTTCAAACAAACCCCTCTTGCCCAATTCCTCTTTTGGTGCAACAGAACAGATCAACGCTATTAATTTCAAACACTTCAAACCTCTACCTGAACAGTATTCACACTAGGACATCCTGTAAGATACATTTAACTTCAACTAATTAAAAAAATATCACATTTTTGTTCTCACCAACTCCAACGTCAAATTCCATTGCAGAGAAAAAGGGGGAATGGGAAAGAAAGATGCACATTCATGAGAATAAAAGAAGGAAAATATTCTTTCCATTTCTAGCATTGAATTTTCCAAAATAACAGAGAAAGGGCTACCTATTCATGAAACCTGCAGTTGTCTTTCCATGGATTGGCCTTGCCAAGACAGATGAGGCAACCCATCACCTCAGAGGCAGTTGTTTCTCCACTGAATTGGTATTACAAAGTAAGTGCACAAATCACAGAACAAGTAAAGCCCCATGGGTTTGTGATGCTGTGTTGGATGCTCTAAGACCTAACAAGTTTTGTGTTCTGGTTTGGGTTTTTCTTCTGGATTGCAACATTTATAGCATCACCTTCAACCATAGATTATCTGTTGTCTAATAGGCTGAGCCTGTGTTTTAGGTTTCTGCCCAACTAGGAGTACACATGGAAAAGAGCAAAGAAATCCTAGACATTTAGATTCATAAAAACTGTAGGGGTTTAAATTGTCTGAAAGCTCTGCCTCCTGCTGTGTTTAGCCAAAACCGACCCGCAGATTCAGTGCTGGTTAGAAGCAGAGCACACCACAACACAGACCAGCAGACACGCAGCTTGGTCACACATTACCCATCTCTTTAGGAAACGGTGCTAAAACCCCCAAGCAGCTAACCTGATCTGCCTGCCATCGCTGTACCCCTGCAAATAAGACGCACGGACAGCACAGAGCTCCGTGACACACAGCAGAGGGACAGGGGCCGCCACGTGCCACCACAGGCTTCATCCCCACCTCTCCTGGGGCACTGCACGGCCAGTGGTGTGACACAACAGGGCTGGAAGTCAGCAGCAGGCACAGCTTCTGGGTTCCTTTTGCTTTAAGCAAGAGGCTACCCATCCTCCTCATATCCAAAAATACCACAAAACAACACATCATTTGTGCAGCTTGCCACATCTTCTGAAAATCATTTCTATGTTATAGAGGGGGGGAGAAATAACCAATAAAATAAATCCAGTCTGATTATTTTGAAAAGGACAAAGACAGCAGAGGTGACAGAGGTGTAATTGTTAGTCAACCTTACAGCACTTTCCAGTAGAGCTATTTAACATTTGATTCCACTGATAAGAAAAATAATAAACAAAGTTATTATGAAACTGTTCTGTCTGCCAGCCAAAAGTCCAGTGAATCATTTATGAACGCGTACCTAGGGCTTGTCTCCCTTCTATTCTTTTTTCCGCATCAGAAACTGAAGCTAGTTACTTTTTTTTTTTTCTCTAAACCGTCACTTTTATTTCTTAAATCAACCTGAAAGGAATAAAATATTGCAATGAGCAAAAATACAAAGTAAATGTTTGTAGTTCTGTAATTCTTAGAAATGTCAAAGAAAAACATAAAAACGTATGCTCTGTAAGTTTTCAGCTGAACCTGGCATGACAGTGTATCTATTATTTAAAAGATGTTGAAGCTCAATTCATAAATTATTAAATTCTTGTTACATTTAGTTTCCAAGGGAAAAAATTATTTCATTCAATAAAGGAAATTCAACTTGCTGTATAGTACTTTCCTAAAAAACATGGGATTTAAACTCCTGAAGTTACTTTAAAAACCAAAAGAAATTACTAATTCAAACTTCGTAACTAATGTTACTGCCTCATTGAAAGCCTGTCCTGTATATTCAATAACCACCAACAATCCTTCAGTTTTCCCAGATCCACTGCACAAACATCCTGCACATGAAATAACCTGCAATGCAGGAGAGGGGTTGGCAATAGCTGCTGCTCCACATGAAACTCCTGAACCTCTGATTCATCCAAGCTGCAGAAGCCAAACGTCCTCCGGATCCTCCAACCCGCTTCCTTGCTACATTTCTCAGGACCGACCTCAAAGACTGCTCACACCATGTTAAAGCACAGGCAGGTCCAACAACCAAAAAGTTCTTTGTTACACTACTACATCTTGAGCTGGCTAATTTTGATTGTAAATCATATCCAAGAGCACTCAGAAGGGATCTCAGAGGTGAGCAGCCACCCACCAGAGAGGCTCCTGGCTGTTAGCCTGACAAAGTGCAGCGAGCCCTTGGAATTTAAAAGAATATATCACTCTTCTCAGCGGGATTCCTGTCCATGATTACCAAGTTAAGTTCAGAAGTCTTTCACTGGCCGCTTCAACCAATGCAAACTGCCAGCAGTTTCAGTGGCCACTTCTGCAGCCAGCGATCGATGGGACATGAGTGTTGGTCACTTTCCTGGGGCCACTCACAAGGAGGGACACAGCTGCACGAGGAGTTCCCAGCATCAGTCCAGGACAGCAAGCCAAGCTTGATACACAGCAGCCTTCACCCACAAGGAACCTAACTGCACCTTAGTTCAGCCAACAGCATCTGTGCTTTAGACTTTTGAGACTTCATTTGTATAGTCTTGCTAACACAAGACTGGTTCCTCTCCAGAATGAGGACTTCATAACTATAGGGATTCAAAACAAACAGCTAACTGAACTGATTTAATAAGAGAGACACAAAACAAACTCAATGGCACTACTTATATTGCCTAATAAAGTTATTTCACTATACTCTGGAGGTTAGCTATTCAATTGGCTTCTAAAAATCTATGCCAATATTCTTAAAAGCTCTGAACGACAAACTGACACAGGTGCGGTGGTTACTCCGGATGACAAGTGTTTCAAAGACAGCTACTCAAGCACATGATCCCACAGATAGAAAACACAATAAAAGTATATTATTATGAAGCTGCCATAACCATCAACCAAAATGAGTGCAATGACTAACTGATTAGCTTATACAGATAAATATTCCAACACCCACTGGGGTATTTTTCCCAGTAAGAAAATAACTCTGAGTTAGTTTGCTGCATTTTTCAAAGAAATGGTTTAAAGTACCAGCATTTCAAGAACAATCCAAAAGAAATGTTGCCACTCGACAACAACAAATCCTTCTATATAAAACAGTTAAATGCAAACCTTGTAAAATATTCATTCCTTTAGCCATGAGTTCATAAGTTTTCATCAAAGCAGATTTTTCCATGATGTCATCATAAATGCAAACCAACACTGAAGCACTAGAATTATTTTCTTAAAGTGCTTTAACTAGTTTAAGAGTGTTGGCCTCCTGACACTTCTTTTGGGCTCAAGCTCTAAACGTTACTCATTTCTGCACCCAGGCACAAGGATGCTGCATACCAGCCCCCTCGATCCCCAGGATGCACCGTCAGAATGGGTTCAGGGAGAAACTTCAGAGAGCTTTGCCTTTTCAACTAATTTGTTCACTTCTCAACAATACTCATAAACAAAACAAAAAATAATATTCAATGCAATATTCCTGAGTCCTACACCTTGACTGGAAGCAGGGAAGTCACCCTGCCCAGTTAACTACTAGATGAAAGGATTTAGATCATTCCCAAGGGACCAAGGATCTTGTAAATATGACAATAACTGAGAAGAATGGGCTTACCTTCTTCTCATTCAACATATGAAGTTTGTGATCTGTGTATGAACAATGTGTCTTGTTAACATTAACCAGCCTAAAAGACTCCTGAAGGAAAAAATCTTCTGACCTTTTCAATGCAAAGGATGAGCAACACTTCTAGTTTCTCAGATTATATCAACTGTCAAGAAAAGGGCTTCCTGTTTGACTATTATTCTTTTTATTGTGATACATGATATAACTCTCAAAGAACAGTGATATTTAGTCTTCTTTGTAAATAGCGCTATTGACTGGAATGCATCTTGCCCTACACTGCCATTCGCCTTTAATAGCACTTTTAACACCCTTGCTGCAGTCAGGCTCTGTAAAACAATGAGCCATTCCTGCTCTAAGGTCTTTGCCAAGATTCCTGATCCAGCCCTATCCTCCAGCTCAGCAGCATATTGAAAAAGAAATAAAAATGCCTTTTGAATGTGAAGTATAGTTGTTTCTCCTTAGACATTCTGCATTTTAGGTCCAAATCCACAAGCAAAGACCGGACACACCTGCAGCAGCAGGAATAATCCATCTCTACCATGTGATTTAGACACATCAGTGCCCCCACTCCCTCAACTTAGCAGAGGACATCTCTCATGCAATGAGCTGATATGAACCAGCTGGATCCTCCCACAATGCCAACAGCATCCTCTTTGCTGACACCATCACAGCAGTGGGCAGAACCCCATTTCTTTTCTAGGGACACTGCTTGTGTGGACTCTGAAGCAATATTAGTCATATTATAGCAATACAATACTGGGCACAGTATAAAAATCTAAACTGCTTGCAAAGCTCTGCATGCTTTCTGGTGTAGCTTGGGACATACTCTTCCCCTTTAACTGAGGCATTTTGTAGGTTCCTGATGGGGAGTTGCATAAATCAAGGTTCACTGCATATTCACCTCTCCTACTAGAACTACACAGAAGTATTTTCGGTAGCTCTGAAGAATACCGAGATACAAAAATAACTTCCCACTGAAACAGTAATGGCACAAGCATAAAGCATTCCTGATACGCAGATTTTAAGTAACTGAACCAAAAAACTAGCCAGTGCAGTTTGAAAGCTAAGACTTACAAAGAAACTCTGTGTGTGTCCCCTGAGGGGAGTCAGATATCTAGAACTGAACTCTCAAAACAAGCAGAAAAGGTATGTTTTGAAAGAATATTATATTGCAAAGTTCCCACACAACTTCCCTACAAAATGCTAGGCTAGCATCTCAGTGTTTATTAAAGAAATCCAACTTTTCCTCTAACTCAGGTAAGAGGATATAGCGGAGAGAGTAGCAGCAATCACATTCTCTCCTTGTAGTTAATGATGCAATGACAACCACTTGAAAGTTGGAAATGCCAGAATTAAGATTGACTGTGCAACCTTAACTTGCCCCCTTGTGTCTGTGCATAATGATATGATCTTTAATTACATGAACACGAACTCCAATTTTAAGAGCCTGCCTTATTCAGCACAATGGATGGATGAAGAGCAATGTCCGTGGGACTATCTTGTATTATAGAAATGAGAAATCCTTAAAGATGACAGGAAGAATGTGAAAGAAGCAAAAAGTTGCCCTTACAAATAAGGTAGTTCAGCATCAGTGAAGTGAATCTGTCTTCGTGGAAATCAATAGAACAACTCCACTTTAAAAAAAAAAAAAAAAAAAAAAAGATAGGCATTTGAACTTGAAGCAAAGTAAAACATTTCAAACCAAATAGTTTGAAAGTTGCATTTTTTTGCACCTTTGGGAAAAACTGCAGAGAAAAGATGGACAGGCACTGGTGTCCCCCCAAGCAGGTCTAATTCACATCTGATCTCCTAATAGGAAGCTACTACCTGACCTGCTAGCTCCTAGCTTGACACTTGCTTAAACCTCAGCCGTCGCAAAGGGACCAGATGTGAACAGTGTTAGGTACAGAAGATTGGCCAGTACAAACTGTTTTCCTACTTAAACTTAGATTATCTACTGGGACTTCACTCCAAAAATATCTAACAAGACTGTGGCTGGATGGTGCACAGTACGAAGAACTCCACCCTATACCATGCAACGTTCTGCTAATAGAGACCACGGAAAAAGCTTATCTGTCTGTGCTAAAGATGCCGCACATCCCGAGAAGGGCATTAAGGGAAGAGCCCCAGCCTTTTTTGACTCCATTGCTCCCCCCATAACTGCGAGGCTCACACTCGATAGACATTTGTCTAGTACTCCTGATAAAAAGCACACGCCTACATTTCCCGAACTTCCTACAGCTAAGTTTAATGCCGACAAACTCCAACAAACCCCCAAATCGGCTGGTCATCTGGCTCCACCATTTGGAAAATTATTACATTTTAACACCGGTGAAGTTTTCATTGAAACTGTTGAAGGTTTTACTCTCATGCCGGTATTCGGAAAGAAACCTCTGTTCTCAAAAATAACGCAAACTGTTTCCAAAATTGTTTTCTCCTTACTGTTCCTTACACTTCTAAGTCAGATCCTAAAGTTTCCACTAAACCAGTGCCCTGTGGCACCGGGAGGACTCAGCAGTCTGTAATCCAACCCAGCTCTAACCACTCTCTGTCTCAGGACAGGCTCCCTTTGCTTTAGTTTCTCTATCTGAGAAACAGGACAGGCAGAACACTTTTTGGTCGAGATGTGAGATAACTGATTGGAAAGTGATAAGCAAAATAGCTAACATTATTTAACACACAACAGGCTGGTTTCCAATTAGGGTTCCAGTTCAAAGGGCAATCTCCACAGCCCTCTCTAGCATCAGTTTTGGGCTTCTGCAAATGGGGTTGTGCTCTGAAATTTGCTGCAATATAAAACCATTTAATTCTTAACACTCTGTGCTTTTCCCTCCATTTATAAAATGAATTTCAGTACTACTGTTCAGTTTTTAATTCAAAATCTAAAAGAAGAAAAGTGAGAAATGTTCTGTATTATCAAGCTTGAAGTACCACTGAAGTATTTATGAATAAACAGAGTCACTCAACAGGACACAGCTGGCACATGAACCTTGGCTGGAGAAAGTTTCTGGAAATTCTTCTGATTGAGGAAGAATCACCACTTCTCTACCCACTCCTGGCCAGAGACCGAATGTTCCCACATTGTTCCTCCTTTCATCTCATGCTTTGGAAAGTAGAGAGCACACAGCACCCATCCCACAGAGAGTGAAATCCATCCTGGTGTAAGCCTGATGAAACTGAGAAGCTCTGCCCTTACCCTTCTTCAGTACCAAAATGGGCTGCAGCTTCAGAGCAATTCCACACACACGCACAGATCTTATAAGAGCCACAAATCCCTGGTTACTTTTGATTTACAATAGAGGCAAGGTCATCCTTATAATGAAAAAAACAAGGTCTATATTTTCAGACACCAAGATACAATTTATCATAGAGATCAATGACACTTTTATTCTCCATAGAGATGAAGTATCCATTTTGCAGTAAAATTATCAGAGGGGTTTTCTCCTCTTTTCTCTTTCTTTTTTTTTTTTTTTTTTTAAAGGCCTGTTGCAGGTGCTGGACCATTTGAAAAGCAACTTGTAAAGGAACATTTTAGCATTAGTATCCAGTTCTCCCAGCTTCTCTCTAAAATATAGTTCACTTTTCTTATATTAGCGGCTGGAAGAAAAGGGAATGGTGAAATCCATGAAAAAAGACCTTGTTGTATGGTGAAATGTAATACTGAGGTATTGCTAAGCCCTTTTAATTAAAATAATTGTCCCTTCCCTGCTTTCAGTCCACGCACCAATGTACTCAGCTCTGAGATCCACACCAGACTGCGCCAGACTGAAGCAGTCACTGCGGATTATCCGCATGGTTACCCAGCATGGCCTTTTTTCTAATAGGACTTTTTTTCCCACTTTTTAATGTCCTATTTGAAATTCTCCCCAAGCCTGGTGAAACATGTCTTGCACCTCAACTTCAGCAGCGCTTCCGAGCATCCAAAAACCATTTCAGGCATTTTCATGTACAAAGACTGGCTACTTGTCACAAACTTTTGAGTTTGTTTAGGAACTGCTCAGTTGTCTAGCCTTGCAGGAATAACAGCAATAATACGTAGGTATTTTCTGCAAGATATCACAGATATGCTTCTTGCAGCTGACCCAAATACCATATACCAGTGGTAACTACGTCTTAGCCTTTGCTACAGAGCTCCACCAGGTAGTTCCATCCTCCACTGTCTCACGGAGAAAAAAAAAAAGATACCCATAAACACCAGCTAACATACTGTATTGTCGAGACCACTGACATCATTATAACTGTATGAAAATAAAATTTCTTTGTCATCTTTTCAAACAGTATGAACTAAGCTATGAAGGATATGATAAACAGGTAACATTTGGTAGCATACATCGTACCTGCACCAGAGAGCTGCATCAGCAGAATCTCTACAGTAGACACAGCCTAAATCTTTTGAAAGGTAATAGTGTGCATTCCTACACTGTTTGAGTTACAGCCTTTGTCTCCTCTTCCCCCTGTATCCCATAATAAGATAAGTCTATTAAAAGGATTTCTTTTTTAGTTATTCCTTTAAAGCACAGGAAATTCCTAATTTCATTGATGGTTGCCCAGGATTGAAACCTTATTCAGATGAACTTCCCTTAAACTATATGCTTTCCTGAAACTACCATCATTATATTCAGGAAAGGAAGGTATTTTAGAGTTTTTCTAGTTTTTCAGTTCCATTGGTACTGATTTACATGTTCAATATTTTCACCTTACCTGTACTACCCAAATGATTATTTTCTGTTTACTGATCTTAGGGCTGCTGAAGGCAAAGTAACTTTTTGCACCTATGTGTATCCAGTTTTCCACTGCTGCTGCATACATTTCTAGTCAAATAACTACAGACAATATCACGTTTGGAGATATTGACGTAGACAGGACAACACTTGTTCATACGGATTTCCTTCCTTTGATGATTTACAGTTAATGAGAGTTGAGAGATTAAAGGGAACCTCTTTATTCTCTGGTTAGTCCTGTCAATTAACCATAATTACTTCAAAATTAAAAAAAAAAAAAGACCACTGGACTTCTCTGTAACTTTTATGCCCTTGCCCTAAGCTATTTTCAACTACAGTTTTCAAAACACCATCTTCAGGCAGCAAGAAAAAAATCCGTATGTTTATGATGTTGTGCTATATTTCTCTTCAAGGTATTCATTCACCTCTTCCACACACACCAAGCAGAATATTTGAGAGAAAAATTACTTCCCTCATGGTTTTTTTTCACTGGCATTGAATTTTATTCATGTTTGCCCAGGCTTGTAGGTCAGTGCCTGGCATGGACCCTGTGGACGTACTTGTGTGTGGCATTTTAAGGAGAAAAGATGCTATGGGACAATAAAGGAGATGTCTTAAATATCTTGAACCTTCCTGAATAAGTCACTGTGCTCTTCATTGTATTACAGCAAATTTCAGTGATATTATACAAAACCATTATTTTTCTTCTGATACACACACAAAAAACTTTTTTAATAAAATACATGTTTGGGGCCCTGATTCAGGTCTGCTTTGTGTTCTATGTTCATTTGCAGCTACAAGAAGAGAGTTTAAAATAAGTGCAAAGTACCATCAAAACCACCTGCTTTTTCTGTTTTGCAATCACTTTCCAATCAGCCTACAAGGTATTAAATGACTGCAAAAGTGCATGACAATGGAGAAGCAAGGAAATAGAGACACAACGAAATCATATGCTTCATCCAGCTGTGTCCTGAACACCGTCATTTTCAATCCTTAAGCACGTTTGTAGGAGTGAACTGCTCAGCTTTTAGAAATGAGAACTATTGGTGGATTTTCTCTGCCATTATAGATCATCAGCGACATTTTAGGACAGTTGCTGCTCTTGGCTGAAGTACTGCCCAGAATGGAAGCACCAATCTCCCCAGAACACTCCACAACCAATTGACAGAAATACTGGAGCTGCTCCTATGCCATCAGCAAAATACTTGAAATTTTTTTATTTCATAGCTTTGGCCAAACCAAAACCCAAAGCAGCAGCTATTTAATGTTCCAAAACTAGAGTGAGATCTGACTTCTACAGAAATCCTATGGAATTATTCCAAATTTTGTAAGACAAAATTACCTTAAAATGAAGGTGGCAATGGAGCTTCTGCAAACTGGGACTAGACTAAAGGAATCAAATAATCTAACAATTTTAAGGAGGAGGGATGAGGGGGAAAAAACCCCAAATTTCAAAGCTGTATATTCAAAATAATAATTGTTTGAGGTTTTTTAGTTATATTATATTTTATTCTGTACTGGGAACTATGTTGCATGATAGAAATTGAAGTAAGGCTCTATTTGTCTCCAGATAAATACAACTCACCCCTGTGCACAACTGATCCCAAACTGCCTCCAGCTATGGATACAGGAGCCCAGCAAGATGGAGCATTCCCATGACCACAGCCTTGCTGCTCAGCCAGGTCCTACCACCCTTCACCCAAGGTGGTCAGCCCCAAGGTGTCTCCTGCGGGCTGGGTTATACACCAACATCGCAGTGCTTCCCCAGAAGTGGGACTACTGCCAGCACAGTTCCACACTGGCTCCAGTCTCCTCTCCAGGGATTTCCCAGTTTGTCCTTCCATCCTTCTCAGTCCAGTGCCAGGAGCTGGACTAGACACCCATAAAATCAGTGGGGAGCTGATTACCCTCATCAGTTGGATTTTGCAGTCGTAGTGATAGCTCTGCAGTGACTTAACAGCAAATGGGAAAGCAAGGTCTCTTCGCTAGGTGTAAACTTTATCATCTGCCTACCTATGGGATGGATGGGGCTTTGAGAAACCTGGGCTAGTGGAAGGTGTCACTGTCCAGAGCAGGGGGTTGGAACTAGACAATCTTGAACATCCCTTCCAACCAAAACCATTCTAGGATTTTATCAGGCTTCTAAAAAATTCACTTTAAAATAAATTAATACAAGGAGACATCGTTGCACAGGTTGGCAGAAAAAGGGGGTGGGAGGGTGGGTTTGCTTTTTTAAACTACAAATAAACCATGTTTCCTTCTTGTTTGACTTCACCAAACCTCCTATTGTTTACATATTTCATCAGTAGTATCTCACAGGCTCTCCTGGGGATGACAAGATCTGCTTGTCAAGCACATGCCAGAGTAAAGCGTCCTAGTGCTTCAGTATTCAGAAGCCAGCATTAAATTTATCAGAAGTAGCAGCAGATGGGAGATCATCACAGAAAGTATACTTTTTAATTCACAAAACATATGTGCTGATGCAATGTAGTGCAGTTGTATGATTTTTATGCAAGTTAGAAAAAAATCCTATACAAAAGTACTGATTTTTTTTCCATGTTTCACTGTAAAATGCTTTTTACTTCTTGTATTTAAAAATAATTTCAAAATGTGTGCCTTAAAGTGCACTGGATGGAATAGAAGGCAGTATCTTGTCCATATACCTTTAATGTTTGCTTTTAGATATAACCAAGACCAATGCTGAAAGGAAAGCTTGAAGATGGAGTTAAAAAAACTACTGGAAGAAGGGAGACCCACAAATGACAAGATAAGCCTCAGCAAAACCAAGTACGAGCTGTTTGCTGTTTTAGAATACCCAATACAAGCTTGCAGATGGCATTTCACAACTCCTTTAACTCAGTGCCTACAGCTAAGCCATATGTATTCCTAAAACTCCCAGCAGCTATACAGAATAGCTCACATCACTATGGACTTACATTTCCAGGTGTTAGATACTAAAAGCAGAAAGTAGATATTAAGCCTATTCATTCATTATGCTGTGAATGCCATATTCTGGAAATTCAAGCCCAATGATTACTCACAGCTACATCTCCTAAAAGAGAGTGGAGAGCAAGCAGTTGGCAGCCTGATCCTAGCCTACACTGTGAGGTAAAAACACCCTAACAACGATGCATTCAGCTGACACAGGCATCCACCAGACCAGAATACCCCGTGCATGAAACTC
This sequence comes from Ibycter americanus, assembly GCA_035590275.1. NCBI lineage: Eukaryota > Metazoa > Chordata > Aves > Falconiformes > Falconidae > Ibycter > Ibycter americanus. The sequence continues at coordinate 19,573,962 of JAVJGI010000050.1, read as the reverse complement.
CACACTCCCTTCCCCACCTTCTCCTTTGCTATAAGGAATTGAGAGATTAATTAGCACAAAGCTACTTACAGAGGCCCCCACGTTAGTTGACCCTGGTGGAGCTCTCTCTGATCTCGTGCAAGCTGGGGAAGCGGACCAGAATTCAACTCAGCCTCTACTCAGCACTGGCTTGAGCAGCTACTATCGTGGATGGAGCTGGCAACCCAGCCCACTTCATATCTCAGGCTGTCAGAGGGGTCTTGGTGCCTTTTTTTGCATGCTGTACGTGTTTTATAGACCCCTTAAAACCTTCAGCAGAAGTTTTGGATTAAAATCTATTGATTCCACCAATGATTCATAGTCTACAGATTAAAAAAAAAAAACAAAAAAACACAACAAACAACTACTTCCCCCATTGCCTGGCTCAAACGAGTAGTAAAGCTCCTCAGAGAAGAGATTAGAGGTAGCAATAAACAGACAGCAAAATTAATCTAATCTTGTTTTACAAAGTTGCCCTAGAAAGGGGAAAACACCTGCTGAGAAACAACTGAAAAGTAAATATATTTCTAAGGTAGCACATCATATCGGGTAAAGCAGCCCACTACCACTGCTAAATAATCATCTGGGCATGATCTCTGCAGTGTAATAACATGCAAGACAACTGAAACAGCCAGTTGGGAGCATACTGAACTAATAAAAGCAAGTGGCAGGCCTTCTGAGGGTTGTGGTTTTTTGGGTTGGGTTTGGGGGTTTTTTTTGGTTTTGTTCTGTTTTTGTTTGCTTGCTTGCTTGGTTTTTTGGTGTGGTTTTTGGGTGGGGTTGTTTGGGTTGGGTTTTTTTTTTGGGGTGGGGGTGGGGGAGTGGGTGGTGTACTTTTGACAGTCCTAAACAAAGCAGAAAAATAAGCATAGATAACTGTAGGTCTAGAAACTTTCTGGCAGTACTGTGGGAACAAGGAAAAGGCTGGTCTTGGAGCAGTACCAGGTGAACCCTGGGTCCGGCAGCAACCCCAGCACCAAATTCCAACCCAGCTCACACGGCACCACCCGCAGTGCTGCCCATCAGCATCTTCTAGAAAGGTGGCACCCTAGCTCCCCGTCTCCAACACACCTCCTGCCAGCAGCCGTCTTCCCGGCAGGTACACAATCTAGCAATGCCCAGGCTGACAGCCGGTGCCAACAAATACGCTGAACTGGCCTCCCCTTTGCCCTTCCATGGGAAAACAGCCCTGTACGAGGCCAGCGCTGCCACTTGCTTTACTTGCTTTCCTGTAGCACAATCTGATTTCAGCTCCGATTCATGGTTTACTTTATATGCATCACATTCAAATAGGTTCTTGGCTCCTTTTCACACTGGAAACAGTTGCTGCCATTTCCTCATGCTTTGTGATACACATACTGCACTCTTATGCCTTTGTCCTCTTTTACTTCTTTAAATCCTCATACTGTGTTATGTGAACAGATCAGTAAAAGAATCAAAATTGTCATTCTATGCAGTGAAAGTTTTCATTTGTCTTTCTATTTCTCATCTTTCATTAATGATGCACAAAGTCTTATCTTTTCCTTTCTTAATCCTTTACCCTTCTCTACCCTTTATACTTTGTGATGTACATGAACTTGTGCGTTACAAACTCTTCAAAGACATCATTACTCTTTACATTCATGTGCACAGAAATAACCTTTGTAATCTACGATCAAAGACTTGCTATACCTGGCTACATTAATTTTCTTTATTTACTCTTCCTAGTCGGCCATTTTTACTCATATTAATTTTTGCTACAATGTTGTGCTTTCTGAGCCATCAAATCAGGTTTTAAAAAAAACACCCTGATTTTCACTGATTAATATAACCAATCATCACTCAACCTCAGCAACCGGTAGGCCTTGTTCCCCCTAATTCATAAGAATTACAGTAAAGCCATTCCTTGCTGAACTCAAGGGTTTATCAGTTTGCCCACAATTGAGCACGCATTGCTCAATTAACATCTGCTATTGAGATAACAGTTCCCCCTCTTTTAAAAGCAGGTAAATCGAAGCTGAAGCGAACCCTCTTCTGAAAGTGTCTGCCAACAGAGACAATTGTCAAGGTCTTTGATGGTCAGTCCCTAACTTACAAGTCTTTGGCCAGTAGTCAGTTTGTCTTTGTCCTATGAATCTATCCACCAACATCTCCTAATTAACAGATTTCAAAGCACCACCTTTATTTGGACTTCCTTCCATACTACCTTTAAGACTTGGGCTTCCCTGACATACCCCCAGAATTCAAATCCCTCTTCGAAACTCTACTATTAGAAAAGGTGATGTTTAGGATGTTGAAATTTCATTGTCACACCCAGGACTGCACCATTGTTTCTTTTCCTCTCCCAAATCCATACCCGTCTGTTGCTTTTTCTTACACATGTGTAGTATGTGGTATTTTTGAGTCTCAGCCCATAAATTAATTAAAATAACCCAAATGATCAACTCTGAGAAGTAACAGACTGGTGAAATTTGAGGTTTTCTACACAGAAAAGTCTTCATTATCTTTGAGATATTTCACACCTAACCAACTTTGAAGAAATTTTTTTCCTACCCTCAGCCCCAAATATTTTACTAACTTTGTGTTCCTTTACCTAGAGGCTTTAAGCAGTACCAACAAGACAGGCACAAACACAAGAAAAGAGATGGGCATGTTGTTTTGAAGCTGCAAAGTTCATATCATATTAGTGACCTTAAGGAAAACAGGAACTAACCGATGTTCTCAGATCACTACCCACATCACTTCGACCTTTCCCCAAAGCCCATGAGGTTGAACAAAGCGATTATACTAACCACACCAACTTATGGCTGTGAGCCCTATAGTACGTTCATTAAAACACAGATGTATATCCTTACACCACAACAAATAAAGATATTTATGCCCTCAGTATGCTCCCAGTGCAGCACCATGTGAATTATGGCATCATTCTGAGGGAGGACCAGATTTTTAATCATGGAATTTTTTTCCATGGTTATTTTTCATTTTGGGTGGTAATCTGAACGAAGGCAGAGCACAAACTAACACTTGGTCTAATAAAGTATGTGGATGATGATCACCATTATTCCAAAGCTAGACAGTCAGGTCCAAGGCGTGCAGAAAATAATTCTATTTGTTGGGGGTTTTGTCCAGTAAAACACTAAATTCGCTTTGTAGCTTTAATCCACACACGTTATTTTTCATTTTTAAAATATTTATGTTCTTCTGTCATCCATTTCTGACCAGTTCCCCTCTTTTTCTTTATTTTCTTGGCCTTTCAGTTCACAAAGCTGAAATTTCCACTTACCCTACGATTGCCTCAACTTTCATGAATTAACCTTGGATGCTGAACTTTATCATAACTGCTTTCTGAACCCAACTTTTCATTCGGAACATGCATCTGTGTTCCAAAATATTTTTCAACTCTTCAAGGTTATGTTATCTAGCCATTTGGTTTCAGAGTGGAGGTTACCATAGTACCTAGAGGCCTTCTACATCGATATGTCTGGTTTAAACAGGGGCTTTGGGGTTTTTTTGGTTTTGGGTTTGGAGGCTTTGGTAGGCTGTTTGGGCAGCAGGTGACCAAAATACAATTTTACAGATAAACAGCACTGGAACGAATGTACCAAAACAAACTGTTATTTCATAAATAAGGGGAAAGTCTTAAATAAACATTATTCATTTACAACTAGTTTTAAAAGCCTATATAAAAAGAGCACATATTTAATGAACATCAGGACTGCATTATTAAGTCTCAGTAACACCAGAACAAAATATGCCTAAAGAATGAACAGGAACATCAATGAAAATACGCATCCATATGCTGTCAACCAAAAAACATCAACTACAGAACTTGATGACCATATTCAAAACACCATGAAACACAGGTCTTTTGAAGATTTTTCTATCACTAACTGGCAGGTTGAACAGCCGCTAATTTTAGCAGCATTTGTTCTACTTTGTTTATAATTCTCTTGTTTTTAGTCCAATTCCATGCATTCAGCAACAGAACAGCAGTGAATATTAGCTATATATTGCATTGCTCTATCAGGCACCTGAACCGGCCCCTTACATGCCAGTGAAATGGTATTTCATCCCTGAAGACAAGCAAAAAGTGGCTATAGGACTTATTTACACTCTGATATAGTGGAAGCCATTGAATAGAAAATGTAGCAAAACACCTTGATAAATTCAACCACTGCAAGTAGTTGAGCGTGCAGATTTTATTGGTGTTCCCTACCTGCAAGTCTGCAAACACATTGCAAATAACAATACATTAAGTCTGGCAACATGTGTTTGAAGTGCTGGCCCTGTTTTAGAGGGTCAGGAGCTTGCTAGAGACACCACGGAGATGCTTCCCCCAGGGGGAAGGAAACACTGATCAATTTTGGGTTGCTGCTGTGAGTCAGCACCTTCTGTCCAAATCAGTCCCAGGATCAATATCCCTGGATATAACCCTGATGCTCATTCAGCAATTTGGAAGCAAAGAAGAATGACATATAATAGACAGAGACAATTTTGCCCCATATATAATACCACGGATGATCATGAGATCATCTGCTTGAGTAAGGCAAAATATTAACAACCTCTATAAATAGCAATACTAAGCTTTAAAACTTTAGCATAACGCAAAAGCCATTTTATGTCTTGAAGTGCATTAAAAAACAAGAGTAAATAACCCTTGCAGAGGGGTTGGAAACATACACTCTAGGATTAGAGCACTGAAAGGACTAATTACAAAGCAGAGTGCAACACTATTTAAAATACAAGCCTTTGGAGTTAACAGCCCACAAGCCAAATCGCGCCCTTGGCCAAGCAAGCTAACTGCAGCGGGAGCACTCTACATACTTTTTACGGCAAAAAGTTAGCTCCAAAGAAAGACAAATGCAAGTAGTTGTCACTGATGTTTAGCCAGAAAAGCTTTCTGGCTTTAGTGCTCTTCTCTGCAAGGTCAGAGGTGACTACAGGACCTTTATTATTGCTCATAGTTCATTTTATTTGAATCATACATGAATAGAATCCAAGAAGCTAATTAAAGACATAAACCTTCTCTTGGATTGGATTAAGGGTTGTCATTTTTTTCTTTCCTGTAGGAGGGTAATTTTTTACAGCTTGAAGTGAAGTTACATATTTTCACAAGACAATACAAAATGAAAAAGGGAAACAAAGAAATACATGCATTACCAAAAGCCAATAAAAAGGAGACAGATTAGCTTTCAATCACACTGAAACAGGTCAAAGAAGTAAATCTAACTTTGCAGAGCTATAAAGGAAAGATCCATCTTTGTCTCTGTGGTTTAAATAAAAGTTTGACAAGAAAGTTAATAATATGAAAGAGAAAGGAGGATTTATAAAAATCTTTTTGTGGAAGTAAATAATTGAAACAAGCCACAGACCTCAGAAATTATTGTAGCTCCACTTCAACATGAAAAAAACCCTGCTGAATTTAGCACAGTATGCAGAATGTCACAGAACACCAACGCTTCAGAAAGCCAGCTTGCATAAAGATGAAGCAATTTTGGAAGCTTCACTGTTACAAAAATTAGCCAAAATTTTACCGACTTCAGCACCTTCATGCCAATGGACACACTCAAAGCAGGGGTAATAAACACAGAAGACTTTGAGCCTAATGTCTCCCTACGAATTGTCTCTCCCTTGCCCGACTGGAGCATGTAAAAACCTTTTCTAGAAGGCCCCCTGCACACAACCTGAAGAACAAAGTTTCTGGGAAAATAACCGTGGCTTCTGCAATAAACTTCCTTCAGCTCTAACTCAGATGGTCATTTCCTTCTGCAGCAGTGTGGAAAGGTTTATCTCTGGCCCTGTTACAGAAGCAATTTCCATAAAAACCTTTCAAAAAGGTATTCTCTCACCTTAAGTCCAAACTGCTCAACATTTTTTGCAAGACAAAAAAAAAAAAAAAAGAAAAAAAAAAAGAAAAAGAATCTCTATCAGGCGCTTGCTTATTCCACCTCACTCATGCACTCCGGAGTTAAATGGACTATTCATTGAAGGAGTCATCCGTTATCCTTCCTGGCCACCCTGGTGGAGGCTTTGAAGTTGGGAAAGCAATTCATTTCTTAGCACCAACTGGCCTTTTTTTAGCTAGCAAATTTGCTGCTAATTCAGTAGTTCAAGACATCAGCAAAAGCTTCCTATTTCTTGCTCTCCCTCTGGCACATCACAATTTTTTCCACTTTTGTGCTAAAGGTCTGGAGTTTGTTACTGTGCCCACACTGGGCATGTGGTGAGGCTTACTAGGTGAGAGCCAGAGGTTTTGTGGAGCCTTCTGGACTGGTTTTAAGGGATCAAATGATCTCCTTTAATCCCAAATTTCTCCCTACGTTTTATCATTGCCATTTCTATCTCTGCACACCCCTAATTTTCTAGCAGGATGAAGAGTATATGCATGCCTTGACTGCAAGTGACTAGTAAATCGCTTCAGCTTTTGCTGTTGTAGCTTTATGCTCCTACCTTGATTAACTGCGCGTTACTTCCTCCAAGCTGATTAGTGCGATATCCGATTCCCCAGAATCCTAAACTGTTGCTCAGAAATGAGTGCAGATTATTTGGCCTGTCTACTTATCAGCTTTGGAATGCTAATCTAAGGTGATGACTACTTCACAATTTATGTTTTCTCTTAGCCAAGATTGTAATTTCAAATATTACCTGATTATATTCTTCCCCTGATGAGTTCAAAAGAAACAAAAGGCAGTGAGAAAAATGCAGGCTTTAATTGCAGGAGGGAAACAAATCAAAACAAAACAAACAAAAAAAAAAAGGCTCTGCAGAAGTTTCCTGCATCAAAATCAGCAACAAACATCATTTGTCATGAAATAAGTTGTCACATCAGAGTGCATGCAAATGAGAGTGAGTTTCTTCCACAACAGGAAAATCCTTGCACACTGGCTGTGAGATTTGGAACTTGCTATAAAGAATTGAAACACACAAAAATAGCAATCACAACAGAAACACCGGGAATTCACAGAAAAGCAAACAGGTAAAGGGATAAGGAAATGACAATTTAAAAAGGTCAAAGACTGAAGCTGTTTGGGTCCAACTCACTGGGGAAAATACTAAGACTGGATATTGCTAAAGCCTACTTTAGAACCCCAATTTAGTTTTAAAAATGCACATTCATTTCCAAACTAGTATTTAGTATTAGGTTTCATTTTATCCAGGACTTCTGTTACTATGGAGGACTAATCTACCAGTTAGAGGAAATAGTATTTAAATAATAGTACTTGTTTACTTTTAGCTTGATAGCAAATATATTTCAAACACTGTTACTGAATCACAAATGGGTGATGGATGCTATTTTAGACACTTGAGGAAGATATTCTAAATCAAGAGAGATACAGACTGACTGGAGAGAGTAACAGGAGCGCCATGAGGCTAATCAGAAACTTGCAAAACATGACGTGAAGGAAGATTAAAAACATTAAGGGTTGTGTATCCTAAAGAGAAGACAACTGATGGGGGGACCTTGAAGTCTTCATATACATAGAGTAGAATATAATCTTTTTTCCATACCTGGGACAGATACAACAAGTTACTCAATTTTCTTGACTAATTACAGGAAGATAGATTCAGGGTAAACTTCAAGAAAACCTTTTAATGGCAGGGATGAGGAGACAGAATAGATTAGCTGAGCATCTCTCTACCATTGAAGATCTTTCAGAACACATTGAATAAATATCTGTCAGGATTAATATATAGTTGATCCTGCCTTGAGGCTGATGGATGAGTTGCATGACCTCTCTAACATCCTTCCAGATTATCTTACCACGATTCTGTTACGCAGTTGCTCACAAAATCAGGAACTGGATTTCGTAACTAACAACACTGTTTCCAAGATTCTTTAGGAACTCGCGACTGGTAAAAGATAAATCTCACTTTCAGGTACCAGAAAGGTATTGGTTTCCCTGCTGTTGCTATCACCATCTTCAAGTAGCTGGGAGCACACACAGAAGTTGGGGTAATTTCCATTATTCAGTTTGGAAGCCAGTTCTGAAGGGTGATAGATTAACTGCAATGCAATTATGCTAAGAAGCATTTCAGCAAAGACATATCCGTTAAAAGCACCCCTGAAATGCAGAGATCTTTAAATCTTTAAAGTTGTCCCCTTGAAAGACTTAATTTTTGCAGAAGTGATAAAAGTTTAACTAACATAGCTTGATACCCAACCTGGGAGATATTGGGGAAACAAATAAAGAGTTTAAACACCATTTTGGAGAATTTAAATGCAAGATCTCCTCCAAGTCATTTGCTGGCAAGGCTCCCAAATCATTCTTGTTTAATATAGAATCATAGAATATCTTGAGCTGGAAGGGACCCATAAGGATCAATTAACTTACTGGTTGAGCAAGTTAATTCTCACCTTCAATGCAGCCAGAACGCTCCCACGAACCAGATTACTGAAAAATGAAATCTTCAGCATTTCTGAGATCTAGTTCACAGTGATAAGAAGATTTAATATCTTTCAAATAAAAATTATCTCTGCCTGTAGGAGTCATTTGTCCAAGAAAAGTATTTAGAAAGCACTGGCAATGACTTTAAAGAATCCACCCTTCTAATGATTCTTGTCCTGCATATATACTCTCCACCTGTGCTTCTGAACATCTGCAATCTGAACTCTCTTAATAAATCTTTCAGACACTGGGAAGAGATGGAGTTTAGAGTTTCCTAAATCAATGGCCTCTGTGACTCTTAATATATTCCATTTCGGACATCCTCAAGGTGATGGAGTTTTGTTTGTTAACCAGGGATAAAATTGACTCGCATTACAATAGTCCACGAGAGCACTTCAGGGTACAGCCAAATCAAAGGAGTCCTCCTGCTCCAGAGGTGTATATGGCACCACACCAGATTGCTGTGTCTTACATAGCATGCAGTTACCTCTCCGCTACCTCTTCCCTCAAGCAAAAATCTAACAGAGCTGAACTGTCTTCAGGCTTTGAAAGCTCATTATTGAGAATCAAAAGATGAAAAGCTGTCTGCATCACGCCCCGCACACTCCTGCTCCAGGTTAGGATTAGGTCCCGTCTCTGAGCCCATGAACTGATCTCCATTCATCTGGCATCGCTCAGTTTCTCTGAGAACCCATTTACAACACAATCTGTTTTGATCGCACAGACCATTCATCTAGATCCCATACAAATAGAACGAAAGCCTCAGCCTTCAAAGCAATCCTGATTTGTGTTGCAAGATGTGTATTTTGATCTCATCATAGCCCAAGCCTTGAATCCTTACTGCCACTCTGCCAGGAGTGGTACCTGGTGCTGTTCACCTGTTTACAGCTAATTCTGAAGTATGTTCTTGAGCATCAGAGAAGACAACTCTGATTATTTTTTTTTCTTGGTTGCTACTCCTTGAATCATGTGAAAAACAGAGAGTGGGAGATCCCCTGCATCCTAAGAATTTTTGGGCATACCTCTTTGGAAAAAGAGGTTGGGAGACGCACACAGAGTGCCAGGTTGGGCAGACAGGGAGCAAGAGCAGCAGCATGAGACTGCAGCACAGCAGTGATGGGCAAACAAGCAGAGCCTTTCTACCACATCTGCAAAGGACTCTTCTAGAAACCAAGGAAACCTCTGAATTTGAAAGCACATTTCCAGAGGAAAACAAACCTAAAGACTTTTCCCTTCCCCGACAGAGGAAGAAGCAAAAAGCAGATTTGTCAAAAAACCCCACCACACACAAAAAAAACCCTAACTAAACTAAAACCAAACCCACACGCACATAAAACCACAAACAAGCAGGAGGAAACTGTCTGTTGGGGATGCTCACATTAGGACTCCACACTCATATCATTTACTCTCACCATGTCAACAGCCTGTGATGCTGAGGAATAACCACCATGAATGAATCAAAAAACAATCCGGCTTTTCACAATTATTTGGTCGTTCCAACAATGACTTTTTCTCCCCGCCCCCCCCTACCCCGTACAGGTAAGTATTACAAGGCTTCAGCTGCTTTTACAAGACTCAGCTGAAGTGACAATGGCAAAAGTTCAAAAAGCTCAGTTCTTACCCTGGTGAAAACAAAAAGCATTGGCCAGCATTGTACAGTTACAGTGATAGCAGTAGATAAAAATTCCCTCCCAAATCCTAGTTTTACACATTATTTTACCCTGCATTCCTCAACAGAAGAGAATGGTCAATATAAGCTGCTTTGCGGAGCAGCTTGTTGACTAACAGCTGGTTGAGGATGAGGTAATGCTGGGTAGCGGCTTTACAACTTCACCTTGCTGCTACAGGTTTCATCTTAGTTACAAATCCCTTTCAGAAAGGGAACAAAGGAGGTTTTTTACCTCCACTAGCTCACTTAGCTTGCTAAGCTACTGCGCTTTATATTTTCTCTCCAAGGGGGGGTGAGCCATGAAAAGTTAACATGTAAAACAATCCAACTACTTTAGAAGCATAATCCAAGCTCACACATCCAAAGTTTTGTTCCAGTTAGGATTTTCAGAGTAACAGCACTGTATTATGCAGCTCATGGACTGAAATGTAACTTTTGAGACTACTCTAGCTTATCAATTAAGTATACATTGGTTTATTTATTTATTTTACTTTAAAAAGAGATGTATTATTAATTAGGCAACAGAACAGAGCAGCTTCCCTGGAATTATTCCAGTCTGTGACTGCAAAACATATGCTGGATGCCATCCAGAATAAAACCCCTCAGTAACGACTCAAGGGGAGGATCTCACACAGCGAGCTCAATGGCTAGCCTTTCAAAACAAAGTACGTTAGGACACAATCTCTTCTTTTTCCAGTTCATGCTATGCACAGTAGATTAATTCAGGAGACAGATTAGGGATAGGCGACGGTCTACTTAATCCGTACAAGTTAAAAGTAGAACGAGGACTGCTTGTGGGATTGCCCAAGCAAATTCTATTGCTGTCTCCTCGTGTCCAAGACACAAATTTCCCTCAACAGACTCATGGCCCACAATGAAGATCCAGAAGAACCAGGAAGTCCCACCCAACATCCTCATGCTAGTTCCACAGCAGAGTAATGTTACTACTTGAAATATCAAGTCTTCGGTCCAATTTAAGATGCTGGATGGACAAAGAACAACTTATATGAATTTAATGACTTCATTATAAATTTGCTCACACTTACCTTGTACGCCCAGCTCTGATCCTGCTGGCCAAGCGCATACGTGCGCTGCAGAGCTGGAAATCAGGAACACTCAGCTCAGTAGAGGCAGGAGTATTTAAAGATGCTTTCTTATTCATACAGTTGAAAACAGTCCCCAGCACAAATTAAAACAATCTGCACACCATCCTGGCTTTTGCTCACTGACATTGCAACAGACACAGATGCACAGATAACCCGGTCCAGACCTGTAAATGAATGACAGGGAGGACAATTAGCATAGCAGCCAACAGAGAAGTACTTCACTCTTCTTTAGAGTGTTACATTGCATTGGTGTTTAAATACAAACACGCGTAATACTGAATATTCACTTTTTGCACAAGTATAAATGAGAATGCGAGTTTCAGTTAATGAAGCATGAGCCATAGATTGCTTGATAGAACACAAAGCAGAAGCTTGTTAGAAAAATTGCCTCTTGCCTGTTCATACAAGCCAGCTGGCAAGCCAGACCCAGCTAAGAAGTTGTGACAGTGCAACCCAAACACGAACCTACAACCCCACCTCAGGGTATCCCTGTGCGGCTGTTGCTCCTGATGCTGTAACAATTAGTTATTAACAACGTTTATTTTGAAGGGTGCCCTCTTTATGCGACCTCACACTCATTCACAGATCAAGTAAGCACAGCTTAAGCAGTTACTGTGCCCCAGCTGCCTACATGCACGGTCTTAGACTATTGCAAATGCAACAAAACACAACTTAGCCTCACCAGCAATGAACGAGCATCAGCTCACGCAGATTACAGGCACACAGTAGAGACCATAAGCCCACTGCAGTTAAGCTGTACTAGTTTGAGTGTCAACTATTCCTACTGACAATCTTTTTACATCCTGTCACTCCCAGAAATAACAATCAAAAAAATCTCCCACAATTTCTCGCATTCTGCAAAGGCCATTGCCAGCTGAACCATTGTACGAGTCGTCTGCTTCCCTGCAGCAGCCTGCAGGGAAAACCAGGGTGCCCATCTACCCACCATGCCTCCTAGCTATTGAGCAAACAACTGGAAAAGTTTTCAGCATCAGAAAACCCAGTCCCACATGAGGTGCTGGGAAAAGAGCTGCAGGGGACACAGTTCAGCACCTTCTCACAGAAAGGCAATGCAGCAGGACAGTGTCTGCCCTCAAACCTGTCTGACGTGACCTTGTGCAACTTTCCTTTCATGTTAATGCATTAAAATAATACCCCATTCTTTGCATTGACCTCCTGCACAACACAGGGCAGATTGGCATTCCCGTAATTCATCTTGGAATTAGAGCTGAGCTTTCAGAAAGGTACCTGATCTCCATTTGGACATTGTTAGTCATGGAGAATCCACCAAAGCCTGTGATCAGCTGCTGCCTTGCTTCGTTCTCTGCAGATTTGTTGGACATTTTTTGACACTCAGCCACTGGACCCTGTACTAGTGAGACCAAGGAGCCTTCTATTACCAGAACTTGACCATTTTTGTGGGTCCGGTTTAATCCTCCTGAACTTCAGGAGCTCTGCCTTATTACACAACCTATGAATAGAAGAGTCAGTCCAAGACACTCCAAAGACCAAGTAAGTTCACATAAAGTCTCAGGTGCCTGAACTTAGGATGATACCAATCAAATTATCCCTTGGGCTTCTCTTAATAGAGGTGAACTCTTAAAACCCATTCATTGCTATTTCACAGAATTATGGGTTTTTACCACCCAATTTACCCACCACATCAGATGCCTGTGATGCAGAGCAGGGTATGCTCCAGATAAATGTTTCCATGTGCAGAACTCAAATTTGTGTTTCCAGCTGACCGGCCAACACAAAATACAGGCATACAGATGTGCTCCACAAATGCACTCGGATGTCATGGCTCTTTTTGACAGGTGTTGGAAGTAATTCAGTAAAGTTACATTAATGCAACTTTAAAGCAAGGGGACACCAAGGCTATATTTAAAAAAAAAAAAAAAAAATCCAGAGGGAAGTATATACAATCTGACATGGCCCTTATGTTGGGCTGCTCATTTCGCCTTTCTCCCCTTCCTTTTTACTCTTCCTTTCCAGAGGGACTCAGGCATTATGCTGAGTGTTGAACCACAGGTTCAGATTTTCAGCCTTAAGAGATGAATTTCCCTTATGACTTGAGTCATGCCCGTACTAACCTTTTGCAATTGTGTATGTGCAGTTAATCATATGCAGCTACACTGAAGCTGATTGTTAAAAGGCTGAGTAAATATAACTACACCCTCGTTATCTTGTTTAAAGGTGGCAAGATTAATTTGAATTCTAACTGGAAATACTGATTCAATGAATAAGCCTGAAATGTAGCGGTTTTCAATTACACTAAGAAATTGGTCTTTTGGATTTCCAAATTATGTAAGGCAAAGCAAGTTCACTTTAATCTATACAGGGGGATATATTTGCCATCTTCATAGCGCTGTATGTCAATGGGTAATAACTAAGAGGCAAGTGAAAAAAATATAATGTTGGCTGTTGGTGCCCTCCAGGGGCCAGGCTGAGTATAGCTTTCAGGCAAAACAATTTTTGAGCATTCAAGCAAATACAATAAATATTGCATATTATTACCCTGCTTTAAAAGCGTGCGAGTGTCATTATTCATGCTACCCTTAGCAGACAGTTTCTCTCCACAGTCCCACAGACATTGGGATGCTTGATCAAACAGGAGCAATGCAAGGGAGGTATGTATTTATATTTGACTACTTCCACTTTCCCTGCCTGGATTCCTAAGGAAGCAAGGTTTGTATTTGATCACGCTGTGCATCTGTCTGCCCTCTTCCATTAGCAGGGAAGCCTTTGCCTGGATTCCAGTAAACCTGAAGGGCAAGTAGAGGTGGTGAATATACTACATGCTGACAGCATTTATGAAAACAGGCATGGATAAATGAAAGTTACTAAAGTTGATGCCCCACATGCCAGCAGACTGAAGCACCAACTTAGTCCTTACAATCATTACAGACTGAACCACAGAGTAAAAAAATCTAAGAAAACTCAATCTTCTAACTTCCATCCGCAGCATGAGTTCTACTTATATCCATTTTTGGCTATAGGCTTACTCCATCTTTACATCAAACAACTGATATCCTCTAACAGGCTTTACACCCTCTGGAACAAGATAGAAAGCATCCTTTTGCCTCACAGATTGCAAACTAGTTCCTTAGTGTAGGGACTATTAATTCTCATTTTCCCTTACTGTTCCATAACACAGCTGCCACAAAACTAGCCATCAGAGAGGTCAAGGGAAAGGAAAAAAAAAAAAAAAAAGAAGAAGAAGAAAAAAAATCAGGATTGTCAGAGTACAGGAACAGTCCATGCAAACCCAGAAGATAAACTGTGTATCCTATGCATAACATAGCTCTCTGCTGCAGGTATCTGAGCCAGGATTTTTTCTGCAATTAGTGGAACGCTTCAGTGCCTCCCAGCGCACACAACTCTGTAACTGCAGACAGCATGGCTGAGAGGAGGTGTATTATCAGGGGGCAGTTATATTAGAATTTCTTTTCCTTAACATTCTCATATATTACAAAAGCATGCTGTGAAAACAAGGTCTGCAATATTGTCCTGTCTCACCTGCAAGAGTAACTAATGACTTTATAAATGTTTTCTGCAAAATTAGAACTCCAAGTTTTTGCTATATTACAGAAGTCCATACCATATCAAAACCACAGCTCCCTTCTTACCCTCACAACATAAATTCTCCAAAAGAAGTAGTTGTGAAGTGCTCCTCTTTCACTGAGGTGGGTATGGCACAACTACTTTGTTTCAGGGGTTGAATTTTCAGTACCCGCTAATCATTTTCAGCTCACTATGCATAAATACTTCAATGAAGAGATTAAATTTTCTTAGAGGCATAAGAAGGCAGGACTGCCCTGGGTTCTGTGAATGCTTTAACAGGGCCCTACACACTCAGCTCTGAGCTTTCTTCTCCAGAAAGTCCAGCATCAAACTCCAGGCCCAGATGCTGCTGACCTAATACACCAACATGATATTTCGACATCATGAGGCTTCAAGAGCTAAAGCTGCTGAAGGATGTTCTACAATGCCAGGTGCACATACAGATTTCTGACTACAGCTCCTTAAAAAGTTGCCTTCTCCCTCGCCCTTTCCCTGCACAAAGCTCTCTGGTCATGTCAAGAATTGAGACTTTAATGACGAGGAGAATCGAAGAAGTCTTTGACATAATTAATATCAGATAATTGTTCTGAGTCTTCTTTCATCTGCCAATTACAACTGGAAATTGAGTCTGGGGAGCTACTGTAGATCATCTCTATGCAATTACGATTTATGATGAACTACCCAGCTCCGGCAGCGCTCCCCAAGCTCAGCACAACGATTCTAAATGGAAGACCTGCAGCAGCAATGACATAACGTCAATTCCCAGTATTTAACATGCCCACAAGCTAGAATGTACACTGCTGGTTTGCTGCCGGATTTGACCGCATAGCTCACGGATGAAAAATTACTTCAGAAATCAGAATGGCAGGTAATTAGCAACACATGCTGTCTTCCATTACTTTGTTTTGTTCTCCTTAAATCATTTCCCATCCATGTTCTTTCTCACTGTTTTCAAGGTTTATTTGCAGGCAGCTTCAAACTTGAAAAGCAGCTTGGCTTCCAGCAACACTACTACATCGTTTTTACAACCTGACATGTTCGGGGTTCAGACTGAGCGTAGGCCCAGATAGCTAAACACCTGACAGCGAGCAGCCAGAAAGCCAACCGGCCTCGCTGAGCTGTGTACCGGCTCACCCTTCGCAGAAATACAGCTCCATCTTTTTACTTCCCAGACAGACTGTAATACATCAGCCTCTTATGAAGACACAGAAGACTTACGAAGGAACATCAGTTAATACATAAGCCAATACACCAAAGCATCAAGGTTCTGGCCCATGGGGGATCTCAGACCTAGAGCTGCACGTGCTGCTTTCCACAAAGGCAACAAAAAGCAAAACTATACTCCACCAACCCTGCCGCATCTAAGCAGTTTTCACTTACATTTAGTCAAGACTGATTAACGTGGGGATTCTGGAAGAACAACCTCTATTATATTGATGCCTTCCTCTTGCTGAAGTACCAAAGAAAACTGAGTGTGTTTATTTTGATCACCTGCAAGCCAGTGTGAGAGGCAGCTCAGCAGGTTTGCCAGCACTAACTGTCCAGAAATGCACCCTCTCTGCAGCACCTGCAGGTGGCACGGTCTTCTTGCACATCTCTAATCTGTGCTCTATAATCACATTCCAGGGGGGAAAAAAAAGAATTCTAGGTGCAAAGAGGTTTCAAAGATTATGTATTGATTTATGATTTATTTTGTTCAAAACCATCAATTTAAACAATTGCTTTATTTTGCAGAGCTTGTGCTGGATTAGATATAGAAAACGTTAATGAGGAAAAATTAATGCTGGAGAACACAAAATGAGTTAAAGGAGATTGACAATGACATACACACCCAGCATCACACTCAGAACTGCAGAATACAAAGACTCACGAAATACGGCTCATATTGATCACAACAGAAGCAAACATCTGCAAATAACGAAGCAGTCCCCATCTTTGGGATTAAAGTTCAGCTAGTATTTTTAGCTAGACAGCATTTCACTGCAAAGTTTTTACCAAGTGACTAAACTTTTACCTTTTAACAAGGTATTTTACCTCCACTGCCAGGTTGTCATGCAGTGCAGGTCTAGAGTCACTCACGTGCCACCCCTCCAGGTGGCTTACGTTGCACATGTTCATCTTGAAACACCTTTTAAAATTATGTATCCACCTTCAAGAAAGCAGAATTTGTATCGTTTTTTTCTGCAGGCACAGGTCACTTCAGAAAATTCAGTCCAACATGCAGTGCGGTCTCTAACATCAGCATGCTGACAGTATTACGGACTTCTTCACACTAAGCCATTCAGCTTAGTCTTAATTTTATATACAGGACACAACATTTAGCAGACGTTCATTTTGCATCTTTAGGCTGTGTTGTACATACATAAAAACAGAACAAAATGGAAAGGAGAAATTTTTTTCGATAAGAATTTTGAAAAGTTACAGATCAACTCTGAAGGATTTCCACTGGTAATTAAGTTCAGCAGCAGCTTTTTCAAGGCATGGTACAACCCCCGGAACATCCACGTCCAGCGGCAGATTTCTCGGGCAAGTTACACAGGTTTGCTTGAGAGAATTATCAAAGAAGGTGCCTCAGTGCACTTCTCCTTGAGACAGAGACCGCTCCATAGGTTTCCCCACAAAATACATTATACAGATCTTGGGAAGATTTGTCCTGTGTGAATTCTTACAGGCTCATGACAAACAAGATCTCCAAAGTGATCCAACCACAAAAAAAAAAAAAAAAAAGAAAAAAAAGCAGCTTTTTTGAGGTCTGGTCTTCAGACTATACAGCTGCAGGGACACATCAGCCAGTACAGCTAACAGGGAAGGACAACAGGATGGCATGGAGGCAGGACCACCGACCCCAGTCCCAGCACCCACATAATTATGTGCCTTGGCCTCCTCAGTGCTCAGAGCATCCCCTTTCCCAGTCCTATAGCCACTATCAGATATAGGATCTCACGGTCTTTACATTGAAGCTATCAGGACACTGGTTCCAGCAGGAAAATATGCATCAATGTATTTACACTTGGTTCAGCTGCCAAACTGCCATAAAATGGGAAAGAAATTTCGAGGCCTAACCACTAAAATTAATGGCTTTGTAGAAAGCCTGCAATACCTTGGCCACAGAACTGAGCAATTCATGACACGTGACAACATTTCAGTAATCGTAACTGCTTTTGAAAATAAAACTACAGCTAATCAGGGTGGTCTTGTTTCCCTTAAATACATTAAAAAGTCATTACCTCAATAACTCCTTACATCAACACAGCACTTCTTAAAGGACAGCGTTAGACAACACTGAAGGCTTTCAAGATGCTGATACTCCGTCCTTCAGCCATTTCCATAATGGCCCAATTCTTCCATTCAACAGCTAGAAACATTAAGCTTCCAGTTTCTCTGTTCAAAGCTTCTCGCTGCCCTTCACTGGCAAAGAGTCTTGCCGAGCTTGGGAAGGAAATCAGACTACTTGTATGTATCAGCACATTTTCTCCCCCGGGCCTAAATTTAAAGCAGACAACATGTTTCAGAAATATTCATTTACATGAGAGATTTTCAGTGCAGCATAGGAGTTTCCCAGAGTTTACCCTCTCATGCTTCTAGCTTCATTAATCAACCCAGCCCTGCCAAAACATATTATAGGAAGATGCCTGTAGCCTGTGGTCTAAGGCATAATCATACCTCAGAGATGAATATTTACAAGCCAATGTCTCCTCTTTAACAAGGACACAAGAAACCCAACTGCCTGGCAGTTGCCCAATGCTGCAGTTAACTCCTCCTGCACCGGGAGGATTCTTGCACTAAAACAGGAGCAAAGCAAGAGAAGAGCAGCGCACAAACTGGGAAAGAGTCAGCACCTTGAAGTGCAAGGAAAACAGCAGACCTAGAAAAGAGCACATTTCAGGTGGGAGAAATCTAGAGGAAAAGCCATGGCTCGCACAGGAGCTACCAGGGAGCCAGCATAGCTCAAGCGCTCATGAGTTACCCAATACAGGTCAGCAATACAAGAAGGCAAAAGGTTCTCTCCACCTTTACCAAGCTTTCTAGAACTTCTTACTACATTACATATCACGCTTTTGAGACACTGCAAACAGCAAAATCCTGCTGTTGCAGCACTGTGCGCATCCCTCCCAACTGCTCTAGACGAGGGGATGGTTCCCACACTGAGGAGCTGGATGACAGAAGTTTGCTGTCACAGACCCACAGGGAGGAAATAACAGAGTAACAGCAACAACGCCAAGCAGCTCTTCAGATCAGCAATATTTGAGCCAGAATAACGCAGTTGTCACTGCTCTGTTCTCACAGAGCAGAGCACCCGTAACAGCATGTCACAACAAGCTGTAAACATGAGCCAGAAATCCTGTCCCAAACTTCACGCTCCTGCAGAGCCCTGACACCCACAGTGTGTCACCCATGCTCAGCTGCTCTCAGCTGGGATGCCATCGACACTGGGCGCTGCCCTCTGCAAGCCTCCCTCCAGCCCTCTTCCTCTGCTTGCTTGTGCCTGTGGCACACCTGAGCTCTAATCACCCTGACAATCCCAGTCTTACTAATTAGGCTGAAAATAGGCATGACTCTCTTCTCATTAGCTGTACACAGAGCATAGCCAGTCAGCAAAAGTCTTGTGGCATTTCAATTTGAAAAGGTTTCTTTGTACCTTATTTCCTTCTTGTTTACACCCGCCATGTTTACATTGACGTTGGCCACCAGCAGAGTGTTTTTCTGTTTGTAACACTGTTAGTTTCTGCTACAGCAGCAGCAAGGTCCCAGCTCCACCCTCAACCTTGAAGTGACAGAATAGCTTGTGTGGTCATGCTAAGGCATGTAAAAAATTGCTAAATGCAGCCAAATGCTTCTTCAGATCTGGATAGAAGTATCTTTCCCACTTCAATACACTTTGCATGCTCTAATCTTTCGCATGCCACAGCTCTTGCTTCTCAGCCCAGAGTAGTGGAAGTAGTTTTTGCACTGCTTGTTCCTCTTCGCAACTATCACATCTGAGAAATACCAGCAAACCAAAGAATAAGTTTTCCTCCACTGATGGATACACATCCTGTAGGTTTTCAGACATGGTTCTTCAGATTTCTCCCAAACAAGACATACTCAGTACTATGAAGAGCTCTGCATGTCAGTCCAAGAAAGCTATTTGACTGTGTGTTGGATAAAGAGCTTCCATCAGCCTAGCAACATTTTCTCAAGCTTAATTAGCTCAGGATTGATAAGTAATATATAGCCTCTGTCTCTCTTAAGCTTGGGGGGGGGTGTCTAACATTCTCCCACACTCTTCTACAGAAGATACTCCAGTTAAATACTTGCACTTCCATAACCCCTTTGGTCCTAAACCCAAGCACTGCATCCAAGAAGTATATCACTTCTTGCTGAATTCTGTTCCCTCCCAACAAAACACAGTTCAACTTCACACGTAAGTTCACCTTACCAAGCAACACCGGTTATCACAACAGACAATGTACTCTAATACTGCTCCTTGCAAACACAACTTCAAACCCATGAACCAGGACCTGACACATTGCCTTAATCAACAGCAGTAACATCAATCAAAACTCTCCTCGGGGAGCAAGAGCCCCCGGGGCCCTTCGGCTCTGGACCCACCGCCCAGAGGAATAACCGCTCCCTCCCTTGGCAGGGTCTTCTGCAGCCGTACAGAAAACGTACCAAGGGAGAGAAGGAGACACAGCAAGAGACAAGAGAAGCCTGCAGATTTTATGTCAAATATTTGTGTCACATGGGGCTGGGGGGACTGAGGGAAGAAGGGCTGTTTGGGGCACTGCACACCCCAGCATGTCTCTTGGGGGGGATGCGAGGGGTCACAGAACCAAGACGGGCTGGGACAGGGTGAAAAAGCCCTTAGTCCGAAATAAGCTGTTTGGTACTTTCCTGTTGCATCATCTACAGCCATACATTTTAATTTTCCAGAAAAATCACAGCAAGTTATGGCTTCTCTTTTTACTCTCCAGTTATCTAGGGTCCACATCTGTGGCAAGAGATCTTTCAAGAGCAATCACGAAACCTTCCTGTCCATACTGCTCAGTCTCCAAACAAGCCAGGTGCAAGCACACCTGAGCACTGCAGGGGAACAAAGGAGCCACATTTAGTAGCGCTAAGTCTAAAACTATCTTAAATAAACCCCCATTTCTTCTGGACCATCCTTTCCATTTACATCACCATCCACCTGGGTAGCATGAAGTACTACTATAAAGCTGATAATTATGTTTTTACAGAGATTAGATGTTAAATATTTCCTGACTGTATTTAGAGTTCAAACACTCCAGTTCAGTATAGAAAGAAAATAAATCCTATTTTCCCCAGAGAAAAAGAGCAGCCTCCACTGAATAGGAAAGATATTTCCCCCCAAAAAAATTGCATTAACTTAAGACCAAGAACAGCCAGATTTCAAGCCTATACCAGTAACAGATTCTCAACTCTAAACCCAGAAATTTCCCCTTTAAACAACTCTGAAAGAAAGGAAAGAGCTCCTGTTAGTATTACTCCTAGAGCTGAAAGACCTTCATATATCAAATCCTGGAATTATTCAGTTACTCTGTGCTGAAAGAGCAATTTCAGAGTACTTGTGGAGGTGGGTATTTAAACATTAATAAAATATATTCTGCACAACTGGAATCAAAGCTAGGCTTACATAAGAACTAATACTTAAAGCTTTTTGAGGACTTCTCCTGTTCCCTATTAAAACAAAGACACTGTTCATTCTCACACCAGCACCTACGTGCCATCCCAAGGCAGCCTGCTCACACAGCACCCACAGCACACAAAAGCCTTGTACTCGCCCAGCCACAAGGACAAGACCAGCATCCAGGAAGAAAAAAAAAAAAATCCTGCCATATTGGAGACAAAAACAAGTATCAAACTCACCCAGTGCTCTCCAACAGGACGCAGAAACCTCCAAGCAGCTCAGCCCCACTGCCACCCAGCCCCAAAAAGCCCTGGGTGGGAGCCAGGCCAGCTCCTCATCATCCTCTGCAGCTGTGGGAGTCCCAGCACCAGCCAGTGACCAGTTCATCTGTGCCCAGCCGGGCTGCTGCAGCTGATGCGCATCACACTCTGCACGTCTCCCCACACAGGTGCATCGACAGACCTGATGATGTGTCGGCCATCGCGTCTCCCTTTGGGGAGTGTCTCATGGAAACCCCAGTGCACACATACAGTGGGCACACAGCACTGGGGATTCAGCTCTTCTAAGGTCTCGTGCTCACAACTTTCTATTCTGTGACAAACACTAACATTTCAAGGTTTTTTTACCAACTCAGAATCACTTGCTGAAATGTATTTTTAACATGTTAAAATGTTTAGGGTTTAAAGCACACTAACTTTTTTCTTTATACCAGGAAGACTATGTAGTACTTGAACATACACAACAACAAAAAGGTTTAAAGAAGTCTATCACTTGCAAAGACTTGCCTACGCAGATTTGCAAAGTCCAAGTGTTCACTTAGATTGCTAAACACACTAAAACTTGTAAGTGCCACTGATGTAATTTTAACAGTGCAACCAAATGCTCAGCTGTAACTCAAAGTCAGCAGCACAGCTCAATGAGTGCCACTACTTCTGAAGCAAAAAATTCCAAGCACCCATTCTGTCTCAGGCTACAGCAGTTTCCCATTCTTGTTGCTCCCACCCAATATTCCCATTTTCAACTGCTTCAGAAGAAATAATTTGCAAGGCAAGCTGTGATGCTGATCAGTTATTTCCAAGAATTAGTCTAGAATCTTGGTATTCTCTATCTTCTCCACAGGACAGAAGGCATCTCATGAGTATTATTTATTCCCTCTTGAACAATTGTCTTTAAATCCTTCCAGATTTCCTTCAGTAAATGGAAGACTATAATGCACGTGGAAAAAATAAGATAAGAATCTGCTAGAATCTAACATTTTTAGCACTGCTGGTTTAGAACAAAATGTATAAAGCATACAATGTAATTCACATCAGATGGCAAGTGTGCTGACTCTTACAAAAAATAAAATTAAAGTGGCACTGAGTCCTTCCCTTACATTTCCCTATCTGCTTTTCAGTCACCTGTAGACAATAGTTCATTTGCGAGAAACACAAGTACAGTAATACTGTATACAGTATTAATTAATAAAATTCTGTAATTTGCAGACAATGTCAGTACAAGCACGGTCAATTCTTATCTGAAAAGTAGTACTGAATGAAGTCTTTAAGAAGACACGCTTTTTTCAAGGACAAAACAATTAAGCATCAGGAACCGCTTCTAGTTGTCTGGGAATCTCTTCCTTTGGAAATACCATGACCAGTGCAAACCGGTTTTACACTGGTGCCCACTTCCTGACCTAGATTAAGTGAAGATCCCAGGCAGTACCTGAAATGCTCTTCCCTTCCGCATGTTATAACAACAAAAGGAACGGAGATACCGAAAGCATCCAACCACGTTTGCTAATGGGCCGCTTCCCAGCTTTCAGCAAGGGAATGCTATTACGTTCCCTAATCCACCTGCAAACCGATGATGATTTTAACTTGCTTTCAGCAACAACATATGTGTGCATGGACCCTGCTATCTGATGAGCCAGCCACCCGTACATGATTGATCAGCATCCTACCTCAGGTATGTCAGAAGCACAATAATATGATAAATTCTCTTCGACATGCTTCAGCTTTTGCTGGCTGTTAACACAAAACAGGTGTAAAGCAAAGGAATAAAAAATACTAGCCGTCATGGCAGATATTGGAGCAGAGGACTGTGAACAAAGAGCTAACAAAAGGATCCCTAGAGACTGGCCTTCAGCAGAAGAGACTGCCTGAACCACCCTTCCCTGTCTCCAGCACACAGTCAATCACAGGATAATCCCCTCCAATTGTTTCACATTAAACTTAGTTATACTTACAGCTGTGTTTCATTAGCCTTTAACAAGTTACAAGAAAACTGCCCAGGATAAACTTTGGTACCTGTCTGGTACCAAGGTAGGATATGTACTTGTGAACATATTTTGAAGGTTCCTGCCTTCATTTTTGGGCTCCTTACTATCTTCTGAAAACTTGATCTGCAGAGACCAACCAAAATCAGAGCTTTGTGTTAGGGCATGTACCACCGATCCAGCTTACACCACATATGCAGACCAGTAAGACCAAGTATTGTACTTCTGCTTGATCTGGCAATCAAAACTCAAGAGTTTTAACTGACTGTCTCACTACTGCAACCAGAAAATGTTGCTGAGGTACCTTTTGCTGACAGTCAGCGGAGGAATTTCCAATGTCCTCTGAATTAGAAGAGTCTGAGAATTATAACCACCTCTCCCATAAATCTTGTTCAGTGTAGTCCTGAAGCAAAGTCCACCAAGGCTGATAGCAGCCCTTCCTTCACCGAGTCTGGGAACAAATAGTCTGTGAATTCCATGAAACCTACTGAAGTCTATCACACACTTGCTCCTGCTTTTAGCTTGCCTTTTTCATGCCTGATCCATGATCTATGCTCTGTTCTGAACATGAGAACTTATCTGCAGTCACATCTTTCCCATTTTGGCTCTCAGGCTTTTATATAAAATGTTCTCAAATACAGTCCACATGTTTTTTAATACACTGAAGTTGAATTTCATTTTATGGAACACAAGCAACTGTGTTTGGTAATTTCTTTTCCCTTAGATCTATCCATCTGATTATTTTTTTTTATTTTTTTTTTTTAATACCAGCCATGTACTTACTGTACTTTAATTTTCTCATGTGGCCTCACTTCAAGTTTTGACATTTTGCTGAAAAGTTTCAACAGCAATTAGTCAAAACATGATGACGTTTTGGTTTTTAGTTTAATCCATACCAGAGTGTCGACCAAAGCCGTTTCCTTCCAGTGAACACAGACTTTCTAATTACACTCACTAATCACAGGAGTAGTAAGAGCTTTTTTTGGTGGAGGAGTGCCTCTCTGAGTTCATGCTCCAGCCTAATGAACATGATTTGATGTTCCTTCATGCTAAGTGACAGTTTTCACATCAGCAGCTGGGCGCAAGGCAGGGCTCCTGCGAGAAGCCTTGGCTCTGCTTTACAGTCCTCACCGACTCTCCCTCTGCTGCGTTTAGACTCCTCTATTTCTCCCAGAATCAGCTTTGATGATCTCCCAACACTGATTTAACCTTTTTCTACTTTTAAAAAATATGCTGACTGTAACCAATTGAATTAACTTACCCAGAGTTAGGCAGCACTGTTTCCAGTGGTTATGGCACGAGACTGGAGACCAGAAACTGAGAGCAGTGCTGTAGGGCTGCAACTCAAATCTCATAGCTGAAGAAAAAGTAGGATATTTAACCCTACCCTTAAACAATTTTGAGTTAACTCTGGGACCTGAGCCATTCCAGCCCTCCCAGTGCAGAGAGAGAGAGTGTGTACCTCTTTCTTTGCCCCTCTTGCCCCTCCAAACTGGAATGTAAATGCTGTCCCCAGGGGACAATTGCTCTTAGTGGACCAAGGGAATCCAGACCTTTATCACTAAGCACTTTTACATCCAAAGTACGTCATACATTCAAAGTTTCCAACAGCAAAATTGATCCGTGTTGTCACTCCAGAAACAACTGCATTAATGCACAGGTGATAAGTGGGCTTGTCCCTGCATCTCCAGAGCTGTGCGGGAACACCTGCTGTTTGAAACATTGACCAGGACCCATAGCAGTATTTTGTGTAAAGGGATATACGTGGACAAACAATTTTGACTACATGTTTAGAGAAAAAAGATTTTGAATACAGAAAAAAAATCCCGAAGTTTCCATAGAGAAAAAGAAATGTTATGAAGCCTATTGGACTATTTATCCCATAAAATTATTAGAATTTTCATAAACATTATCACCATGGCAGCAAATAATTACTTGGCATTCCTTAGCTCAACAAAAAATTGTGTCAAATGTTATCAGTAAAAGTAAAACAGTACAACTTAGCTGCTTCAACATCTGGAACAAACATTTCCAGAGCATGACATTTTTCTTGTCAATCTGCTAGGCTAATAAACCATTAAATACTAACTATTAGAGAGCAGGGAAATGTATCTCACACATACACAGAGCGACAGCACCCCTGAAGAAGGATGGTTGTTTCACACTGACTGCATCGCTGATTGCACTGTGAGTACATGGCACAAGCTAGCACCCTAAAAATAGCCGCAGTGACTATCATCACACCATTTTGTCTCCTAAGTCACTTAGGAGCTTATTAAAATTTTACCCTAGCAACAAACTTGTCTGAATCATAAGAAAGTTCTGTGCTAAAACCAAATTGAACATCCCAAACCTCTTTTACAACATCCTGTCAAAAAACATCTTTCCCAACATGCAAGAAATGAAGGAGAGGGGAACAACGGTTAAAACACAGCATAAAATGCACCACAGAGAGGCACGCAAAAGCACTGCCGTGAGCGAGAAGCCATCTCAGACTTGCTCTCTACCTCAATCCCACTATCATAAAAGGCCTCTAAGTTTAAAAACCTCTGCAGCTGCAATCTGACTCCTAAACACAGGAAATATTGTTTCTGTAACGCTGTTCATATTCCTCCATTTTGCAAATACTGCATCTGTACTGGACATACACAAACGCTCCAGACCCAACTGCAGTTACCCACACAAAACCTGGAGCTGGTCAGATTTCCAGGAATGGGGATACCAGCCCAGCTGAGCCCCTGCAGGGTCCGTTCATGGTGCTTCTCACGCTGGGGGAAGGCAGCAGGAGACGGCAGCCCACAGTGCCAGCATCGTGTCACCCAGGGGTGGCGGGGATTGCAAATACCCTGAGGAGACAGTATTCCAGATGCTCTGTGCTATCAGCCAGCAGCAGGAATGATTCCCGGGCCAAATATCTAATAAAAGGCAGTGTGAACCATGACAACAGCAAGAGAAGGCGATGTGAAACAGTCAGCTCACTCGTTTAACTAACAACGATACAAATCAAGAGCAATTCCATAAAACTACAGATCTTCTCTCCCCTCTACGTTTACACACAAAGGGTAACTAACTAACTTTAAAAATAAGCAGCTGATACAGCTTGCATCCCCCAGGCTGCAGCAAGTTTACCCATGCCAATGTTGACCAGAAAGCATCCCTAAGAGAAAGAAGTCTGTAAACGATGGATAACGAGGTGAGCTAAAGTTCGTGTCTTTCAAAAAAATTGAAAGTAGGAAAAGGATTAACCTGGAATTCTGGCTTTGTAACATAATCACCCATCTGAAAATGAGGATGCGTATACACACACTCACACACGTATACTTTTTAACCAGTTATGAAGTGTAAGAGCTAGCTCAGCTCTCACTGAATCCAAGAATTATCCTAGGGTGACTACAACAGGATGTATGGAGCACACGTTGCAGCAGCAAAACTCCTTGAGGGCATGGAAGGGACTGGAAAGTTCTGCTAGAGAAACTTACACTCATGAAATGCAGTTCCAGACTCTGATTAGCTGGCAGGGAAGAGCTGAATTGAAAGCAAAGAATGCAGGATAAATACTTACTATCAGCAAACCACTAGGTGATTGCATCCCAGTCCCAGGATTTTATTCACTGATCTCATCATTTGGCTGCTCAAACTATTCCAGCATCTCTGGGTATCATTGTCATAACATTGTGTAACCATTAAAAAATTTAAGAATGCAATGCAAAGGTAAGTGCTCCCTGCACAAGCTTTAAAGCACCAGTTTAAGTGCATGTGACACATGAATTACAAGTCCTAAGCATGTCTTTCAACCATAATACTGACCAAGTGGCTCCCCTTCATGTACTTAATGTTGTTATATAGAGTCAGCAGCTGCTTAATAGTTAAATGATTTAGATTATTTCACAAATACCAATTTTTATGCTTTTACAGTATGCCTCACAAAACTGAATTACCCAAAACCCAGCAGAATAAGGGAAGTAGCCCTGAAAATGTAAAAAAGAAAAAGAAAAAAAAAAAAAAAAAGAAAATCCATGTCTTGAAATCCTGTTTATTACTCACCTAAAATATTTTTATTTGACTTTTCATACCTGCCATAATTTTAAATCTCCTGAAATTTCTACACAGCTTTTAATTAAAAAAAAAAAAAAGCATAGGTCGTATATGTGCTACTAGACAACATTTGTTGCAGATCATTCAGAACTTGGCCACCTCTAAGAAAATGAAAGGTCCAAGCATAGTCTCACTGATGTCCTCACAAGATTTATTCCAGCTTTTAAGATGAGTACGGCAGGATGTTTCACAGATGCAACTGTCAAGTGCAGTGGCACTTTACCCAATATGTCTATGTAGATGAAGCAAATAACAGCAGATTAAAGGACTCATTCAGAAAATTTCAGGGGGTTTATCAAAATTCAAATACTAATATTTTTTTTTATTTTGACTTCTGGGGGAGCAGAGATGCAGGAGGAAGTCTGAAGGTTTCTGGCTTCTTTTCCTTTTTCTGAAAAGCAAGAAGTTTTTGTAAAAGATAATTGGTAAAAACTTTTTTTAATGGAAAAAAATCTTTTTCTTCAAAAGGCATGTCAATAGAGAAGTTTTGTTCAAGCTGAGTAGGTACATTTTAGAATCTACTGCAACAGTTTTGGATTTTGATGTATTCTGACTGCCTCAGTTATTTGCTAATGTAAGCATAGCAAATTATCTGCTATCATCTAGCTGAAGCTATTAGACTGCAGTTAATAATTTACTGCTCAACTCATCTTTATTCTGAACATGCAAATTATTAATTGATTACAGGTTTTCTGTAGTCATCTGTGCAAATGACTGCTCTTGCCATTCATTACTGCCTTCTTTCCCACCTGCCTGTCAATCAGTTCTTCTTGCTGATGCCAAAGTAACATTTCAGTCTTGTACTGTTTGTGGAGCGATGGAGCTCAAATGAAAGCACAAGCGGAGGAACTCACACAACAGCCATGTAGCCTCTCAGGTGTGTGATGCTGACAAGTGGGATGCGTGATGTTCACTGGGGTTTTGGCACTTTTGAAAGACGCTATGAAAAGCGTGTAAGACAACACACTGCTCCTGTGTAGGACAAATAGGAACTGTAAGCAAGAAGTCAGAAACTAGAACAAATCTCCAGCATTTTGCACATTCGATGTCATATTTGCAGGTACGTAAGGTAAAAAGGATGGTTAGATCTATGGAGATACAGGTTTATTAAACACGATGCTTTTCACGTACACTAGGCACTGAACCACGTCCTTCTTTTTGAGACAAGATTCTTGCTGACTCAAGGATATTTTGGCAGCCTCACACATACAACACAGGGCCATGCTTTACAAAGTACAGCTATAGTATCAGCTTGTTACGTGACTCTGGAGTGCTTTATTCACAAGATCCCATACACCAAATATTTCCCTGTCTGTGCACAGAAGGCAATGGGTGCCATTTGGCTGTCTGGACTGCCAGCTCCCTATGGCAAGTATTTTCTGTTGTAACCCCTACCCTGTAGCAAATAAGGCAAAGATCTTTATGAAAAAAGACCAGTGAAATGTCTTATTAGATGAATTTTAAACGGTCACTTAAAATAAATCTGTAAAAAAAATCTTATTGGTGATAGAGGAAAAAAGAAGAAAAAATATTGATAAAACACAGTGCCACCCTGACGATTTGGAAAGAAACGGAGCAGTAGCAGATGCTGCCTCTGGCAAGGAAGATAATAACATACGAGTCCAGATGAGCTTCCAGAGTTAGAACTACAGCAGCCTTACCCACTTTTCCATCAGGCACTGAGAATGGGTTACTAACAGTTTCCTGCTATCTGCTGAAACAACAGTTGCTTAGGTCATGGTAAAAAGTCAGGATATCTGGTTGTATTTATTCTATTACAAGCTATGTTTTCAATCGTGTAAGAAATCATGTGATGGCTTTATCTCTAGCTTTAAAAAGACCTGCCTCCAGGTCCCTGCGCTTGGAGTGACTGTGTTAGAGGAGGTAAAGCAGGAAAAGCCTGGCTAATTTCAGAGTTCTGCCAACAAGATATCACCAACACATCCCAGCCACAGGGCGAGCCTAGAGCGCTCTCGGGCTCAGCAGGAAAGATCATTTATACAAGTGCTTACTGCAACATGATGGAGACACGGGAACCACACAGCATTTGCATTCTGTTCTAAAGTCACAGAATAACCCCCCCTCAAAAGAATGACCATAAATCAGAAAAATTTGTTTAAGATAATAAATTTGGGGATTTTGGAGTTGTGGTGTGGGGGTTTTTTTCATTACATCTTCAATATTTTTCTTTCCACCCTGAAGATTAGAAAAATAAAATTTTCCCTTGCTGAGTCTTATATAATATCTTCATCCCAGAAACACAGACCAGAGACTTTAGGAAAACACAGCAAGGCTCAGATACTCAAAAGGTATTTGAGTGACTAACTTCCTTTGGTTTCAACGTGTGTGAAAAGACTAAATATTTTTTGAGACCTGGATGCCAAATATAAGACTTGCTAAAAATATGTACTCATTTGCAAAAATGCCTGTAAGCTACTCCTCTTCCCAGCTGTCAGTGGTACTTGCTTCAGCTCTCAAACCTCAGTTTGAGGTAGCAACGTATCATCTTTTTGTTTCAGAATGCTATTCACTTCTGCCAAGCAGAAAAGAGGTTGCTCTTAATGCTGGCTGCCTCCTGGCCTTCTCCTGCAGCTCTGCATCTTTTCCAAGCCACCTCCCTGATTTTCGTAAGGAAAGGAGACAATGAGAAAGAGATGCTCACATCTGTGCAGAGTCACATCTGTAGCCAGCCCTCCTGTATTCAATCCTCTCATTTGGCTGTAGGGAAGAAGCAGATCTTGATTGCACAGAGCTTTGAAGTTTAATGGTGATTGGAACATGTGCTGAAAGACAGTGTCACTACCACATTTATATCAAAAGTTGATTATCTATTGAAAGGAAGTCTGTTTATATGTTTACTTCCACTTCTGCTAATATACGGGGAAAGGAGAGGGAAATTAGCATATGAAAATGCCAGATGTGACTAACAGCTATCAAAGTAAGATAGGGCTGGGCTCAGATCAAAGGGGTCTGCTAATTTGAAATAAGTCTGATATTGTCTTTTCTGACTTAAGAGTTACTTTAGACCCTCATGGTAAAAAGATTTATTGGGAACCAGAAAAACACATCTGAGTTTCTCATTTTACAGACTTTACATTCATATTACACAGTTGCAGGATAGCACCAAAAGAACAACATAAATTCTCTCTGGTACCCTTCAGTCCATGTTCAAAGACGTGAAGTATTTGGCATAGAAGATTTATGCACCAAGGTGATACTCTTAACAAATTATGTCAAGACATCTGAAAGCCATCATTTCTGTGCACATGCATGCATTTTAAAAGAAAACCTACAAGAGGATCAAAAACAAGATTAAACCACATCTGTTTGGGTTTAAACTACATTGTCTGCAGAGTTCAAAGTTGTTTCCTTTCGTCTAAAAAAACTTACCCAGCTGTTTTTTATCTTAAATTCCTACCACTATCAAAGAAGTGTTTTCATTGGCCAACCAATGTTATTTCTAGAAGTTGAGCTAGTTAGGAATGGAGCTAAGTAAGAAAATATGCTTTATTCATCAAAGGTCTACCCTCTGTGACTTGACTTGGCATACTGAGAAAATTAATAGAGAGGTTTCATCAGGTTCTAATGGGAGTAGTGTATCTACTGTATGTCATCATGCCATAAATTAGGTCCTCAATCTTTTTACGCAAGTAATTGACTACAACTGACACCGATAAGGAAAACATGAGACAGAATGAATTGGAAGAGGCACAAATTATATAATAAATAAGTAAATACAGCACAAATTCAATACATGGGAAAGAGAAATGTTTTGAAAACTGTCATCAATCAGTAAACATTCTGCATAAATGCAGGTGTTGTGCAGTACTGCTGTAATAGCAGGACTCCTTCAGCTACCAGTGACAAATGTGCATCCACACGTACATGTGTACATATGCGTATACATGCACACACGCACAAAAACAGTAGACCATGAACTCCTGATGTTCAATGTTAAACAAAGAGAGTAACAGGTGGTACAAGACTGCCTCCATCACAGAGACAGTGCGTTTTGTTAAAATATCGAAGAAATATGAAGTTAAACTAGAAGTTATATGATGTGACAGCTGTACACGGGAGAAATGAATTTCACTTTTCTATATACTCTCTGCCTTTTTGAATGGCTTCAAGTAGCACATGAAGATCTGTTTCACACACCAGAGCCCAAGTTTCACTCCAGTGGGAACTGGCTGAAGCCTCTCATAAACCAGGCTACGTCGTAACTTCTAGAGGCAAGGTTCCCTACGTCCGAAGGCCAGTCCGGATTCACAAACCATGCAGCAAAATGCTTATCTTGGCCAAGCTGCCCTCGGAGCTTCCCTCTCTCCCCTTCCCAACACACACAGCCTGGAAAGGGAACTAGCATCGATTGCCCTTTGGACCAGGAGCCCAGGGCAGGAGAAGCTGCAAAAGCTTGGGTTCTTCAGGTGGGCAGGAGGGTGTGCAGGTGGAGACTTGACGGTCCCACTCTGGATTTTGGTACCTAACCCCCCCAAAAGTTATCACTGCTTTGCAGATCTGGCCCTATTCTTTCTGAAGTCAGGAATATAACTTGCTTTTATTATGCAGCAAACAGGAAAATTGAGCAGTTGGGCACCCTACAGCTGGTCTACTAATGTCACAATCTTTTCAATATGTTCATTATTCAGTTGTCACAGATACATACATTTGATAGCTCTCAATCTGCAGATCATTCATATCACTGCCTAACAGCTGGCATTTTATGCCATAACACTGTAACTATGTACCCATAATGTATAGAACATATGGGGCTAACTTTGCTTACCAGCTGAGTACATATTGTGTGCTCTGCAGTCAAATGTAATTTTACACATTTCCAATTTACATTTAACATTGCGTGGGATAAACCAATAAATCATTTGGCCTGGAAAGAGGAACAATACCAGCTAATTTATGTAACTAATCAGAAGCACATAATTTTTGTTGTGTTTGTTTTCACTGGAATCTTGAACTTGAAAATATTTTAGGTGGTCTTTGTTCTAAATTTGTTCCCCTCCTCTTCCCAAAATCTAGTTTTTCAGTGTATTCGTCTTATCAGTTCCACAGAAATGGAAAAAAACAGTGATTCAATCTGTTGACATATGTTTAGAGACCACTCATACAAGGCTGGCTCTCTGCGTACAGCTCAGGAGGAAAAAACTACAACTGGATTCTCCAAAGGGGGAAAGTTCAAGAATGGAAGTAAATCAAGATGAAGAAAAGTAAGAAAATATGCTGTCAATTTATTCAAACACCTTCTGGCATACAGCAAGAAAAATAGCCCCAGTGCCCCCATCATTACTCAATGCAATTCTCTTTTTCCAGGTCATGGTAATACATGTTCCAACCACCATTTGAAAACTAAATACAAAGCTGGCCAGAAACAGAATTCATACAGCTCCAAGGGAATATGTTCAATAATGCCCAAGTGCCTTCGAAATGTAAGCCAAATTTTCAAAGTCCCAAAGCAACATTTAGGCCCAATTTCAGTGCTCAAGTCTCATGCCTTTAAATATCTTTTTGCATCTGGCTTAGGCCAGCAAGTGCATTCAGCTGTTGCTACACAAACCTCTTCGCTTTTTATAGGAGAACCATGCCTCTCCATAGCAGATCATCCAATAAGCAATGGTAACGAGGCCCAGGAATGGCAATGCAGCAAAACCTAATCATTTCCAAAATATGCTGCCATTGCCTGTCACTGATGCTCCAGAGCCCTCCTCAGGAGGTAAGCTGAGGACAGAGAGCGAGCAGCAAATACCCTGGCTCTACCCACTGCACATAACAACTCCCTTCAGTACCATTTCACAGTATTTCTTTCCCCTTCCCAAACCAATACAGCCTTCATAATTTCAAAGATGGATAGATGCGGATTGGGGGTTTTGAGGTTTTTGGATGAATAACAGCAGTAAGGGCCATCCAAGTGATTTGAATTTCAAATCCACGGAGGAGCTGGAGGGCAGCCCTAGGCGGATGGTTGGCCATAACTGCCTGTGCAGCAAATATTATAGTGTATTCACTTTCTAACTGCATCTTACCCAGCAGCAGACAAGTCTTACTTAGCAAAACAGATTACAGGAATCTGTACCTTCACTTCAGTCCTTGAAAATTCTGTGTGAAAAGAACAAATGTTTTGCTTAGAAAAAGTGTAAGTATTGTGTAAATATTGAATAATTATTTATAAAGGCTGTGCGTATCCGAGTCACATAAACGCGCTCAGAGACATATAACATCCTAGGAGCTTTTCACAGCACTGATGCCATTAGAAAGAGACACACACACTGCACCAGCAACGCTCTCTCACTGACCAGTTCCCTTGTGATATCACTGAATCTCAATAGCCAAAAGCAACAGACCTCTCCAGTTGTGGACAGTCTTTCTGAGATCATTGCCTAATGGGCAGAAATCAGAGTACTCCCTTGTGCCTGGGCAATTCATGTCAGAGATACCGTCAAATAGTCAACTTAACATAAAGATTTCATCCTCTCAGTCCCACAGTCTTCCTAACACTCCCACAGAGTCATTAAGTGCCTATTTTGAAGCATCAGGATACCAGAAAATATGAACATTTAAACCCCAACAAGATTATAGTGCTGACATCCCATTGGCTTCGCTAATATTGCTTCATATTGTGTAAACCTTGAAGGCTATAGTTATGGGAAGGCGTTGTAGCCTTCCTTTCCAGAGTGGTAAAAAACATAGCTGAGTCCTTTATAACTACAAGGATGAACCATCTGTTGTCTTTTAAAACACACACCCAAGAGCCAGCTATTCAGCTCCATGCTCACCTGCAGAGAAGTTCAGGAAGGAGGTGCAACGTGTAACTGCTCTGCTTAGTTAGCTGAGCTCTGCGCTGCCTTCCTCAGCGGCAATGTCTGGCCTTACACAAGCAGCTTTAATAACACAGTGTTCTGGAGGGAAAAAGAGACTCAAGCAAAATCCTTTTGTTTAATCACTCCAAAACACAGTAAATATTTTGAAATAACTTAATGATATAAAAGCAAACATGAGATGCAAAATCCTGCTGTTCTGAAAACAATTTTAGAGATGCTTTTTTGTCCAAGGAGACCTCCAGAATGTTCTCCTTAGTCATACTACCACAGGACCTGGGAGCTCTGGTCAAGTGCTTTGACCTACTGTACAAAGACACAACCCACCCCAAGGCAGTTTGCAATTAAAACAAGACGAGACAATCTAGGGATACAGGCAAGCCAGCAGGGCATTCAAGGTAACCATGATCATCCAGCCGAGCTGTGCCTCAGTATAATTTTTAGATTTTTGATGAGTATCAAACAACCACAGGGAATTTTATGGAAGTTTTGAAGGAACATACACACTTGGTGAATGTGCAAGAGAAGTTCCTCCCATAAGCATAAAGAAAAATGCAAGTGTAAATCTAATCAGCATGGGATGGAGGTGGGCATCGTGGGCCATCTGCGTTTGGGAGTCGGCCTTTCGGTAATCACAGTGAAATGACCAACTGGACAGGCTACAATGGGCCTCAGTAGCACCTTGTACACAAAGCTGGTATGTTTATAGGTGATATGACAGAGAAAGGGACATCAGTGAATGGACATCAATAGAAGGACAAGACAGAGTGGTCCAGGTACCAGAGGGTCAGGAAAACATAAACAAAATGTGCTATTATGAAAAAAACCTGCTACAGGTGCTGTTTCATTTCTGGTTTATAAATGAAGGAAAAGCATATTTTGCCTGAAAAGGGAGGGTCCTACTGTCACTTGGCTTTTTCTCTTCCTCCTCACGTCCAGCCAGCATGGACAGACCATCACTACCC
Source organism: Ibycter americanus (assembly GCA_035590275.1). Taxonomy (NCBI): domain Eukaryota; kingdom Metazoa; phylum Chordata; class Aves; order Falconiformes; family Falconidae; genus Ibycter; species Ibycter americanus. Next base: position 19,538,464 of record JAVJGI010000050.1, on the reverse strand, counting down.
ATCAAAAGCAGTGGAAAAGACTGAACCAATTCATGGCGCAATCAGACCAGGAATGATTGGAAGAGGACTCTTTTCAGGAAGAAAGGGAGCACCATCCTACCTATTGAGTTACAGCAAGGAGAAGTCTGGAAAGCTAGCAGTGCAACACAAAGATAGTCACTCCACCCTTTTCCTTATTTCACACACTGTTCTCGTCCTGCTTGTAGTCTTAAGGACTAATTAACACCGCACTAGTTCTGCTCATCCCAGAAGCCTGATGTTAACAGAGGATATCACGTGAATTCCTGTTCTACAAATGGAAAAGAGACGTTTTAGTGGCTTGAATTTTCATTGTGTGGGTGTAAAGAAAATACGCTTATTTTCTTTTCTATATACCAGGAAACATACGAAAGCTGCATTATATTTGTCCCAGCCTGCTGATATCCTAAATTTATAAAACCCAAATCCTTTGGGGAATGTCATAAATTTACATACATTCTCAAGTGCTAACGTTTGCATAGGGATCTTGAGATTAGCGGATCCATGTGCAAAAGCACAAAGGCACAACCACCTCTTCAGAGGCCTCGCACTGGAACTCAGCGGAGGTTAACACCTCTCCAGGCAGCGTTACTCAGGCCAGCGTCAGATCAGAAGCTCCTCAACTCCACACCATCACAGTTCCTCAGAGGACAGCTTGTTCAAGGATCTAGCAGCACTAACAGTACGAAGTTCTTCAGTTTGTCAATGTACGTCACCTAGGATGCAATAAGAATGCTTTCCAGGCTGGATTATCTATTAAGGCCCAAACATTTCTCGGTCAGTCTTTTTATGTGATGCTGAAATTTAGCTCTAAGAAATATCAGCCACTGCCCAGTCTGTCCTAGAACAACAAAGCAGTTTATCTCAACAGTGCGTGTAAATTGATGAAAATTTCCCACTTTAAAATAGTCTACATTTTCATTACAATTGTTTTGCTTTATTCAGTGACTTCCCAATGCAAGACAAACTGTTTGTACACGGAGCTAGATTTTGTGTATCGGCAATATCCCCCAACACAGTTCTTTGACAGGAACATTTGAAAGGTATGCCTATTCCTTAAAGGCTTAAAACTAATATTTCTTCCTCAGAAGTTAACACCAAATGTTTGCACATGCTGACATGCTGCAGGACACAAGATTTAAGAAAGGTAACGTCTTATCTGGGGAACTGGAGGAATGTTTATGTCCCATGAGGGCAGGCAGAGCCGCTCCCCTGAAGTGCGCAGCACTTGCAGGATGCTCTTGTGTGTCTCAGGGCGCAATCCACAGGGTCTGGCATCTGAAGAAGACTTGAGCCTCCCCACACCTTGCCGCTGGGTTATCAGAAGGTGGCAGTGTTTGATCCACCATCGCCTTCAGCCTCAGCCGAGCCTTCACAAACAGCAGCTGCCAGCACAAATGCAGCCTTAATAACGACAAATTACACATCCGCCACTCAATTAGTCATCATTCATGTTGTGAGCTCGTCCTCCATCAGGTGGCTGCAGTCAAAGTCCTTAACACTGAATTAGCCGTTTCGTTAAAAAAACCTCAATCACTAACACAGTACCGGGGAGATGAGGACCCGCAGGCTCGTGCCGACGTACATGCCCTGGACAAAGTCACTGACATCGGGCTCTCTGCTTCTCCGGGCTGAGGTTTTTCAGAATAAAGCAAATGAATTACAGGACAGAAACCTCAGACCGTGCCCAACAGAACAACTTCAGCCTTCGGTCATGTCCCAGCAAACACGAGGGGCAGTAAGTGGTGTTATACAGCAACTGAGCCTGCACGTGCTGAGGACCGAGCAAAAGGCTGATGGGCTCAAAGTTACAAAGAAGTTTAATCACAGTAAAAGCACTGCAGCCTCCCAAAGGCCTAGAGGCTCAGACCCAGCTCAAAGAAGTTTTGACCACACTGCAGGGTGCAGGCAGACAGGCACGTCCTCTGCCCATACCCCAGCCTAGCCAGGCAGAGGCCAGCTCTAGCCTGGGAAGCCTGTGACTACACTGAAAGGTGCCTCACCACAGGTAATTAGCCCTGTGTAGGGGGAAAACTCATTATTTTGGCCACAACCACCCAGCTACCCCAGCCACGTCAGGATGTGCAGGGAGCTGATGTAGGTACCTGTCTGGGCAGATGCCTTCGCAAGGATGAAGGGTGCAATGTCTTAGGCTGCCAGACTCAGGAACACCTTTTGAAAATTAGATGCATGCTCCTAAGTCAAATAAGCCTTATAACTGCAAATAGAGCTGTGCATAGGTATTCTTGAAAACCTGAGCCATAGTACAAGCCCAGAGACTTCACCATCTGGCACAACCAGTCCCAAAATCAACACTGGATTCAGGGTTTGCACAGAAGCACTAGCACTCTCCTTCCTACCATATGACACCACATCCAGGTGGTGAACTTCTGCCTCATGTCACATCTGAAAGACCAAATCACTGAGGACCAGCTTGTAAGCGCTCGCTCACCCACTCGTATTTACCCCAGTGGAAATACTGGAGGAAGTATCTGCTACTCAGTGAGAGTAAGAGGCAATCTGGCTCAGAAGGGAAACATAACACCAGCTGATTCAGAGCTTTTTAGCATATGAATGTGTAAATTTGCTGTGACAGGTGGGATGTTTCGATGACTTTCAATAGAAAGCCAACTGCTACTCAGTTACCATTAGACATTTCTCACTGAAATGCCAATGACTGGTGCCCCATGCTGGGTAACGGAGCTCTGAATTGGTTTTTAGAAAGAGTGAGAGCAACTAAAAACAATATCCCTGCTGGGTGATTTCCTGATCGGAACACAACTAGCAAAATATTTGTTCATGCAAATGTTTCCTGCCATGAGCAGCTTAACAATTTCATGCAGGAAAATAAACAACAAATAATGAAAAGCACATGAGGCAAATAGAAATATTTGGAATCATCCTCATTACAGAAATCTTCACTTTATGGAAAGAGCCAGAAAGTCCAGCAGCCCAGCACTGACCTCAGTCTGTAACAGAGCCAGGGCAGGAAGTGTCTTAGGAGGAGATTTCCAAGACTGCTTGGCTCCTACACCTCTTTGTCAGATATTCAAGGGTATTCAGCATGCGGCAAGTTTTTCAGCAGCAGCTGCTGGATGCTGAGCCTCAGTTAGCAGAGCTCGGGTGATCTCTTCCCATGCACCCTGATCACGCTGCCTCCCCACCTGGGCTGCACCCACACCAGCTCCCCTTCTGCCTCAGCAGGGAGGAGGCACCCAGCCCTGTGGGTAGCCCAGGCTGCCGTCCCCCATGCAGTCGGGAATCTCCTGGCTTTAGCAAGCTGGCTCTGCAAACCCAGCTGCAGCTACCGAAGCCCGGATGGAGACCTAACTTCAGCATTTCTCTGGTGGTGCAAGGTAGTTTGCACATGGTGTGGTCCTGCTCCCAGTACAACCCTCTGCCTGCAGGCCACTCTATCGAGCGGTTTGCAAGGATGAGTGAGTGGCAAAGGATAATTTCCCTAGATAGGTCTCCTGGAAAATATCAGTAAGACAGGGGACACATTTTAGGGACTTGCTGAGGCTTTTTGGTGGCTCCTGTCCAACAGCCAGCACACAGGAAAAGAGCCTGTATATTTTTACTCTCCTGGAATAATACCTAAGTTCCCACCCACCTCCTCCAGCTCCATTCCCCTTCCAAGATGAGCAACCACAGATCACCACCTGATTTTGCCCAGCCACAAGAAGAGACAAAACGGTCCAGCAGCCCAGGCCAGGATGTAAATCCTCAGTGGGTCACATACATACCTCCTGCAGCATCCCCCTCCACCTCAGTCCCCCCACCTTGCCTACTTCAATCAGTGTTTCAGATGTGCTTTAATCTGTTTTTATTAAAATAAACAGAGGTGCTTAGAAACAACAATAACAAAATGACCCAGCTGCAGACATATGTACTAATGTCTAGGGGACTTGCAACAACACAAGCTAGAAAAAGATGGGTATTTTTGCTTCTTCACTGGGCAGAACCTATATTCCAGGGACAGATGGGATTTTTCTTAAAACTAGAAAAACAGCTTGCTATGACCCAACAGAGTCATGCTCACTGAACCAACTGTCATGCTCTAAATACACTAAGAAGTGCTACACTAAGTGAAACCAAACAAATGAATTCAAAAAGATTAACAACTCTAAAGCTAAAAGACATGGAGCCTTTTATGTTTTTCTCTCCAGGATATCTGGGACATTTGGTGTGAACACAAGTATACTGCACATGATTACAATTTATTGAATTAGACCCAGAATAGTTTCTGTTGTACAAAGTAGCACTTTCTTCCCTTATCTAATGCAGATGAAATCTTGAACTTCAATGCCCATCTGCAATACCGTGTTCCATTACAAATATATTGAGCAAATTAAACTAAGTTCATCTGGATATTTTTATTTCTAGTTTGGTTTTTGAGGTTATGAGCAGGGGTTCAGGCAGCTGCTGCAATCAGTCTGTAAGTTAAATGTTGGTTTCATGGTGGATGATGACCTAACAGAAACAGCAAATGTCGAACACTAGGGGAAAATAGCCGAATCCTGTTTAATCATCTTACATTTCCCCCTTTTTTTTTTTTCTTTTTTGGCTGTTTGGTCTAAAAAAGTTACTTTTCTAAAAAGGGATTAAAAACTTCAGCCATTTTTCTCCAAGAGCCTTTGGTTTCAACCCACAAAGAGACACAGTGGGGGGATTAATTTTGCTTAACAATCAACTTGAAAAGTTTCCTTTAAACAAGACACACTGCGTTTAGCTTTGAAGTTCAGATGTTGGCTCCAGTTTGAATCTAAAGAGTTTCGAGGAGCACATTCGCACCTCGGCTTTGCCTGTAGAAAAGGATTTACAGCAGTAGTCCTTTAGCCACAAATCCCTGTGTGTACCATGGCCCCTAAGCAAAATCACAACGAATGTACACAAGCTACCGACATGCACCAAAACTGCTCTTTATGTTTATATGACTCCCGATGCTGCATTTGCAGGCTAATGGCTCGGCATATGACAGCGCATTAATTTGCAGGGGAGCACTCACTGGTGTGGACAGGGCTGCGGAGCCAAAGGGCATTCAACAACCGGCACAGAAGGTGCTGCTGCATGTCCACCCCAGAGACGTGCTCATCTGAAACCTATCAGGGCTTGGATACAGCCTGTGCTCACATCGACACATTGGAGATTATATTTTATATCTAGCAGTTTAGTCTTGCAAGGTCTATTCTTCTTGCTTGGTCCTGCTCACCTAAAGGCCTCCAAAATGTACCAGCTATCAAAAACATGACTTCAAAGCTGAAGAAAAAACAGAAAGCAAACATCTAAAAGCCCAAATGGACGCAGACAACTACACCCAGTGCTCCAGGAAGTGTCACTTTACAATACGCAAAGTCTGTGGAGGTGATGACATTAACACTCACAGCAGAATTTCACTCCCGGTGCTGCTAAGAAGCAGCTGAGAAGCTCACAGCTCGGCTCCAAGGTGTCTCTTGAAGTCTCCTGTATTTCTTTGCACTACCCTGACAACAGCCCTCTGTGGCTCTCTCATAACACTACGCATTGTGAAATCAGAGTTATTAGCTATGTTACCCAAAGCAGGGTGGCAAAATAACCCTGAGCCCTCTTTCTTAGATCTTGGAAAACTATTTGACTCAGCTTTATTTCCTTACCACGAGTATAAAAAAAAATAGGCACTGAAAGAGTTTACAAACCCTTTTCATGTGGAGAGGAGGAACGTGAGTTCCCTTTAATCTTTCATAGCTTGTGTGTGTTAACGGCATGCTTAAAGAGTGCCAGCTGATTTGAATTTTGCAAGGGATATGCAGGGACCACCAAAGTCAAAGGCCTGTCCCTGTGATGAGAGAGCGGCTGCAGGAGCCAGGGCAGAGGTGACCGTGGGGAACGCAGATCTAGAAAGAGACAGTGTGCTGAGATCATCACACTAGCGGGATGGTCTCTTCTGCAGACTGAAGTCCACACGCACAAGCTGGGTTTATCCTAGACCAGGGAAAGGCAGACTCTCACCTCTGCTCATTCCACAACTCCAGCTTGCCAGGAAGGAGGAGAAAGGCTTTCTTGCTTAAGCATAGGCATCTTTGCAGACAGCGTAGTCTTCGCTGCAACTGTAGGGATCACCTTTAGTTTATGATGGGTGGCTCATTGTGAAGGCAAAAGATTAATTGTTATGTAAGACAGAAGACAGATAAAAGATGAGAAAAAACCACAGGTGAAGAGGAGAACCAACAGATTACATCCCAAGAGCACTAGGGCTGCTGCTCTTACAAGGTGACTAGACCTAGATTTTAGTCACTGGTCTACCACCTCCCTGAGTTGAAGTACCCATATTACTGAAACATTTTCTAAGAGCTTCCCAGAGTTTGATGATATTCTTTATGTCCTACAAGCCTCCTTGCAAGGACACATTTGAAAGAGCTACTTGCACAATGAGCAGCACTCAAAATGTAATGGGGCACATTGTGTTGTGCCATAACCTGAGTGTGTTGGGGGGCATGATGCAAAGAGCCTTCAGCTACCTGAATACAGGGCTCCAATCTTCCAGCTGTGACTTGCTACAGACAAACTGACTGCATTCATTAGGTTTTTATTGAGCAGTATTGATGTGAATTTCATCGCGTTACACTTCTTTACATTCGGGTTGAAAAATTGGCAATATTTCCAAGAAAAGTATTAAATAAAGCTAGAGAAACAACCAATGTCTCATGTGAAATCTGCCAAGTAATGCGAGATGGAGATGGTGAGAAGTTTTCCAGCAGGACATTCTTCCAGGAGGAAATTTGGTTTCCTTGAATCCAAAATGTTTGCAGAAATGTGTCAGTTTCAGTGACACCGTGTTTTGAAAAATGCTGGAACAGGGCTTACGTTGAGATTGAACAGTCCGGTTTCCTTTGAGTGGAACTTTTCTGTTTTGAAATGTGTTTTTTCAATTCTTTTAATCTTATGTTACACAATATAAAACAGGAAAATCAATTTCAGACCAAAATTATATTAAACCAAAAAGTTTCTGTTGTTTAAAAAAAATTCTTCCTCACCGCCCCCCCACCCCCCAGAAGCTCATGCCACAAGAATCCAAAACTGTGTTACGTCCTCATTTTGGAATAGAAAGTTATTTGAAATCACAGCAAATTCCCATGAAATGAAACTGCCTGTTCCAGCACGGCTTCATGGCTTTCAGTTAAATTCACAACTGGAGCAAAATGTACAGTGCAAAACAGGCCAGCTGGTCTGAAATACTTATAAAACTGTAGATTTATGGGTAAGATATCTATATGAGAATGCTAGAGGGTTAATTACAGCAGATATTCTAAAACTATGGCTAACAGCATACGACCCTAGAGGTCTGAAAGGATCCTGAGATATTTCTGCCCCAGTTCTGCTCCTCACGCTCTGTTTGCTCTGACCCAAGAGAACTGGTGAGCACCAGCCACACTTGCAAACAAATGGCTGTGTCCTTCCTATTACCCAGTGACTCCCAGATATCAAAGCCAGAAGGGATCATATAGACTCAATACTTGTGTAACACGGTACCAGCCTTCATTCTTTTAACACTTGTGTCCCATTACTCAGGTTGCCAAGTCTCACGAATTTTTGGCAAGTGGTAGATTTTGGCCAGTGTAAAAGCTGCTCTTCCAATCACATGAGAACCTCAAACTTTCTCAGAAATTTTAGCCAAGCTAAGGGAAACTTCAGCCAACCTTTCTGACAAGCTGTTTACCCTAGTGTCTGCTTCCCAGGATCGAAGTGATTGCAACGTTCCCAAAAGCAGGCAATGAGCTCTTCACTCCCATCAGTAACCTAATACCAGCCTGACAAGGAAGGAGGGGGAATGGAGATGGAGAAAGATCAGCAGATAAATAGGATCAGATTTCAAATACAGGGAGTAGCTCCTCTGGACTCCCACTCCACCCCCAACTCCCTGTTTCCTTCTTCTCTCCATCCTGGCTGGTTTGAAAGAGTAAGACAGGAACCGGGCTGCAGCTGTATAACCCTCTGCTGACCTTGGGTGGGGAGAGTGAGAGACTTTTTCCTGCTTCTGTAGCCCAAGACCATCCCAGAATCAGCACAGCTGATGCTACTGGGACAGGGCTGATGGTGATGAAGTCTATAGTGGAAATAGGAATATGCAAAACTGATGGGAATGGAGAAAGCAGAGAGAACACAACTGATTTTAAGGAGTCATCATCAAACAGGCCAATCTGAGGATGAAAAGTACTCACCAAAACAGACCAAATAATTTTTCTTGATAAACCTGACAGATACACTGAAAAAGGAGGGAACATGGGGAAGAAGATTATTTTTTTTAAGTCATCCAGAAAACAGACCCCCCCAAACTTTGTCTTCACATTTGCATAATTGAAGGTGGAAAAGGGAATTGTAAAATCTCTCTTATTTTCAGTCTAGTCAGGTTAAAACTACCACATGCTGACACAGGTTTATCAAACAGCCTACATGCCAATCAGTTTGCACAGGAGGAATCAGAGACACCAGAGCAGCTGCTGAACATAATCTGGGTTATCCACACACAGTCCCTTCCTGAAATACGGTCAAACAGACAAGAGATGCCTCCTCCTGCAGAAACATCACCCAGTCTGCAGCTCCTGTTGAGCAGCTCTACCTGAAAAGCTGAGCCTGAGCAATGCCCCAGGCTGGGAGCATGATCCAAACAAAATTGCTTCAATGAACCAGTTCCTAATAGCAAGACAGCACGCCTTCCCTGGATTCAGCCTCAGCTCCCCCAGTAAACAAGCACCTGTCAGACTGGGGGTTAGACAGCTGAATACAAACTGGAAGACCTTTTCTAAGGTTTTCAGGGCTGATGGCGCATTCTGCAAATAACTGAAAAACAACATACGGCTTCCTAACCTGAACTACCAGTAGTAAAAGAGATGGATGAAAAATCATGAGGGCAAGCTGTACAAAGCAGCCAAGAAGCTGAAGGGCCTTTCAATTTTGGAGGGTGAGCAAGACTATATGAAATAACAGCAGCAACTGAGCTGAAATGCCTATCATAGGTAATCACATCCGTTCTTCCCTAATAATTTACAGCTGAATAGAAGGCTCTGTGGAAGTATTGGATAAGCAAGTATTTCGTGCAGTGCCCACTTTTAACAACTGCCTGGGAGTTATTATTTATGTGCAACTGCCAAAGAATTTGACACGATGGATTAGAAAGTAAAGCCAAATTCTGCTCTCAAGGAAATCACCAGAAATGTGATGGAATGTACTGGATTTCAATGGAGCAACTGTGCATTTACGTTATTTTTTCACAGGCACTGACCTTTGACATTTGGTCTGTTTAGCAGAGCTCGAGGTAAGAAAATGGGATGGGAGCATCCACTGAAACCATAAATGATCAACAAATGAAGGAGTGGAAATGCCCATGTTCTGCTATCCAAGCTCTTTTATCCTTGTTGGAAGAATCTTCCCCCATCAAGCCCAACTTCTACTTATTTGGAGATCCTGATGTTCATCCAAGGCCCGGTTTCGCTATCAAGAAATGAGCTTCAAAGAAAATTAGCCCTTTTTAAGTGGTTGGGGTTTTTTTCCTGCCAGTAGCTCTCATGGCATTTTCACTTCCTTCAGCTTTTCAGCTTTCAAACTTCAACAAGCATGAAATCTTTGCTCTGTTGAAGCTAATGGCAAAATTCCCACTTATTTGGATCATCCCATAACTTCATGCTATATATTTTGCCGAAGTTTTACTGCAATCAAAGCTTCTTTGTTGCTCCAGTTAACAGTAGACCGTTTCCACATTCTGGCATTCCTAATATGAAAAGAAAGAGCTACAAAATTGGAGTAATACTGGAAAGGAAGGTAATGCTTGAGCAGAGGCAATCTCTTTGGAGGATTAAGAGAAGGAAAAGTGATACGATTGCAAGAGTGGAACACATGCAGCCCTACTACAACCACTCAGGTGCACACTACCCATACTGTAGTCTGCTCAAAAAGATCCCAACAGAAAGGAATTGCTATCTGCTCACTCTGTTGATGCAGACACGTACGTGCTGACACCATAGATTATGACAAAAGCTGAAAGAGCTGAAAGATGGCATCAAATATTTTAAAAAATATTAAAAAATAATTCATAGAAAATGCTCTCCATTTGGTGACCTCTCCCCTATAAAATGGTGAAATCAGCAAAAGAGCAGATGGGGAAAGCCAGACACAGAGAAACAAAGCATTTTGCTCAGACTGCAGGAGAGTGGCAAGGTAAGGATCTCTCACAAACAGTTCAGCGTCTCATACTGATTTGCCTTCATGTGGAGCTAAGAAATCTCCCAGCAGATGAGAGATGCAGGCCAGGCACCAAAAGAAGCCTGTTAATTTGCTTATTCCACAAAGGGCTTTGGGATCACAGCTAAACACAAAGGGTTTCTTCTTGGAAACATGGGAGAGCCTGCATGGCCTTTTCAGTTACTCTGGGAAAGTCTAGTCTAGAAAGCCTAGAACCTCAGTCCTGCCTGCTGTATAATTAAGATTAGTCCCTTTGCTCTCAGAAATCGAAAAGGTTAAATTAAAGACTCCAAGTTTCAAAGCATTTATAGACAGCATAAAGTCAACAATGTTTTCTCATCTACAGATAATATACTAGTTAAAGAAAAACCTCAAATTAATATGACTCTGTACGTACTGTCTGTGTTTGCTATATCATTAAGCTAAAAACTCAACAGTTAGCTAATAGCATAATGAAAAAAAGAAAGTGGACTATGCAGTATTCAGACCAGGTGCTAGTTAAAGATAAGCTTGCACCTCTTATCCTGGCTCCATGTAAATGTACTCTAGAGGGCTAGGAAGAACTCTTTAATTCATGAAGATATGACTACCAAAAGATATTGAGGATGATAAATAGGATTTCTTCCTTCAGTTTCTGTTTTTGTATTTGCAGAGCATTTTAGCAGGAACTGTAGCCCTAACTACACCTGCCATTTTCTAGCATGAACACAAACTCTATATGCATACACACAGAACAGGGAAGCATGCATCACATGGAACACTTCAACATTGCTCTTCTTTCTAGATTTTTAAGCATTTAGTTATGAAGTTGGAATACACTCTTAGTGGAGCTGTTTCGATGGGATTCATGATAGTGAGCACTCAGGGAGCCCAGAAAAAAGATACTTGCTATTTAATATTAGCAATCCAGCTGATCTTTTAAGTCATCTACCTATGAAGACATTCCCCCACCAGGTTTCTCAACATAATGCAACACTACCTTTTTCAACAGCTCTTCAGTTCTAGAGGTCAAAAAACCTCAGGTTTCACTCAGGTGATGCAGTTATACAGCGCTTTCTTACTGTCATATAAAATATACAGGGGAGAGTGGCTTCTCTGAGAGCTTACACCTGATGCATTCAGAGAAAAAAGGGAAAACTGCAGCAGCAGCAGCAGCATGAAGGGCATGCCAGATGGGCACTGCCCGACCTGAGCACTGCATGGAGTGAGCAATAGAACTAAGGAGCAGAGAATATCTAGGGCTGTGAAGTAGCAGGTTTTGAGGGGACATTTCCTAGTATTTAAGGAGTAAAATGCAGCAAGGGATGGGAAGGTGAAGAATGTGTATTGCCCACTCCTAAAACAGCAGATGCACCCTCGAACTAGGGAAAATTAGACAAAGCTTGTGACTGAGAGCCACAGCCTGATTCCCAGTTTGCTCATGGGGGAGCAGAGTCCCCATACAGTGAGCTCTTAGCAAAGCAATGAGTAAGTCCTGCGAGAACATAACATCACCTGAATTATATAGGTCATGTCTAGACGCAACTGCTTACATTCCACATAATCAAATAATCCTTAATAAGAAGTTGTCTAAATAATGGACCCAGTTCTGGCACCTGAATTCAGATAAAATAATCATGGACTCCAGAAGTCACCTCTTGATTTCAGTTAGAACAAGACACAGTCCAACAGCACAAGGCTGGCAGGGTTCGGTCCGATATGGTTTCAATTACTTGTTTAAAGTCAAGCATATTCTCATGACCAAAGTACATTTTAATAAGTATATTCCCTTAAACGTCCAGTAAGGCTCATGGTAATCTACTTAAGCATTATTTTCTGGAAGGTTTAAGATTCCTGTAAGCTGAATTACATGTGGAAAGTTACATTAATATGTCTTCATATAAACTGAAAGTTTATTGTTTTATTATTATAGAAAAACCATAAAAAGATTTGTCTGAAGCTATTGGCTATTGTGCTACACATCTGGTGGAATGTTAGTTATTACAATAACTCCTTCAGCACCCTCAAATGAAGCCCTAGGCTAAAAATGAAAATAAGTAATACGATAATACTGTAAAAAGATGTTATGGAATCATACGGAAATACTGAGCCAAATCCAGCTGTCAAGGGAAAAACTCCTGGCTGAGTTTTAAAAATAGCATTAAGCTAGGCAGGAAAAAAGGTCAAAAGCCTCGTGACCAAGCCATATCCTCAGCCAAATCCGGGGTGCTGTTGTAGCATGCTGGCAAGACGAGCAGTGCTAGAGCCAACTGCAGAAGGATCCTTGACTAGTCTGAGGTTGACACTTGTTTCTGTTCCCAGAGCTAATTAAAGGCTTCCCAGAAATATTGGCTAAGTTTAATTTTGTGCTGGTCACAGATCACGTCTGGGGACAGCGGAAGCAAGAAGCAGAGACAGTAAAGAACCAGCAAGGATTGAAAGTGGTGAAGATGGGCAGAGGTGAGAAGTGGAAAGTGTCGGAGGTTGTGAGCAAAGACAGGCTGTGTGTAGGCAATGGGCTTCTGAGCAGAGGGCTGCTGAGACTGCTCGGCAATACAGGCAACGTTCAGAGCAAATTCTGGGGCAAGACGTGGGTATAGAGGGCTGGAGGGAAGGGAACGCAGAATCTGGCTGGCGCTGTGGTTTTCCTGGAGAAGGTGAAAGGGGTGAGAAAGATTGGCAAAGGCCAGTAAGATTTGAAGCAGATGGGAGGGGCTGGGGATGTAGGTAAGGGAAGGCATTGGGGAGGAAAGGATGGGTGCTAAAGGCAGGGAACAAGACCATGAAGAGTCAGAGGCATTTCAGGAAGCGTGAGCACGGGAAGGACGTGCCTATCCCATTTGCTCTTCTTTCCATCCTCCACTTCTGTCCCCAAAACCACCCCTCTGATGTAGCAACAGCACTTCCCACCGCCCAGGAACCACAGCCGTCCTGGGGCCCTGCGAGAGCCTCCCAGCAGAGGGAAGGGCTGCGTGGCAGGACAGCAGAGGCAGTGACACAGATTTAAGTCTGCAACAGCTGATCCTCATCTCCTCAAGCAAAGGCAAAGTATGCAGTCTGTCATTCCTCCGTCTGCTGCCTTAATCTCTTGTAACCTCTGTTGGAAGCAACATCCATTTTCTGGTGGAAAAGAAATGTAGACAGAACTGTACCAGTTGCCTAAAAAAAGGTGGCATAATTGGAAGCAATCTTGAGCACTTTTACTTCTGCAAGTGGACCAGATTGGTTCCAGTAACCAACGTCTATATTTATATTTATTGCTCTCCTGATCCAGAGCATATTTACCATGAGAGCTAATGAAGCAATATTTCTTCTCCTATCAGCACTGGCTGCTGCAGAGTCTGGGTCCTGTGGCAGAGCAGTGTCGTGCTGCAACACAGCTTTCCTTGCCCTCATCTGAAGCAACATTGCTGTTACATGCAACCCTGAGCTTCCCTCCTCTGAGAAACTAATCTGTGTACAATATATTTGGGGTTATGGCAGGGAATGAACCAAAAATAGCTCACAGAGACAAAATTCTTCATATATATTAATCTTGTTGCTTTATCTAAGTCTTAAAGCTCGCTCCTTTGTACCACTTACCTGAACATCCATCTTCTCCAGATGTTTGATTTTTCATACTGGTGGCACATTGCATCTGTATCTAATAGTGTTACTGATAATTGTTGTTATGAAAGAGCCTTTTTTTCCTCTGGATCAAGCACAGTAATATCGTTGGCTTATCAAAATACCACATACTAATTTAATTAATAATGATACTAGGTAGAAGAAATAAATTTGATAGTCTTATTCTGGAAACTGTCGAATAAACAACTGATCAGTTAAAACCCACACTTCAGAAATGTGCTCTGTCTAGTCTAGACTTATCTCTCAAAAAAAAATCAGGAAGAGCGGTTAGGGATAAATAAGCTAACCAGAAACATCTGCCTTTAATATTCCATTTTGACGTCAGTGAATCTTTATTGGCCTCCCAAAATAGGCTAAGGTTTTGTGAAACAAGCAGCAAACAAAACACACTGTTGTCCAGTTTTTAAAAGATTTTTCCACTGGTGATAGAAGTAGAAATCATCACTATTTTATTTTTTAAAATGTGCTTTTACTGCACTCATAGCAAAACTCAGGCCAATGCATGACTTCAAGGGTTATCCTGTTTCGCATGATCTGAATGCTGCTTGCACCTTTCGTTAAACCCACTCACAGCCTTTACAGGATAAATACTATTTTTGCTTTGTCTGTTTAGCTGCATCCAGTGGAGCACCAGCAGCCTCTAGTTCCTCTATCAACAGGAGACTCTCTAGCTCACCTACGAGCCAGAATTCCTCCATAACTGGAGGAGCAGCCTTGTAAAGTGGTTTTTTGTGAAGAAAGAAGCAAAAGCCAGCAATGCTGCTGCTGCTGTGAAATTTGTACAGAGGAAGCACATTAGGCAGTCCTGCAGCCTTGGCAGCATTTTTGCTTGACCAGCTTGGTCTTTGGAACAAATTGCACAGGGCAAAACCTGATACAAAGGCTTCCTACCACTCGAGTCCAGCAAAGCTTCACACCAATTGAAGACTCCTGCATCATGCAGCTGGGACTCCAAGCTGGCTCCAGAGTAGGCTGGCACAAACTGCCAGTATGTACTTGAGACAGAAAAGCCACAGGCAGGCCAAAGACTCTGTGGTTACGCAGATCCAGCCAGTCCAACTCCCTGTGCAAGCTGCATACCACTCCTGTGACTAATGGTCTGGAGCAGGGGCAGAAGAGGAGGGCTACACGGTTAGTATTTCCTTCAGGATTTCTCTAACACCTCTGCAAAAGAAAGCATTTGTACCTCAGTTAGGTATGATAAATTTCACACAGCAGTAAGATTTGCCCTATTTCAGGGAAATGTAAAGCTTCTAACACCTAAGACAGACAGAAAGAAGCCACTCTGAATATGCTTTTCACTTCTGCATAAACATTTCATTTTGAAAACCTCTTTGTATCATTTCAAGTGCATTTTTAATGGATTCAGAAAAAAATCCCCCTCCCCTGCACACAGGGCAGAAAGCAGAATACGTTTTTGCAAGCCACAACACAAAGTTTAATGACGTTCCAAGCCTGATGTACTTCTAGGAGCGATGATGTGGCAACAACAGCCCTGCAACAACTAGAAGTGATGTGAAGAAATATAACTGCTCTCTAAACAAAACCCCTTTGATCCATTTCCCCTTGGACAGAAGCGTGATGTTGTTGTTCTCCTTGGGAATTATGAAATCACTTTCTAATACTTAAGTTTTCTGTAAACATGGGAAGCGTATCTCCAAAACCACGCAGAGGAAATCTCCCTTGAAAATACATGGATCTTCATAACTCTTTCACTTGGCAAATACTGGTAACTGCGGTAGGTAAATCAAGCCTTTTTATACTGAGACTATGACAATCTGAATCTTCTGTGATAAATATATCTCATAATCCAATTCCACAAATGTAAATGATAGAAACAGGTTAAGACCATGGAATTTGAACGGACCCTTTTCCGCAGCCAGCACAGGTTGCTGACAGCAGCCTTAGCTGTAGTTCAGTCTGCTGGAACAAAGAGGACTCTACTGTTCACAGATACTTGCACTGAGTTGACAATCAGTTTTGGACTCCTACACATGACCAAACTGCGAACTGGCCCTCATATCAATATTTAAATAGACACTTCTACATCACCCCACAGTTTCCCTCTCCTTTTACCCATACACTAAGCCTTCTCCGTCAAATCTATTTACTACCATAGTTATTTCTTTGCTTTCTCAATCAATTATGCTATTGAGCATTCCGGGATCAGAGCTATGCCTTCACCAAGGACTTCGAATTTGGATGCTAAGCTTGAGAGATGCCAGCCACCTGCATCTGCCACAGCTTCAACTCACATTGTGCCTCAGTTTCTCTTCCTCAACAACAACTGGAAGCAAATTTTTGACACCAAAACATGTGGCTGTCTTTTGTCTTTGAAAATTAAAACCAGACTCCCTCAAGTTCTTTCCTCCCTTATATTAGAGTTACTCAAATCGGAAATCCCCTTTTTGTAGGATGTGTGCTGAGCATGGGTTCAGCGGGATTCTAGCAGACCCCCCAGAAGTCAGGTGTCCTTAAAATCAAATTTTATGTCTCTGTTTACAGCTGCCATTCTGACGTGGCTTGGATGTCACACACAGACATTTACAAGCACTTCTGGCCCAGAAGAGAAGGCTGTACCAGAAACCCAAGAGGTTTTCTAACAAGTCTTCAACGTTTCAGTTGTCTCTGTCTCAAAGCAAAGCTCCCTCCCCGACCCTCTCAACATATTTGTGATGTACTGGCCTCAGGAAGACAATGGAGGGTGTCAGAGGCTTTGTTTGCCAGGTGGGACCTATATACAGAACCAAACCGCAATGTCAGGCGGAGCAGCAGGGAGTGGCAATAGGAAAGTGAAGATGTGCACTAAACCCTACCCTGCCAACCTCACACCGGCCCATGAGGACACAGAGTTACCACCATGTTCCCCTGCGAGGTCTGCACAGCCTTCAGTCTGTGTGCTCAGACTTAACTGAGAAATGGATAAAAGCTAAAAATTTATTTTTTGCAAAGAGCCTGGGATTTCTGCCCAGCAGACCTTGTGTATGGGTGAAGGATAAAATCCATAACTAGTTCTGTCTGCCCTGAACTGACCATCCTCACTAAACACTGAGCACAAACCACAAAACAGTTGCTGTCATACTTATAAAGATCCTTTGTTCCAGACCACTGGGTGTCCTACAGTCCTTGAGCAGCCTGGAGCCTTGCTCTAACTTCTCCCCAGTTTTTCCCTTTGCTTTTTGAGCAATGCCAGCCCTGACTATCCATTTATACTAAGTCCTTGGGCAACAAATTACACGAATGACCTTTCTTTCTTACAGTCTAATTTATCTGTTATTTACTGCACCTTATCTAGCGCATTCTCTATGAAAACCACACCATAAATATAACCTAGATCTGCCAGCAAGCCTCCTGCTACTTTAATAACCCATCAGTACCTATTATATATAGCATAACACATAATAAAATCCAATAGCATATTAAAATAATTGGCAACCATGCACACCCTTATCTCTCACCTTCTTATACTGGAAACCTTCCCATTTCACACATCTTATACTTCCTAGACCAATGCTTCCTTTCCCCTAACTGCAGTTTTATTGCTTTGTCCAGAAAGAAAAAGATATTCCCTTAACAAATCAGTTATGTGTTTGTTTAAAGCCTACAAGGCCTATGAATCTCCTTTATCTCACTTAGTCTTTATCTCCCTCAGTCTTTCCTAATGAAAAACATAATAATCATTGCCTTTCAGATGACCTAGTATGTGAAGTCAGGAACACATTACTTATTTTATGAACCTGAAGATTAAAGGGCCACCGTAGCTTAGGTTACGTTCTCCAGTTGGGAGTGCATACCCTTCTCCAATTCATTAGGAGTTAATTCCATATTTCAACTCTTCCTATTGATGAAAAACATTTATAACGATTCCACATATGAACATTTGAGTCAGACAATATAAATCCTCTGCTCTGAAGTTTCTTCTTTTCTGTGGAATATTCCAAATCTTTCCTATCATCCAGATATTACCTGGGTTATAGTCTTCTTGATTTTTTTTAATTTAAATTCTTTCCAAGGAAATTATGATCCTTTTGAACTGACAGTTTATTTAGGTTTTGATGATTGCTGCGTATCCTGTGCAAGAGTTCAAAGAGCTTAGTTCTCACCAAAGTCAAGGGGAGCAACAGCAAAAATAGGGCACCAGTGTGCAGATTGCACCACAAAGAACAAAATTTATCCCTCAAAGTTACTTTAGATTTTTCAGATAAGCAGAGGCTGTAAGACAGTGATAGGGTATGATTAAAGAAAGTTTAAAATGTATATGAAAAAGCACCAGCAGAAGCGCCCAAGAATAATTTCTGAGAATTAAGATGATTCCCCGAAGTGCTGTGCAAAGGTCTGTGATGATACAAGGATCAAAGGACAAATGGCTGAAGCAGCCAGAAGTGTAATTTTAGTTACACTACACTAATATGCCCTTTAATTCTTGAAAAAAAGAGCATCTGCAATTATCAACACTGTGGGACACGAATACACTTTCAGTGTGTAACTACTACTGATAGCAAATCATTTTATGGACATTGGGTTTAATTAGCTCATTCTGTAATTGGTCAAAATTTCACTAATTCAAAGAAGCTTCTGCTGTTTGAAACAGTAAAGACTGATCAGCTACTCTATTTATCAAGTTGTCTTTAAATTATAAGTGCCTACAAATTATTATTTTTTCCTACAAACAGACACTGTAATTAAAAATGAGTTGGCATGCTGTTTTTTCCTCTGCAAGCCTTTACATTCATTTCACGAGAAGCTGAATATGATTTTGTCTTCATTCTAAACATGTCTAAAAAACACAAAACAATTAACCTGGTGTAACTGCCTATAGCTATAGAAGAAGAGGTCACTTTTATATGCACACACCTACCACCACATCCAAAGGTGATGTAATATCAGCTTCTTTCAGGTTCCTAAGACAGACATCATTACAGTTTGGCAGAACCATCATCTGAATAGCTGAGGAAAGAGTTCAGAGGGGGGTGAGTAGTTAGGGAAGAGAAGAGAAGAAAAAAGGAGGGAGGGAAGAAATTTGTATTTTTAAATTTCAGCAGGTTTTGTTTTTACAGGTTGCATTCCCTGCAAACTCAGGCCAGGATATTTATAGATTATGTTCCTGGTGTTCTAACTTCTAGTTAGGCGCTGCCTGCTTCTTCGTGCCACAAACCGGAGCATAGCTCCTGGCATTTTTCTCTCCTGACGCTGGCAAACTTGTATCCAGAGATCTCAACTATAGCGCTAATCCTGATGGATTTTCTGCCTTCTAGCCCCAGCCATGGAAGTACTGTGATTGTGCCAGGACTCTTACCGTTTTTGGGAAAGTATACTCCTAGCCCTCCTGGTGGTAGGAAAAAGCTTGAAAACATTAAAAAAAAAAAAAAAAAAAAAAACAAAACTA
>JAVJGI010000050.1:19490444-19519139 GCA_035590275.1 Ibycter americanus | reverse complement strand
ATACTCCTAGCCCTCCTGGTGGTAGGAAAAAGCTTGAAAACATAAAAAAAAAAAAACAAAAAAAAAAACCAACAAAAAAAAAAACTAGAAGGTAAACAGAAGCATAAGGGCTTTAGGACTTCACAGTATATTACTGCAGCAGTAGTAATACCTTTCTCTATCTTCACAGTCCTCTGCTGACTACAGTTATCCCACTGCCCAAAACTCTACCCTAGTATCTCCACACCCAAGGATCCGGAAGAAGAAATAAGGTGCAGAACAAGCATGATATGAGACAAAAAGCATTTCAGTCTAGGAATTAAGTCTTTACTTCCACCCTTTGTTTAGTTTCTTTAAACTGGGATTTTTTTTAGATTATGCACCGCTTTTCTTACATGAACGTAGGTATCTAAGGCCTCTTTTCACTCAGGATGTCTAGAAGCTCTTCTAACAAAAATATGCAATACCTATTAAAATTATCAGAGAAAATACTGAGGCAAATGTTTATACTTCACAAGCACTAGGAATAATCGGTGAAATAGGCTTACTCTGCATGAGTGGCCAAACATGTAATTGCGATGCAATGCTGCTGAAAACTTGTAAACTGGTGTGCATTTTGCGTTAGCAGGGAAAGCCAGCTTCATATAGCATGGAGTAACAGAAGCTCTGGAATAACAAACCCTGTATCTGTTTTCTACTGCAGTTAAATAACACCCATTTTATACTACCATTTAGTCTCAAAGAGAGAAGAAATAGCAGTAGGAACTCCAAATCAGAACATTTTAGGCTAGGCAGGACACTCATGGTTAGAATTTTGCTATGTGCTGTTCCAGGAATAAATAAGCATTTTTTTAGCAATGCTAAATCCTTAATTATAACATCTAGGAATTTAAAACCATGAAGCTTAAAAGCTAGGCTTTGAAAACTTAGAGAAACTGAATCTTCTAAACATTGTCTGGCACCACAGGTAACCCTTTCATTCTTTCTCTTTTTTTATTTTTTTCTTGAACTAGGTAGTACCTTCCATCATTAAACTAAAGAATTTCTCACTGAATCATCTAAAGCATAACATTGATGAGACACAGTTAACCTGTACTCTTGTCTGCTGTGGAGCAAGGAATAAAAGCTTTCTGGTATGTAAGTTCAAAGAAATGGACCTTTTACCAGATTTGAACAGTTGTCTTGGGAATGCAGATTTATGAAAATTGATACCCTGTCTTTGTCTACCGGAACAATGTGCCTTTCTTCTCCACATTTGCCCCCTGTCTATTCTACTGAGTCAGAACTTCTTCAGAAAACTTTTTTTAATTAATAGAGGATAGCCTTGCAGCCACAAGGTTATAAGATGTCTCTGACAAACCTCTCTTTGGATACAGTCAAAGAGGAAGATATTTAGACTTCACATTCAATTTAAAGTAGAGGTCAGAGTTCAAAAGTGTAGTTTGCCCTTGTCATGTTCTATTTGGAATTCAAATAGTCAGAAAAACAAAAGGCAAAATGACACATCCCCATACTGGTGTTCTCCAGTGTACTCCAAAACAGGCACAAGGGTAAAAGAAAGGATAAAAGAAAGGACATTTCTAGTGGTATTTATTGAGATATACTATACATAAGCCCTGCATTCCAAATACACAAAATAATTGGACTACAAGAAAGTAGGTATATACAGCTACTGACTGTAACTGACTTCAAAACTACTCTCACTGGGGATAAATAAGTTTATTCTTATTCTTCCTTAAATTACCTTTATCGAAACAAAATAACGTCAAACCAAAATTTAGGGAAGACAGATTTTTAAATGCCCTTACACTAACTATTGTTGTATATGATATTTTCTTGCCAATGCCATTTAGCTTGTTTGATTATTCTCTGGGAGGTAACAATAACAATGCCTTCACTGATTTCTGCCATTTACCTGAAAGAAAACAGTGAAAACAAGAAAAGAAGCAGATCATACACATCACCAAAATGTGAAACATTTTAGGATGATAGATTTTTTTCCAAATATTCGATCATGCTAGTTTTGCTTAAAATAATAGCACTTTTGGGAAGCACTCCAAAAACAGTTTCCTCCTTATAACCTACTGGCTGCATCCCACCTTTGTCTTTGAATGAAGTCAGAAAAAAAGATGAGTTACAGAGTGCATCAGCAGCAGCTATAGAAGCCAAAAAAGCAGCTGACATAATACAAAATAGACAAGCCTGACTCCTTTTCAAGTATTCTTACCATATGGAAGCTTCTATTTACACAAGTGCAAAACTGCTTCAACCATAAATATTTTCCTATGAAACTATAAGGACTACATAGAATCTGTAAGGACTTATCGTTCATTCATTTATTGTTCTTCACATAGTCATGTACCTTCAGATCTATTTTTGATTATATTCTTACTCAGAGCTCCTGAAGGTAAAATTTATTTTTCTGATCATGCCAACTTCTGCTAAGCATTTTCCTAAATTCTCCAATTCTCGTCACAGAAGCTCCTTGTAATCTCTCCTGTCTCACAGTTTGAAGTCTAAAGTCTAAAACATGCTCCAGCCTGTGTTTTCGTTCATTCCCACATCTGTCTCAAGCTTGCACCCACCACCTTGCCACTCGGGTGCCTTGCAAAGCACTAACCACATATCTGCAGATCTCATGCAGCCTGTAGCTCTGTCTCTTCTCTACACACCGTATGCTCCAATATTATTGCTGGTTGATGACCTGACTGATTAGGTTTGTTTAAGACTATGCAACTATAAGGGCTGTCCATATAAATAATAAGGATGCTATGGAGAGGTAACACTTTTCACTAAGCTAGTTATCTTTGAAACAGAAACCGATGAGGATGACAAGGCCAGGTTATCTGTTTCTGATTCTTCTGTCTCAGTTGTGTCTGTGCTAGAATCAGGAAACGAGTTTGAAGAATACTTAGACCCAACCTACTTAATCCCAGTGGTCACACAGCGGGCACGCGACAAAGCTGGGAATATAGCCAAGTCCTGGGTCCCTGACTTTTTTTTTTTTTTTTAAGAGTCGCTAGTCCTTACTCTAAGCAGAGTATTTGCCTGGTTGGCATGTTTTGAGCAGCAGAAGATTCTTTACACTATGGATTGCTGCACAACATACAGGTGGATGGACATGGCCATGCACCAAATATCCTTCCATGCATAAAGAACCAGAAAAACGGTCATATTTTTTCTCCATTTATCTTCATTATATGTTTAATTATAACTGGCCTTCAGGGGGGATCTCTGTTTGTTTCCCCAGTAGGATGGCTCCACTCCAGCAGAAGGTTTGACTGCAGACAAGTACAGACAAACTTGTACTAGCGCTGATACACAGCTAGGCATGTAATATGAAGACATGAGAGAGTGGACCTGGGTGCATATCAGCTCTCTGAGCATCTTGACAGATCCACAGCATCTGTACTGAAATTCTCACCATCCTGCCTTCAACGCTGCTGCGATGCACAGAAATTATATCAACTGTCCTAGGTATTAAACCTATGAAATCATATGTTTGGTATCTATAAAGAGATACCCTAAGGTATGAATTACATAGAAGACATGTTGCAATCTTATCAGATTATTGTAAATATTCCTTCATACCTAATCATCTTCCTATCTTTCCTGGATTCATTTAAAACAACTTTAAAACACAAATATTATTCTCAATACACAGCACTGTCCAGGACTACTTCGTGTTTCAGTGCTTAGAAAATAAAAGAAATGTAAAAAGACTTGGCTCTGCAAAACTAATTGTGACCTCTGTCTGATAACATACTCCAGTTCTTAAACTACATTCAATTTTAGACATTTATAGGCCTTGTCATCTTCATTTCCCAGTGCTGTATTACTGAGATCCTGTTCAAAAAACCCAAACAATCATAACATACAGTGTGATGTGCTGCTGGCTTATACTGAAAAAAAAATTCTACTGACAAAAAGTCAGCCTCTCTCTAGACTAGTCTGTGAGACGGCTAATGATTTATTGGACCAATACAACATTTTTAACATAAAGAACCCTGAAAAGTGCTTGCTTCTCTATTGTAATCAGATTCCAGGCAGTGATTCTGCTCAGAGGCATGTTGTACTGTTAGTGTCAGGAAGACAGATGAAAACCTGAAGTTCATCACAACAGTCAGACAGGACTGGAGAAAAATGTCACTTCCCTGACATCAAAGAATCAATAAGCAGCACTTACGTTTTAAGTTCAGAGCGATAAAAGCAGATAGATGGCATTTTAATGTTTGTTTATCTTTTTATAGCATATTTCTGATGCGGGTCTGGTTGGTTTTGTTGGTTTTTTGTGCAAGACAAAGCAAGTTGGAGATATTTTCTCACAGCATAAGCTAATGTTCTCAATCTGTTTTTTCTTTCTAGGGTCTGCGTAGACAAATTCCACAGCAACATCTGATGATAAGATCAGACAGTAGTAACAGAGACATGTTTAAATCATATTTACAATATGTCCCCTCTGGGCCAACCAAAGAGCAATCTTTCTTAGAACAATACATATTGGCAGTTTTTTTGCTCCATTTAGAGATAATTTTAGCTCTTCAGTGTCATGCAAATACACAGGGCTTTACTCAGATAAAACTGCTATGAAGGCATTGGGAGCTCTGCCAGGAAAAGAGCAAACAAGCCTCTTAAGAGGAGTTCAGCTTGAGAAAGGCTTCAGGATCTACTCTACTGGGCATAAAACAGTGCATTTTAAAACGTATATTTAAAAGACAATGAAAATGTGTTTTTAAAAGGAAAAAAGAAAAGGCACCAAAATCATTAGTTTCTGAAGTCTAAATTTACTTACCACCAAAATTTACATACGTTTACATGTAAAATGAAGCATTTTTCAGCTCTGCTCTCTGGCAGCCCTGCAGGGAGCCCAGACCCTCAGCCGTCCCCTCCCCACGGCCCAAGGACCTTCCTCCCTCCCCTTCCCCTTGCTGGTCAAGCTGGACCCTGCTTCTTCTAGGTGCTGCCCAAATCTCCACCTTAACAAAGCGTTTGGTTCATAGGAGGAGGAATCTACATACACTTGTCAACCCTTGACCAACACAATGAAGCATTTCTGGACACCAAACACCAAGCTCTTTGCTGCAAGATATAGCAGAATTAGAGATATTAACACTATTTACTGCAAATCAGTAACTGGATATAGGTCTAAACAATGGGACCATCTGCCGCTACATTAGATAGGCTTAATGTAATCACGTTATAAATGCTCCTGCTTTCTGGTACGCGCTGCACGATCAAAGTTAGGAAAAATCTTCTGCCTCGGTAACACACTACATCATTGCCAACTGGTGGGTTTCCTTCTCTGTAAAGCAAGTGACACCACACTGTGGAGGAAGGATATTGGACGAGATGGTCCATAAAGCAGAGAAAGAAACCGGCGCAGCAAAATGTTTGAAAGGAAGGAGGGGGAAACTTTTGCTACAGAAGTAATGAGAAGAACTGGTAACCTGTTCTTGAAACACGTCATGCTGCAAATGCACACCCCCCATGCACCGTATTGGAGAAGGTTCTTCGTTGACCTGGTTAAACTGCTCTTAAGCTTCCAGCTGAGATCGAACAGTCGCCCAGCCCTGCCCAGGGCCTGCCAGACACAGTGATCTCTGCATAAAACCACCACATCAACTTCTTAAATACACCACAGCTTGTGGGGATCTTGGCAGATGAAAGTGATCTAAATATGAGATTATATTATCTAGTACTGTTATTATAATTTTACAGTCCTGACTGTATACAGTGTCTTAAAACTTCGTAAGCTCTTTTCTTGTTTGGCTTTCACTGTCTTTAAGCATCTTGGTAAATTTATAATCCCTTTTCCTTAGCTTCTTTTTCTATCTCTTTACTTGGAGACCTGGCATGCAATGAATCAAAAAAGGGATATTTATACCCATACTGTGAGAATGTTTACAGTGTACAGAAAATTCTGTCTGTGGTTTGGTCTTTGTATATTTTCAGAATAAATGACAGTTTTCCAAACTTACTATATTACTGTTGAGTCCACAGAGTCTGTATTTATGTAACTAAAATGCTTTTATTTAGAACTTTTCAACATGCCAAAATTAAAAATATTTTAATGAATGAATCAAAGTAGTACAGCAAAGAAATCTGTAACGTATTACCATTTCAAAATAAAGATTTCTGTGAAAAGCCTCTCAGATACAAAGAATCTGTTTGTCTTACAAAAAGTAATTTTGTTATTTTTATGCCCATTGTTTTAATAACAGACCTTTGATCTTGAAAATATTTTAGCATGAAACATGAATATGGTAATAGCCAAAGTTTCCATTTAGCTGCTCCTTCATGTTCCAAGAATATTGGGTTCCATTACATGTACTATTTAATAATTTACACATGGGCTCCAGCCGACCTCCTTGAGGTCTTGATGCAGACACTGTTTATGTTTTCCAAAATTTTCCTCAGGTATGTGGATTTTCAAACTCAAGAATGTCAATAGCATCACTAAGGACCTGACTAATTTTCCCAATGCCAAGATCTGGTTTGTAGAACATGAATGTTACGGGAGAATGTTCCAATCAATCATGCAGACATTAAGCACTCCATGACTTCCCCACATTTTCTTTGCAGAGTTCCTTAACAGAGCTAAGAAGTCACTACACTTAATACAAGCATCTTGTATTAAATTCAGTCCTCTACAGTTTTGGAAACAAAGGAAACAGCTACTAATACTCCATTTCCTTAATTCCCTTCAAAGGAATTTCCCTTTCTGAAATACTTCAGGAATTATAGCTAAAATCTGTCTCATTCTAACATATCTGCCTCCTTAGGCTTACTTACAAGTGTAGGTACGTATGAATGAATGAGGCAACATCTCACCTTCCCACCCACAAATGTCGCTGGGGAAAAAAATGGAGGATTTTGTAAATTTGTCTGGCACTTCCAGATGTCAGGCACCTATGCCTGACCACATATGGATCAGCTCTATCATGCACCTGTAATGAGTGCAGTGCTGCTGGGATTGCCAGGCTGTGATGCATGCGTGGGTAAACGGATACTGATGGATTTATCGAGCATGTGCAAATCGTCTTTGTAGCACACTGTATATCATAAGTCTAACATTTACAGAAGCATCAGTTCTGGTATATGTTCACTACCAAAATGAACCAGAGATGTTGCTGGGATTCTGCATCTGCTCCTGGGGTGAAAGCTAGTCAGGTCAGGGAGACAGTGGATCACGTTTTGAAAAGAGATTCCTCACAGAGAAGTTAAAGATGTGCTTCTGGCAGCAGAGAGTATTCTGAGCATCCTGGTGGCAACCAAATTTGCTTTAAAAGCAGTTGTATAAACACAGCTACATCAGGACCAGATAGCGTCTGCCTTAGCGGGAGGCTGATGTTAGGTAGACTGGTACTCTAGGCTGATATTTATTCTTCATTAAGCAATGTTTCTGATAAGCTGAGGCCTTCATCCCCTCCCAAATCAAGTTACGTGTGCAATCCTTGAGCTTGCACACCCTTCCAGGATCCTTGAGGTGAATGAATAAATCTTACAAATGGTTATATGCCTCTAACGACACCACTTGAAAGGAAGCTGAACATAATAAATTCTAGTTAATCTTGATGGATGGGTTAGCATGCAAGAGAGCTAGCAAAAGCACTAGTATTAGACATTTCCATTATCATTAACATGCCATCCTGCCCTTGAAAGCAGATTAACATCAACACCTCAGAAAAAACACTGGAAAATCTCCAGCATCAGATGTGACCTTGCAATACTGCGGTCCATGGCAACTGCAGAAGGCAGTGAGTCCTCCAAGCATATTCTTTAATCTCCAGTTATGATATGAGCACCATTAACGTTTTAGAGGGCTCCAAAATTAGGAAGCTACTTTCTTCTCTCCCACGCCCCATCACTAAAAGGCCATACACTTGGATTTAACATGTGTCTGAAAACAAAGATATATTTATTTCCCAATTATAAGTGCAGTTTGCCACTAAGGATCAAGAGATTCATATGTGCAGCACGCTCTGGTCACTCTGCCCACGCTCCGGGCAGAACCTGCCCATCCATCCTTTGAAGTCAGTGATTCTAATAAGGAGATTCCACACTTGGAGTGACGCTGGCTTAGCGTGGACCAAAGTAAACAATATAATTATAATCCAGTTACTGATACTGGAGAAGTCTGAATCATCTCCTTTTAGATGTTACGTCCAAGTAAGCTGAATCATACTGGCAACATAGGAAAGCTTATATTGCTACTGAATAGAAATAGTCTTCTGCAGAGCCCAGGACATTTCCATCTATTAAATATGTGGAATATTTCAGTGCAGCTACTTTCACATGTAAAACACAGTTTCTGGGGCACACACTGCAATGCGCTGTCCTCACGGGCCAAAGCACAGCTGCAGCATCACACCTCCTCCTCCTCCTCCTCCTCCTCCTCCCTGCCAGCAGAGCCGGGTACCACGGCTTCTCCTGCGTGCTGCTGAAAGCGCCGGGGCTGCACGCACAGCCGGCGCTGCGTCTGTAGTGGACCGACAGTACGGATATGGGACAAAACCACCCTCTACCAAGCATCTGGCGTGGGGATGCAGGTATAAGTGCTGGCGAGCCGTGGCCTGGCCGGGCTGCGCCAGCGCTCCCTGTTCAAGGAGGAAAACCATCTGGATTTCACAGTTCACAACTGGGGCAGGCATTCCAGGGCAGCCAGGCTCCCACTGACTTTCACTTTGTTTTCTTTAAAACAGACCGAATTGCTGTCAGCTTTCCTATGATTTTCTCCTGTTTTAATTTATGTCCCATGCAAACTCCGCAAACATTTTCCACTGGAATAAGCCAGGGACAGAGTTTTTCCCCTGCAGCATTTGGGGAAAACTGATGAAGTCATGCAAAGAGGTTTGGACTATTTCTAGTCTGAAGTTTCTTATTTTCTGTTAAATAAAAAAATAATTTACTTTCATTTTCAGGTTTTATTTGGGCTAAAACTATTGTTACCAAGCAACAAAGAAGCATAAAATTGGAAGCTTTTTGAAATTACTGCTACATTTTTCAGATCTCAGTTAGGCTTATTGTATTAGACATAGCTCAAGAGGAAATTAGCAGAACATATATTATCACCGGCTTACTGGTATATTAAATACCAGGATGCAAACTATCCTGACTACATAGTTTTGCACACATCTGTGTCCACGTACATTTGATTTTCTGATATGAGGAGAGTTCTCTAAGAATTTAGTGAGTTACTGCAGCAGATCAGTTCCATTCAGGGTCTTACTATTTTTGAAACGAATGTCCTTAAATATCCATGTAATTCTAGCTTTTCTCTGGCATTAGTGGCTTGGGAAATGGATGGCAGCTTTCTGTGATTTGAGTGGTCACAGCAGTACAGCATATATATTTGTCTCAGATGAAAAAAGAAAAAAAGCTATAAGAGTATTTTAACGTGGCAAAGTGTCACATAGCCAACAGAAAATGTAATAAACTTCCACGCAACATCTCACATTCTTTGCAACTGTACAATCTATCTCAGTATTTACCTATTGCACGGCTTTTTGAAAGGGAAAATTTCTGAGCATAATTACTTTGTCCACTTTAATATAACCAGGTTCCACTTAAAATAAAATTTATTTTAACTCAACCATTTAACTGACTCCTTTTAAGATAAACTGGATGGGGAGATGGATCTGTGGATATAGCCTTGCTATGACTTTATCTAAAGGTAGATTGCGAAACTAGAGAAAATAATACTTAATTGTTTCTAAATACCCAGAACACAATCACATGCAGACCACATCATTACTGAGTCCTCGCAAGTGAATATGACCTTTGTGGCTGTTCCCCTTCTGACACAGCAGTGGGTATAAATTGTCTTCTTGGATACCCTGAAGGAAAACCAGAATGTGACCATTCTTTTCTGTGCCACTGCTGTCTAGTGTCATGATTTCAGTGAAGTAGCCAGAGACTTCCACCAGCAGACAAGGAACAGAATTCCTCCAGGGAACCCTGAGATGTGCAGGACACTGACTTTTCCATTTCTGGGCTGCTTGACAATTTCTGGTCTTTCTCTACTTACAAACAGAGTTAAGTAACAAAACGCCAGTGTTTTCAGAGAAAAAAAAAATCATAAAAATATGTTTGGGATTCAGATGTTATGTTTCAGTTTTTATTTTTAAAAAAATCCTAAACTGCCAAAAGAATTTTTTACAAAAACAAGCAATCTTGTCCTCAAATTTCATTTTAAAATATCTAAATATTTTATTTCAATAATTATATTACTGAAACTTTCTTTTTTTCTCCCCCAAATGAAAGTGCAACTTGATTTTGGTTGAAACGCTATTTCAAATAGGGGAGAGGGATATCTTCTGGAAATGAATCAGTTTTTCAAATTAATCAGGTTCACATTTGTGTTTATGCAAAAGCATGAACCTGTGTTATCCCAGACACCTTCAGAGTAACTCTGAGTCCAAAAAAGTTTCAAATTAGTGAGAAAGACTTCAGAAGATTAAAAAAAAGAGTGATTCCAAGACAGATTTTTAAGCATCAGATAGGGAATTCAAAAAATGACTGGAAAATCAAATTTATCTTTTATGCTATCTCTAATCATCATGGTCACTAAACCCCAGCTCAGAAACTTGTTACCAGAGTCAGCTGAAGGCACTGTTGTTTGAAAGATCAGGCTCACATCCAACCACAATTTTCTGTCTGTCGTATGAGTAAATAAACCAACTTCCATGATATATTTAAAGATAAATGGCCACATCTTCTCTCCACCCAGTTTAAAACTCTTTCAAGTAAGCTTTGAAGAACGTTACAACAAATCACATTTAAACATTATGAAAATGTGGCAAGTAGGACTCCAGGGATTCCTTTAAAATTTTGCAATGAATAAGGTACATAATGCGAGGTTTTGCCATTCTCAGGTGAAGGTTTATGAGTTCAAATTGCAATGTTTCCAAGAACAGAAGGGAAGCAAGGTCTGTAGGATGTAATCATGTTTAGTAGATTAAATGATACAGCAAAAGAATACACAAATTAGGAGCACATAATTCATTATTTGTGTCATTGAAGAACTCCAAAATCCCACAAAGTCTTTTAAAAAATGGCTTAAGCACCAGAAAACGTTGTGTTCTAACTAAATTGGTGGGTCTAATAATAGATGGAACATAACTTTGCCACTCCAAATGAATTGCTTATTTGGACAACGATACAACATTTAACCCAATTATAAATAACTCCCTACCACACCACAAACAGTTCAGGAAGCAATATATGTGTATTTACACAAAGCTTATATATCACCACTGGATAAGATAACCAGAACACACGTGGTTTCTAAGTGTTTTGCAAATCACAGGATGTTTCCATAAGTGCACTCAGAAGTCGCAGTTAGGTGGACCGTTACCTTTGATAAATGACAGCGTATTTGTTTCCTTTGACAGAAGAAGGACCTGAACTGCTCTACAATCACCTAAGTGCAGTTGGTGCGTTCATTAGAAGCCACAAGCAAGTCCAGTTGAAAATTATTTCTTGGAAGAGTTTTAATGAGAAGTTTCTACTGAATTACTTAGGAAGTGTCTATCATGGCTTGCTATCCAGTTCCATGAATAACAGGGTTTCTGAGTCCAAATCAAAATATGCTGCATTTGTCACAGAAAATTCTTATTTGACTAGTATTAAGAACAAGATATATTATGCAAAGTCCTGCCCTGCTTAGGCCTTATGCCAAAAGCCCTAAAATTGCACACGATTAGAACGGTTCCTTCAGCCTTTGGTGGCAAGCATTACACAGGACTAACCACTTGCAGACTTCTGCGCTGATTCTGAAATAATGTAACTTGTACACTGTGAACTGTTCTAACTTACTTTTCTTTATCCTCCTACCTGCCTCCTGTTTTTCAATCTACCTAAAATACATCAGTTAAGGGCAACCCCCAACAAATAATGCTATTGTTTCCTGGCAACCATACTTTTTCCATTAAAAAAATTAGTCATACAGTTTTTTCCTTAGGGCAAGTCTAGCCAGTTAATAATTAAGTAACTGCATTGCTTAACTAGTTAGAGGAACTCTGGCCCACCACCAGTCATCATCGGGTTTCCAATGTATTCATGGTTACCATGCAGTGAGAAGATACAGCCACCTGCTGCTACCTGCAAGGGCGAGTAGCCCCGCACGACTCATTTCCAAAGCCACGGCAGAGGACAGGGCTGTGCTGCAGTACGCCAAGCCCCATTCCTACCACCTGCTGCTAACAAGACAGCAGCATCTGCAGTGTTCTGCAGCCTGCTCTCTACCACCCTGAAGATATTTCCAGATGGGAGTGTTCCTAGGAGCAGCAGGGACTCCCCAACCACTTTTTGAGAAGTCCTGGCACTGAAACTTTTCAGGTGTTGTGGCAGCAGCATAAATGACAGTAAAGCTGTAGTGCTGTAGGCAAGGAAAGCAGAGCTATATGGGGATGCAGGTTCTTCACGTGGATGGTTCGGACTTCTGTGGATTTTGTAAGATGCCTGCTGAGGCTGGGATAGGAGCCTATTCTGGGCATGGAAGGCCTTATTTACACAAGGATGCCAAAAAGCTCCCTAAGGAAGGATCTAAATGTAAACTCGTTTATGTGAAATGTGAAAACTAACTGTGAACTCACACTGTTGCCATCGCCCTGTGGCAGTACAGAACAGTTTGTCTTCTTATTTAGGCATCCCAATGTCATCTGCAACCTGGATCTTTTCCTCAGCGGTACATTCACAATGACTAAATTAAAAAGTCAAAACATGCAAAGAGCAAACTACACTGGACTAAATCAACCTTGAGCAAGAAATGCACAGTGACTGCTGCAGAATACATTGTGCTTCTTAAAGCCCAGGGACATTCGAATATTGTCAGTGGCACAAAAAGGTGCTTCTTTCCTTGGCTTCTGCACAGCAGGAGACAAATGAACTTTGACGTCTCATTTCAGATCATCACAGAACAAAGACAACAAAGGTGCTCCATATGCCGGCACGGGTTATTCATGCAACAACTACTTAGTCTAGCGAGGACAAGGGTGCCCCTCTCTATGAACCCTAAGTCTGGTTTATATAAAGTCTGATGTTTTCTTTCATAAGACTCCTGTTTCCAGAGACTGGTTTATTCTTGCTAGGATTAAGTAGATAGCAAGAATAACATGCTGCAGCGTATGTTGCCAGCCAATTAAAGTAAAGCGGATCATGGCCTGATACTGATAATAGAGATTCTGCAGAATACTGTTCAGATTCCCAGACAATAAATCTCAGAAGTAACGTCTGGGATATTGTTCCAGTCCAATAGCATCTCTCAACCATTTATGCAATGGTATATTTATACAGGTAGTTTTATTTGGAGCAATGGTCTCTCTAGATTGATTTAAGGAACTCAAAGGTTGAGCCTTGAAGCCTGTCTTATTATGGTTCCTCTCTAATTAATCAGTACTGAAAACAAATAAGGAAATCACACACACACACACACACAAAAAAAAGAGGACTGCGAAAACAGAGCATAAATTTGTACGAGTCATTTTTAAAGTCAACAGTAATTCTTCATAAAGATTTTGTATGAGTCTGCAGATACTACTTACAGCCAGGGGTTCCATCCTGACCTCTCATTTTGTTTAATTACTGCATTACAGTTACAATAGCTTGTAATTTTTCAGTCTCTATTAACTCTGTTTTCTCTGCCTTTCTCTTACAAGTTCTTGTTTTACAAGCATAAACTTTCCATAGTATGAACTTTTCTTAAAACTTCTATACATATAATTTTACTAATACAGAAATATGTATATGTATTACTGTTACCCAGAATGACCACCAAAGTCCTGTTCTAGAGATACAGGATGCACCTAAGGTACAAGAGATTAACTCAACATCCGTTTTTCACTCATGCTACTGTTGCTGAAAATAGTAATGGCAGGTTTTAGTGCTAGTTCCTGAAAGCAGGTGTTTCCAAGTGTAGGTTGCAGAAGATACCAAGAAAAGTGCTGTCTGCACTACCATTTCTGCCTTTAATGGGTTTTGTTTACTAGGTCTACATTTTCTCAGTAAGGTTAGGGGTAACGTTGATAAATGGCTAAAGTACAAGACTACACATGAGCACCTTGGGGCTTAACTGAGCTGTTCTACTCAACTGCCGTATGATTCTAGAAGTCATTTCAATCACCTTGCACAAAAATCTGCTTTCTAGATAAAAGCTGGGCATTGAAGTTGAAATCTGAGGGCTAACACCCAACATCTGCTCATTTTAAAAATAACTAACAATAATTATGCTTTTCTGTATTTTCCATTATTTTGAATTTCTTAGAACATGAAATATTTTCAGATGAAATATGAAACTATTAGTTATAACTTAAAATTTCAGACATCCCTCTGTTATAATTTTGACTAGGACTGTCAGTTGTAGAAGGATTTGTTGTAGCCGAAAAGAAATTCCTGGGATGACTTGTCTTTTGATGTGTTCTGGGCCATTGAGGTCTCTTCCAGTGCAATATTTTTTTCATCCTAAAAACAACTCAAGAAAAATCTTGCAACTCAAGGTTATAGAAACAAAGGCTGACTTATTTGCCTTGATTTTTCTCCAAGCACAAGTGCTATACCATATATGCTGCATAGGCTGAAGCTGACTCATCTTCTAAGCAGACACCTATGCTGTTGAATGAATCAAGCACCCGTTTGTTTGCCTTTTGCAAGGGAAAGCTTTTCACAAATCACATAACTCTGCTAGTGAAGAGGGTCTTCTTTTCAGGACAGATAAAGCAGATATATTGGTGGTTGGAAGCAAAGTTAAATAATGCAGCAGATCAAGCACTCTACCTGAACCAGCAACACGACAAACCCAGAGGCAACAATAAAGTCTGCCCAGGAGCTTGATTTTATCAGTGGGTTCCCAGGTAAAAGAAATACTCTAAATGGCTATGAAAGCACTTCCACAATACATGTCTTAGAGTATGACAATATTCTTACTAAAACATAATTTGGATTTACAAAACGTCCGTCATCTGGATGTTTTGATTGATAAAGAGGTAGCAGAGGTTTCTCCTCAGAAACAGCTAGCAGACATTTGGATAAACAACAACATCAATGTATTTATGCCTGTATGACTCAGCCCTAATGTCAGCTCAAGTTCCCATAATACTCCTCTGAATACCCATAAACATGATATCTTGGCTACAGTCAAAAGCAACAGCAGTGGAAGTACCATGAAAGAGGGTCAAGAGCAGCAGCAACAGCTTTCCAGTAACACCAGCAAGAGTACAAGAGTTTTTGTTTGCTGAATCTTGGTCAGTCAATAAAATGTCCTCTGTTTATATCTTCATCATTTAAAAAACTCATGAATCCTAAAATGTGCCTTC
Source organism: Ibycter americanus (assembly GCA_035590275.1). Lineage (NCBI taxonomy): Eukaryota > Metazoa > Chordata > Aves > Falconiformes > Falconidae > Ibycter > Ibycter americanus. Next base: position 19,503,849 of record JAVJGI010000050.1, on the reverse strand, counting down.
TGTATTGCAAGAGCAAGAACATATTACTGTATTTATATGCATTTCCATCAAAAATGTGCAATGAGCATCAATGCATCTGATTTCCCTTCTCCCCTCCCCCACCTCAGAATTGTTGAAATTGAGCTAGAAAATAATATACTAGTTGTCTGAAGGGAAACCTGCTAATTTTGGTGTAAATGATTGCTTGAGCACAGTTGTCTGACACTGAGCACTGATGTGTCCAGGCCATTGGAACTCATGAATTAATTTCAATTGGGTATGCATAGAGAAACTTCTACTGCACAGTGTGACGTACAATATGTATTTGTCTAGAAATCCAACACAGAGCTTAATAATGTAAGTCTAGTGTAGAATTTACTGGTGGAATATGATGTTCCTAATGAGCAATGTATTGAATACGTGAAACATTGTGATGACTTTTAATTCTCATAGTTCAAATGTTTTATGAAAAGTGGCTATTCAGAGGATACCAGTGCCGAATGCTCTGTCCATAGATGACTTCATCTAGTTTCGCATGTGTGCAAACCAAATCTAAGTGACATTTTTGAGTGAAGTAGGAGTATTCTAGCAGGAAGAGCTCATTATATATGGTAAGAAACAGTTCCTTTCAGTGTTGCATTAAGACCATATTGAGATCTACCTAGAACATTTTTATGACATCCACTAGCTCTATGAAAATGGTACAAGTTGATTTCTACCAATTATGTTCACAGGGAAATGGATTTGAAGAGCCTGCAATACTTTCCAGAAATGTTTGTCTTCAAAAGACAACAAGCTTTGCAAATTGCACCACAGGTTTTGCCTGCCCTGCTAAAGCCACTATGCATTACTGAGATTTTATCAGTCTAATTAGAGGCCTGATTCTGCATAATGATTTCTGTGCTTCCCAAAGCCACAGGTTTCAAATAAACAGGTGATGACCTCCATGACTGCAATGCTACAGTTCTGGATTGGACCCACAATGAAACAATTACCATTAAACAACCAGCATAAAACTTGTGCTTATTAGGTTTCACCAGCCTTTCTTTGGGTCGCGTTGTTTAGAAACGATTTATAGGGAAGAAAAGAGGAAAGAACTGTTGGTGAAGTGAATGCAAACTGTTTCATGAGACAGGTAGATCTGCATGACTGTACATCCATACAACCTAAATTCCTCATGCTGCAGACAGCTGCCATAGGTATCTCTTATTTAGCACACAAGTGTATTGAAAAACACTTCAGGTAATCTAAATATTATGTAGACTGTTAAGAGCTTGATCCAAAGCCTATCGATGCCAGTAGAAAACCAAAGTGTCATGTGCTATGTACTTTGAGTAGTCTGAATTGTAATACTAAAAGTACCTTATTTCCTTTGGAGAAGCCACAGACAACCCCAAAAGGCCAAAAGAAACTAAATCCTTAAGAAACACTCAAGGAGCAGCAATTTTTGGTGAAGAACACCACTGAACACTTATTTTCTTCCGAAAAATCAGAGCAGTCACTTTATTCATATGTGGAAACACAACCTCCCCACTCTGTTTAATGTCACAAAAATGCTAACTGCTCATGGGGGAAGTATTAGATCAATGCTAAAAAACAGCTGGGAAAGACCAGGGGAAACATTGCACAAGATCTGCAAGTACTTTGTGGAATATTTAGTTGGCACTTTTCTGGAGTGTTTGTGAGCATTTTCTGATATTTCTGAAAGCATGCTGGGAAAATGTTATGGGAAAATAACAGTCAAGTAGTAGAGCCATATGAAAAAAATCAACAAATAATAATGAAAGAAGCTAATTTATCCCCCAGATAAATCAATGCTAAAGTAGAAATAGACTGTGTGTAACTATTTCTTCCTAGGAAAGCACAAGGCTAAGTTGCGTGTTGTTGCTATAATCAGTTCCCTTCACTACTACTCCCACCAAGTTGCTAGCTGCCAGCAGCAGATGAGAAAGGCATCAATGTGTCTTACGCGTTTCAAGAAATCTGCCAGTCTCCTACCTTCCTCCCTCTTGGCCTATTATTAACTTAATTCAGCTTTTGTGAATTTTCAAGAATGCATGCACTGTTTTAATGAAAACAGCTTGCATTCTGCTGCGCAGAACCGAGTGGCATTTAAGCAATTTATATTCACTAGAGTTGTAGATCTCTCCTCAGATCTTACCACTTGAGATATATTTCTTCTTCACAATTTTAAGTAGGATTAAACACCCCTCTCACTGTGTCCTGCCCCATGTGGGACAGTCTTTCCAAAGAGGAGAAGCAGCTTCCCCAGCACAGCACCTGCCTCCACACCTCTCCACCTTACTCTTTTGAAGTTTTCTCCATAGGTTCATAACTTTTAAAGGTATGTAGACCATATCTTGCAGCATCCTCTGCTCTCCTTTTTTCCATGTCACTTCGATGTTGCCCTCCTGTGCAGAAACCTCAGTGTTTGAGAACAGACATAGTCTCTGTCCTCATGACAGACTTGACTCTAGAGACCAACTTCTGCAAAACGCCACCAACAGCGTGCAGACACAGCTTGAGCATTAACATTTACCAGCCAAGGCCCCAGAAGGGTGTATATTCCAGTAAGAAGCCAACCCCTTGAGCAATACAAAAGGCCTGCCAAGGACAGCCAAGTAAAACCAGATGCCGTGAGTTGGAAAGACACAGAATGGTAGTCACACTGGTAGGCAGTGTGAGATGAGAAAATAAGGAGAGGACAAGGAAATGACTGGAGAAATGAAAGAAGAAACAAAAGAAGAGCATCAGGGAGAGAACTGACATGGGCAGTATGAAAAAAGCATACAACAAGCTGGCTATGTAGGAAAGTAAAGTAAGGAAGGTATCAGTGCAAAAAGGAGAAAAATGGGTTTTAGGCATATATGCCCAAATTACTGCTAGCTGTAATATGGTTGCCTGCATCCCAGGTAATTTAGTAGTTGGAATCTGTTACACAAGAATGAATGATCTCCAAATGTTTGGAAAAATATGAAAGTATGAATCACAGTATTTGACTATATTAAAAAAATAAACCTATGACCTTACCATTATTACCTACAGTTTTACTCTTACTTTTGCCATTGGCCTAAATGGTGCCATCCTATTTCAATCTGTTTGCCTTCAATAAATTCTTGATAATTGCATATGTGCTAATTTTACACAGTAGAGGTCAATACTGTACTTTTATATGATAACTGAGGCTAATACTGAGGGAATGGCAAATGTACAACTTAAACAAATTTCAGCAACTTGAAAGAGCTTTGCACACCTCCTGAAATAATTCCTAACAGCAGCTCAGTACACTAACCTTTGCCTTTAGAATAGCTATAGTCAGATAAATCATTTAACTCTACCATCAAGGCTGTTACCTTTGGCTTTTTCCATTACTTTCTGTCTTGTTATTCAATGACTTAAATCGGTCACTAAGGCCTACTTCATCAAGCTTCAATAATCTATAAAACAACAATCTATACAATGATTTTTTCATGATTTTTCACTAGTCAGCGCCGTTTTCTTTACAAACAATACTGAATTTCTCTTTACATTGCAGGGCAAAAAAAGTAAATTTCCACAGTGGCTAATGAAAGAAGTACTGGAAGGCATAAAGCTATTGCAGAATAAACCCACATCTTTAGGCAATACCTGCCTTCAGAACCAAATAAATCAGTATTCAGAGACTGGGCTAAAGGGACAAGCTTTGAAGCTTGAGTTACTTGGAGCGGTAGCAGTACACATCCACTACGACTGTTTATAGCCAGAAACACAGTGCAGAGCCACCAGTGCCTCACATAAACATGTCTCAGGGTGACACAATCAGCCTGCTCTTCCCACAGTGGCTCTTAGCTATAGTTTTTATGATCAAAAAACAGATGGAGTAGGAAAAGCACCTCCCATCCCCAATATACAGCTGTTTAAGTAGCAAGTGTCAAGAAGGTCCTTGCAGCAAATTTTTGAATATGCAGGATGCTGGGTGCAGTCACAGCCATAGCTCGCAAATGGTAAGGAGGTTTTTGCATTGGCCTTAAGCACCCTAGGTGAAGTCTCCCTGACTTTATGGCACAAGGTCCTTTTACAAAGAGCAGTTACTCTTAACTGGAGCATGGAAAAATCTTCTAGTAATCTATATATTCTGTCTAATGGAATACGAATTAGCAGAGCATGAAAAGTAGGTATGGGACCAATCTCATAATGTCTTCACTGTTAGAAAGCAACGTACAAACATAGAGTGAAAGGCATTATATTGAAAACAATCATCTTCCTAAAACAGCCTGCAGGAGCAAACAGCTACAAAAAGGGATTTGTTACCAATCATAAAACACTCTGTAGTAGTTACTAGTCAGATCTTCTCCTGATGTTTAGCAGGATTCTCAGCTTTGCAGTTTGGGAGGAAGCCTTGATCCTAAATTAATTACAAAGCTTTCAGCCTCCTAGTTTAGCTACATGGTGAAAAATGTGAGCTGCAGTGAAAGAGAAGGGAGAAGAGAAGCAATACCTGTGAAACTGCTATTCAAACCATTCTCAAAATTTTATTGCCATTGCAATATCAACAACAAATTTCACTGAGAGGTATAAAAGTGGCACAATTTGATTAATTCCGGAGCTAGCCATGTCAACATATTTTTTAGAAAAATCGGGGATATGACATTAAAAAGATTCCTGCCCCCCTCCCAGTTCTTTTCCTGGAGGAAGGCTTGGTCCAAAGGAGCCGCGCAGTGGCAGACTGGCATGCTTAGTTCATGAACCTCAGGTCTGTTTCTGACACATGTGTGGCGAGGCTGTCGATAGCTGTCAGTTATCTTACCCTACTTCAGGCCCTGCAAATATCTCTACACCTTTATCCATACGCTAGGTTTGGGAACAAACTGTGTAGGACACTAACTATTAAAAGTATGAAAAGCAAGTGAGAAACAGTGACCTTAAATAGCGGAATTTGTGACCTTGTGGGTGTCCCCAAAGCCACTTAACCCAGATACAAATACAGCTCTCCGAGGACACAAACACATCGCAGCTCCCACACAGGACCTGCTTTGCTCTCCACAGAGGTCTCCTCACCTCCTAGAGGATGCCACCCGCTCCCTCTGGAGCCTCCGTTTGTCTCCTCCTCTTTTCTAGATGACACTCACAGCATTTCCTAGGACAGAAACGTCCATCCCCACCTCCATCCCCCTCTCTATCAAAGCTGCCAATCCTGCTCACAGACATATGCCCTGGAGAGAGAAAATTAGCCATATGCTGAATATGGAGCATGGTCCTCATTTCAAACTTGACTTACTTGGATTTCCATGCTGGTCCTCCGCTCCAAACAATCTTCGTTTCTCCGAAATCAGAAGCTCCAGCCTCATCAGTAAGTTCTCCTAAAAACCCAAACAAATAAAAACCAGTCACCTTCATGCTCTTGGTGACCTGTCCTTTATATTATTAGACCTCATCGAAAAAGCTAAGATCATTTTTATATTAATGTCTTTGAAAATAGTCCTTGTTTTGTTTTGAATTAAAATATAGCAAAGTGATGATAACAATACAGTTAATGCTAATTTTTCAGATAACACATTTTCCTTGTGTTTTTATGTGGCATCCTGGTTAACAAAATGTTTTCTTCTTCAAAACCAGTTATTTCAGAATCAAAAAATTTATCTATTTCAATACAATGTTAAGAAACAAATTGTACAGAAAATTTACCCTTGCATTTAGAAATTGTAAAAAAAACGTGGACAATATTTCCTCATAATGATCTGTTTCTTTTTACAGTGACAACAAATCTGACATTTCAAGCAGTTTTCAGAAAATTCTACTTTTATTTTTTCAGTCGGATCTAGTATTTATATTAAAACTGTTTTGCCAAGAGGCTCACATTCTGTCACTGACAAACGTAGCAGAGACTGCCAAAATAAAAAGATACTACTTTTCTTCATTTTGGAACATTTGTCAAAGTTCAGAAGAGATCTTAGAAACATCAACTATACTTTTAAACTAAATGTCTAAAATATTAATGAAATTTCAGGGCGTACTTAATATTGCAAAACCACTGGGGGGGGGGGGGAGGCACTGGAAGCTGCCCAGATCAAGACATTTGAAAAACAAAAGTAAGGCTAAAACTGAAACAGTTATGAGCACTACACAAAATGCTTTTCATTAGAGCAAGATAGCCACAAATATTAATATTTAACAATGTAAACTGAATGGATCTGACACAGCATCTTGTTCAGTAGGACTGCACTCAAGTTCTGTGGTGTTAAAAGCACAAACGGATTTTAAAAGCTCCTGCCACTCCACATCATTGCACAATTAGAAAGCTCATAAAACAGCCATAGCAGAGAGGACTTGGGGGTCTCTGCACCTACTCAGCCATGACTCCTCAAGAAATTTAAAGCTCCCAAAGGACTCTGCTCATGCAAAGAGGATGAGTCTTCATAACGTCAAGCGTGTTCTTCTCTTTAAAGAGATAAAAGCCCCAAACCTCCTCATGTTTAAAGTACCTTTTGCCTCTTAACATCAAAACTGGGTTTGTTCAATAGCTAGGATGTACCTTCTTTCTATTTCTAAACTGAGTGACCTGTCTCCAGGTCACACACAACTCCTGTCACTTTGCACTCTTTGGAACTGAGAGTAAATATTGATGCATATTAACGAGAAAAATAAAGGTTTGACCTAGTATAAACTTCTTAGCATATGACTTATTAATCCACTGACTGTCTTAATTCAACAGGGACTAAATTCTTAAGATCTTTGATCATTAATATTAATCAAAACTTTAACTTGCATCAAGAGATTTCCACACTGACTTAACAGTTCCCTGACTCTAGCACTTCCCTGGCAAGCATGTCACCAATTTAAGATCCCTGAAATACAAACATTAGGCTTTCAGGATGAGATCTGTAGCTGTATGCATACTTTGGATTTTCTGATGTGGGAAGTTTCCTACAGACATCTTCAGTTTCTATCCAACGTAGAATCTGTGCTCTTTCAAGTTCATTATTTCTCTATAATGTCACTATGACGTTATTGCACATCTCTGCACAGGCTGGGATAAACAGTTGCAATACACCAAGCAGAACACTGATGCAAAACCTTCCCACATGAAATGTTTGAACACTTAAAGGATGTAACTTTGGTAAGCTCTCGTGCAGCTCCCAGAGTTGAATGAAGAGCACACATACCAAAGAGCAATCCGCAACTTTTCCCATCGAAATCCAGACAACACTGAGACATTTTCGACCTGCATACCCAGTTTGATGCCCATCCTAGCCTGATCAAAGTGGTTTTTTTGAGAGGATTAAACTTATTTTTATTACAGCATTTATAATCACCTACTTCAATTATTAATACTTTCCTAAAATTACACACAACTTTTTTTCAAGCGGCACAGTCCACACACTCACCATATTTGCTTCTTTTCACCAGGCAAATTTTGTCACGTCCCTACTTTAAATTAACAAAGGCCTGTTACACCTCTCTACACAAAGTTTCATTTTATCCTAACTCCCTTCCCAACAAGAAATAAGAAAACAACTCTGAAATTGTTGCTCACTATTTTTATGTAGTGGAACCTTCTTTTTGAAAAGTTATGTTTTAGAGCAATATAAATTCCACAGAAAATCCAAGAGCACTGAAATGAAAAGGCTTTTTTAAGGCATCACCATTTTCCAAAATACCTTGCTGATTTAAAAAAAAAAAAAAAAAAGCTCAATTAGGATCAAATTAAAGGTCATCAAGTTCAGAATCCTGTCTCTAAGAGAAATCAGCTGGGGATACTCATCTTGCACAGATAGATGGCACAATCTGTTTGCAGTGATTCTCTCCCAGCTTCAGGCAATCAGTAATTTAGAAACTTCTAGAGACAGAGGTCAGTAGCAACAGCTGGACTTATCATCCAAAGATGCTCTGTGCCCTCCCTGAACCCATATATAGCTGTGGTCTCTACAACGTCCTGCTGTAGCACTCAAGACAGGATTCTCCTAATCTTTTTGTTGTTTTGTTTCTATCTTGGGGCTCACCTGATCCAGAATTTAAGATTTTTTATTATTATTTTTTTTTACTTAATGGTCTGGGCTTTCCACCAGGCTTCTGTTTTTGAACAAAGACATATGTTTCTAAAGGGAATTTTCCCTTGGTTTATAAAAATGTAAACAGTGCTGTAAATACCTAAGCAAGGCAACTGCTTACATAAAGAAATAGTGGATGATCACAAAAGCCTGCTTGTCAAATACACCTTGTGCAAGTATTAGAACTGTTTATTTTGGAAATGGTACAAAAGCATCCTGAGATAAAGCAGTGTTGCTGATGTGGAAAAAACAGTAACATTCCACATTATTCACAATCATCCTGACAGTATGAAAAGTGTATTAATTGCCGTTCCTGTTCTTGAAAACAATAATATTTTTCACATTTTAAAAGAAAAGAGTTGGACTTAAAGGCTTTCAGAAATGCTTCTATGTGAACACACAGTCGCAGATAAATACAGTTTCACCTCTTTTCTTATGGTGCCAGATAGTCAATTAAGGGCAATCCAAAGACTCTCAGATTTGTCAGCTAAATACAATCCCAAACACCTACCCATGCAAAATGCCACATGTGTGAGTACTATCTGACAGGTCCGCAACATCCATGTGTGTGGAGAATGGGGAAAAGATGCTCAGTAATTTGTGTTCACTGAGCACTCTCTGAAACATGGACTGACCTCCACTATTACTGAATTCATCGAACACACTCCTACAGAATATGCCTCTAAATTATGGCTTGCGTTTTATGTCCCACCCATTACCATTGAGTTAATTACAGTCTGGATTTAAACATTATCATTAGTTACAACGTGTAAGATGTGTGAAAGGGAATTAGGCATATATAATGTCAGTTCTCTCTCTCTAAATTGTTTAACTAAGGGAGGAAATGACAAAGAAATTATATAGTACAGAATGTGGTGTCTACATCATAATTTGATACCTACTGCACATTTTTATATTGCTGAGGAAATTTAAAGATGCAGTGTTTGTGGCCATAGGACTGGATAGTGAATGCTTGCTGGGACGCAGCCTCCCCTGACGTTTGGAATCCCTGTGTAGTTTCAGACAAGCAGTGGTCAGGTTTGGGACTCAGTCTTGTAACTAACATCACAGACTTACTCACAAAAAGCAAGTGCTCACCAAAACTGGCTCCAGTACCAAGTGAAGAACAGCCCAGGAAAAGCAGAATTAAATTTCTAGCACTCAGCTGAAGACTTACTGAATTACAATGGGCACTTCTATTATCCCACCTTTCATTAAGCCCGGTCTGAAAACACGGCTAATTCTCCTTTACCACAAAGAGGACTGTTCATAATAAAATGTGTAATAAATAACTTCAAGACTCTCAAACATTGTAGTGGTGAATTAATGTAACTATTCAGACAATGAGCACTCAACACAGCTGACTGATCACATTTCCTAAAAAGCCCCAGAAATAAGAACATTATTTTATATTTTTCTCTATCCATATTGATACAGGAATGTATACTTATAGCCAAAATTCTGGTGAACCTTGCCTCTCAATTATTCTTAACTAAAACATAAGCTTTACTATGAGTTATGTGAAGAGATGAGGAGAACAAAGCCCATTATGAAATAGGCTCAAAGGATGCCACTCCTCAAGTACGCGTCTGAAAACAGCTAGATTTCTGAGGCAGTGAAGTACCTCTTAAGCAACTACACAAAAATATGTATGGAACGTCAAGAAAGGATGTTCATGTGCTATCTTTTACTTCTTGCTTAAATGTTTCTTCTGAAACAGAGGGATTTGATTTGGATTTTTGACGCAGCTTGTTCTGTTGCTAATACACAATTTACTTTAAGCATCCATTTTAATATTTTATCAACCTTCTACTCGTACATGTAAACCCCTGAAATCCTAGCTCAACTGCCAAACCAGAGCCTAATCTTTTGCAAAATACTTAATATAAATGTCATACAAACCATGATCATTGTGAACTGTCTCTACTGTGGTTGATACAGACTATGCTCTACCATTACAAGACTGATGTTTTATTTGGTCCACATTCACCAGCTCTTCTGTGTATCTTTCATTAATGCAAATGTCTGTTTCTATCAGCAGTAAAAACAAGGAATTGAGGCAAGTTTACTTGAATTTTAATGACAGGAGCTACACATATAGATAAAGAAAAACATGTAAAACATAGATACTACAAGAAAGGTCATAAAATGCCATAGAACACAGAATCTTTCCAATGTATAACTCTACAGCACTTCAGTGCTTGGCAATGAATAGAATGTTGATAAGATCTTGACATTTTAGATACATTTTAAATATACTGCACGTATTCTAAATACACTAAACATATATTAAATATGCTCAGAACCACTGCGAGTTTCAGTTTCCAAAAAGCTCCAACTTGTGAACTAAGTGCATGAGGAAGACGACGTTACATTGGACGTGTCCTATTAACCTTAGAGGGTTTCCCAGAATCAAATAAGGCAGAAGAATGACACGGATGATTGCCGTAGAGAGAGCTTCAACTCTTTCTCTGCGTTACCTAATGGTTTCTACTTTTTTAAAGGCAAACTGATGCAAAAAAAAAGAACCAGGTTTCTCGCAAAGATCTCATAATCAAGTGTAAAATAATGCTAACCTTTATGAACAAAAGGCAAATGAAGATGAACAAGTACTTCAAATAAAACTGTATTTGATTTTCTGTGAGATTGGAAACTTCACAGCAGCAGAAAAAACCCAACAAACTGAGTGAAACACTGCAAAAACCTTTGAGAGTTGCCATTGTGTCTGTGCTACATCCTAAAGTACAAACTGACATGCCCTCACCCTTCCTATGACAGCATAGGAAAGTTAAGTGACAGAGCTCTAATGGTCCAGTAAGGGTCCCAGCCCAGTACACTACCTCTGATGATGAGAGAACTGACTAAATAAAAATGACCTTCCTCAGCTGTGGCAATGTAATTTCAGCCCTGGTGGCAACACACTGGAAACCAAACCTCTTTTCAGTTTCAGACCTCAGGCTTTGAAAATAACATTAAAGGCTCATGTTGAGAGGCTGCTTTTTAAACATTTTTTTCAAGGGAGAACTGAAATGTAAGCGTCTCCAGTAGGGAAAGCTCCATTTGTGCCTTCTCGTGTAGATAATGGCAGCAGGGAGAGGGGAACTTCAATTCCCTGTCGGCACTCCAAACTGTACTCTCAATCCAAGACCGCAGTGGCCTTCAAAAGTTTTAATGTATAAATGAAGCATCTATTCCTACATAAATGTCACATTAAAGTATATCACAGAATTCTGCACACCATCTGCCCAGCCATGACTCCAAATGAAAATGTTATTCAAGTTCTTGCCCATATTTTCCATCCAAATATTTGTATAGTTTCAAATAGCCTAAGGAACCTGGTACTGACGTCATTCTTGTTGAAATCCATAAAAGCTCTGCCTCTGGCTTTGACAGGAATGGCCTTGAGCATCCTGTAGCGACAACTTTGAAATACTAAACCAGAACTTGTACATCTATCGTTGAAGGAAGTAATGTATTTCTATTGCTGTTTACAACCATCCTGAATTCATGAGGCCCTTCATAAACTCATGTAAAGAAGGTCATAAGATGGTGGTCACATGGAGCACTAATTTAGAGCCATTATCTTAAAACAGACTATTCAGAAATAGTTGCATGGATAGATTTCCCCATCAGACGAGGTCTGATACAGCAGCTACCACAATGAACACCAATTCTCAAGTCACTCATTTGTACTACGTGCATCCCCAGACCACGTACTCTGAAGTTTTATTTCAGATAAAATGCCCACAGAAAAGAACAGATGCCGTGATTAGTAACAGCTATCCAAGCTGTTGTGACAAACTGCAAAACAACGGTGTCCTACTAGCAAAGTCTACCAACATTACAGGCGAAGCATGGAGAATCGGCAGCTTGCACGGCTGGCGGTCCAGGTGGTTGGAGGGAGGAGAGAGATGTGGCATTGCAGCAAGAAGAGCGGTAAGACAGACTGGTGAGGAGAGGAATCCTGAGGAGGCACAGATGAGAAAGAGGAGGAAGAGGAAAAAGGCAGCGAAGCACAAGAAGAAAGTATGGGATTCACTACTCCAGATCAAATAGAATAATCAGAAAGTCAGTAATATGCATTAATTAAACTTTATCACCATGGCCCTGGACTGCACAAGACCTTCAGATGGAGCTAACAGAAAACCTGTATGCACAGTCCTATATTGTTTATTTATTTTTAAACAGAATGAATCTGTAAAAAATTCCTTTAGCTACGTATATAACCCTAAATACGTGATGCACACTTTCTTCAGTAGGGCAGTGTATACAGCCAAAAGCAACCTTAAGCTTTATGCAATGTGAATAATCAGAATGAAATGAGTACTACAGATGGAATTCATATCTGAAAAGTGAAAACCCTTCATAGTAAAAACTGCTTGCCTGAGACTGCATTGGGAACATAGTTGTGTAACCACTAGTCCGTTACTTTCTAAAGGTCACTAACAGACAAATAATCATCCCAGACATTCAGAAAATCATTTTACTATGATACAATAGGCATATACTAAAGGTCATTGGAAACTGAAGTTTCTAGTTGGGCTTCTACTTTGCCATAAAGCAAAACACATTAAAAGAACAATTGAGCTGGTATGTGGCTTTAGTGCATGTGAGAATTCTGCTCCACCATCCACAATGAATAAAGCTGTTCTCTTTTATTGCTTTTTTCAGTACTTGAATATCTGCCTTGTAAGAGAAATTGGTTTTGCCTAATGCTATGTCTGGTACTTCAGGTGTGGTCTGGCTAGCTTTTTATGGCATATTCTGGAGTGCTTTTAAATCATCGCCAGGCAGAAACAGATATCAAAAGCGGTAACCTTTTCTGATCCCCCCCACTTACATCCAAGTGGCATTAATGGGACATTAATAGGCTATGCAAACACAGAAAAAATGTATCCCTTTTCCGTAAGGCTACGAGCAGCACTGGCAGGCTGCTCTGTTTGCACTTTTTCTCACCGTTCGTGTAAGGACATCTCACCGAAGCACTGGACAGTCCAATTTCGAAGCAGCTCGACTAGGACCTGACCCTGGCCGGCCGCTTCGCGCCGCACCCTCTCCCAACGTCCCTGACTTCTGCCGTGCCCAGCCAACAGGCCCCATCACTCCGCGCTGGGCCAGCCGCCTGTTGGTCACCAACAGCACGTTAAACCCACGATCGTTCACCCTCCTCCTCCCTCGCCTTGTCTTACCTGGTCACACCGGGCCGCGCCCCAGCCCTCTGCCCCCACCACCTCCCGCCCCCCACCGGCCCTCAGCTCCTGCTCCCCTCCCACTGCTTCCCCACGGCCGTGCCCTCTGTCCCGCACCCCTCCAGTGCCTCACCTCACCCCTCCAGTCCTGCACCGCGCCCCTCCTGTCCCTCACCGCGCCCCCCGCACCGCACCGCACCCCTTGTCCCT
>JAVJGI010000050.1:19430208-19488568 GCA_035590275.1 Ibycter americanus | reverse complement strand
GCCGCGTGCGCGGGTCCGGCCCGCGGAGCCCCCCCCGGCCCCGGTGAAGGAGCCGAGCCGTGGGCTTTAATAGCCGCGACGCCCCGGGTTCCATATGGATGTGTTTTCTAATGTGACCATCATTGGTATCTGGACCCCATATGGCAACTCGCACATCAAAATACCAAGGTCACGGTATTATTATTCTTTTCTTCGTTCTCTCCCCGAAGAAAACTCTGAACAGCAAAACTGGAATTTCCAGGGCTGGAAATGGTATTAAACCACCAGAAATCGACTCCCAGGAGTAACACAAAGCAGAGTGAATTGGAAGAGGCTGTTGTGCCCCAATGCTTTCCAGACCCTTAGCTCACCTATCATCCCAGAATATGGCTTCCTACAAAACACAGCGTTGAGGATTAACTATTGCAGAACTCGGACACCTTGCCAGCTATTTCATGATCTGAAGCCATCACCTTCCTAACATCCATGTCCAAATACAAGACATCCACTGTGCACTTGGGTTTCTTTTTTTCCAGGGTCACACAGGGTTCTTTAAAAGCTGAGTTTAGGAGGAGAGAAATTAACTTGACTTCAGCCTCTCAGAATTAGACCATTTATAAAATGACCAGAATCAAAAGCCAGAGCTACAACAATCCCTAAGTTTTAATTAGAATGAGGCTCCCCAGTGAGGGAAGCCGGAGAAGCCAATTATCTTTTAAATGAAGACATTCAGAGTCCTCCCTATGACCTGGAATGTGCTACCACAGACACAGCAGTATTAAACTATTCAGAACTGTCAAACATCTGTATTCACACCTTTGGTAATGTTGAGGCTCTAAAAGCTGTGTAAAGGAAACAAAACTTCATGTTAGAGTCTCTTTCTCCCCCACTCCCCCCCCCCTTTTTTTTTTCTCTTTAGAAATCCAGGGCAGAACAACCCAGCATGTTTTGCTAACTCAAAACAGAAAGAATATTGTGATGCTAAATGTACTGTTTTAACTTCTGGCAATACTAGGTGGGGTGCTGGTTAAAATCTTAGTAAAACTCTTGAAATAAATCGGGGGTTCACATTCATGTCAAGATTCGGGACAGTTCTCCTCTGTCTCCTCCCTTTCGTACAGCCCCTGGACTTTGCAGTGGCACGCTGCAGAGCTTTCTGCTCCCACAGCTTAGCGCGCAGCTGCCCCCGCTCCCTCTCGCACTGCTGAGGATGGGAAAGCCTTCCATACAGTCCTGCTGTGGGAAATCATGGCACCGAATCTCTGCCTCCTCGTCTCTGATCTGAACCTGACAGTGCACCTTTATTCTCACGCTGCCCTTCCTTCATTTCTTTGCGGCTAGTCACAAAGATGTGGATAGTGTCACTTTTGCATTATTTAGCTCCGTAACGTGTCGTGAGGCGCTATTAGTGTGAAAGGTGCTACCTCAGATAGATGTAAATGTCCATGGTACGTAGTTTCCAGCAATACTTTTTATCAAATTTATGGATACAGCTGGCCGAGACGACTGTGCTCGTTTTCAGCTGTATTACAAAAGGCTGTTATACAGTTTTCTGAAGCAGCGCCTAATCTGAAGAAAGCTGGAAGGTGTCGTGTCACCACAGACTTGTGGTCTAGCGGTCAATCAATTACATGTCTTTCACAGCATTTTGGGCAGCTTTCCAATGCTAACAGCTTTAGTCTGCCCAGCTCCCAAAGAAGTACAATCAGGAAACTTGCATCTTTGTGCGCTAGAGAGTTTTTTAAAAGACCCATGGTAATCACCTAGTGCAGGGGATGCTTTACCAATTTTGGGCTGTGGCATGCTTCCAAGTTTTTACTCTGGGGTTATTTTCTCAGAGACGCTAGCGTAGCCTGTGCAGTGCGCGATGCAGATTGTAACACTCAGCAGGGCACACATACTTGCCTAAGGATTAGGTCCCCGAACACATGGATTACATGCACGATAATGTGGAATAACTGATTTCAGTTTCAGAAGGAATTGCGTATTCAAAGCATGCAGCGCCTTTGCAGTTGTTATTTAATTATGATCATTGTTCATATTTCATGTATTTGTTTTAAGATGTAATTGTTCGGACTGTGTTAAAACACAAGCAGGCCTGGCACTAACAAACCGGGTTCATAAGTTAGATGTGGCGATTGCAAAACTTACTGTAAGATGTTCTGACTCCTCAGTAGGTGAAGAAGAAGGATCTTCTGATGGATCTCCTTGCGTGATGGTTGCTCGTTACTACAGATGTAGGACCAATCTAGAATAAATCAGATGACATATCCTCTAGTCAAAACAGAAGAAATGCCCATATACAGTTCTGTTTAAATGCTTAGTTAAAGGAGAAGTACAATGTTGAGGGACATTAGGCCATTCATGAAGGACCCAAATCTGTGGTCTTTTGGCAGGGTCAAGCTTTTTCAGCAGCTGTGGAGACCCAGGTCTGGGTTTGCCTTAGCATAGACTTCCTTCGTGATACTGCATGAATCGCATAGCTTTCCTGCGCTTCGATCTCCCATTTGTGAAGTGAGTTTTACAACTCTGCCATAACTATCTTTAGAGAAGACATACATAAAATACCTACTTTACACACACACTCATCTGTACATGTCTCACAATTTGATAAGTCCCTTATAGATAACAGATAGATGTGCCTTAAGTGACTCCAGTTGTGTTTTCCATGTGTATTCCCTGCCACTGAGGGAGCATTTTAATTTTACTGTGTATTTACTGGATGCCTGATCTGTGCTCATTCCAAAAGGCAAATTTGAAGGTTTGTTCAGAGAACAACTATTCCTTGGTGGGAAGAGGTAAGGCTTATTGTGGACGAGCTTGAAGAGGGAGTGGTAGGAAAGATGGTGTGTCTTACTCAAAATTAGTATTGCCTTTGATCAGATGTGTCAATCCTGAAACATCAAAGTCTAAATAATCAAGAAAAACCTCATACTGTTCAAACAGTGCTTAATCCTTGCTGAAACATACCACTGTTCACACCTATTGATAAGCGGATCTGGTCATTCCTTTATGTACACAGCCATCAAAGGCCTTTGGGAAGAACTGAGTGAGGGAGAATCAGCAGCAGTTCGCGGCTGCTGGCTGCAGCCCGCAGTGGGTGCCCTTCTGCTGGCCTGATGACCAAAGGCAGGGGTGGGCTTTCAGTGAATGCATGAGAGACACAGGAACCAGTTGATGATCTGGTATTTAGGACCTTGGGTTTAATACCTCTGTGGAGGTGGTAACACAAGTTTTAATTCTATAAAATCCAGATGGAGTCCTTTAAAACAAGATGATACTTTTTTCTCAGACGGTCCCCAAGCAGGATCCGCTGGGCTGGTCCTGGCAGCCCTCTCACCCGTAAACGAGGAGCTGAAGTGCCTCCTGTAATGAAGACAGACCTTCGTAGCCACAGCACTACTAAAGAAATTAGAGTATTCCAATATCTAAAGGGAAAGGCAGTCTATTAGCTCCACATTACTCAGCTGGGAAGTACGGTAATTTCAAGAATTATGTTTAAGAGTTCTGTTCAGCTGTGGGAATACAACATGCCAGGAACCATCAGGTCTGCTGCCGAACCAGATGACGGGGCAGGGCTGGATGCTGGCCACCGCATTTCCAGTTACCTCACTGTTTAATGATTGTTTCGCTGGAACGCGAGACATGTTTGAGGGGAAGAGAAAGGCAGAGCCCTGGAAAAATCATTTGCATTGTGGCTTCCTCATGAAGCAAAGAAGATTGTTAAAGACATTGTTAAGGTTTGAGATGTGACTATGCAGAAGTAACCAAGTGTTAAGGCAAGGCGCTGGTGCCGGGGCGGTTCAGCACAGATGGGAGGATTAGCGCTCTGCAGTGGCATGTGGGTTGTGCACTGTAACACGACTCTGCTGCCGCAGAGGAGATGGAGACAGGGTACAAATCCACCAGAACTGGCTGGAAAGCTTCTTCAAAACCCCCGTGGACAGTTTTCAGGGGTACCTACAGAAACTGCATTAAGGGTTTTTTTTGTCCCCACAACTTTTGACTCATTCAAACCCACCTGCTTCAATACCTGTTCTGCTGAGTATAAAAGCATCAAATCATAGTCACATAAGGAGGCTTTAATGAAAACATTCAGCTTTAATTAGTGAAAGTGTCTTGAGAGCAATGTCGTAATTGTTTCTTGATTGTTCTAATTGATTTGCCTTCTTAAAAAGGCGTAACAGGGGAAGTAAACAGTGGCACTAGCATGTCCTTGTCTTTCAAATCCTGAATCATCAGTCCCTGAAAGTGGTCTCGCAGGATGGGAAATGTGTTCCTTGAAATCCTGCATGAGGTCTGGGTCTGAAGACTTGCAGGGAAATAGTCTTTACTTCATTTATCAGTCCTCTTCTGAGTACCTGATTCTCACTGGTGCCGAGTGTAGTCGAATTCAAATAAAATCAGTGGGAGCTTATTCATGTTTCTCTGTATCAAGACCAAGTTATTATTTGACCATTATTATCAAGACCATTTATTATTTGACCTGCAGGAAAGGCAATGATTGCAAACTGACGTGAAAACTGTAAACTGAATTTTCAGGTGGAGTACATTGGTGCAGCTCCCCTGCGGCGGTGGAGCTCTGAGCATGCGGTCAGTGGAGCTCTGCCAATTTACACTGGCAGGGAATTGGGTTTTGTTATCATCCCCCAATCTGTAGGAGTAATTCGGTAATCCAGGATTACTTTGACATTTTTTATGAGTTTAATAGACGTTAATATTTGATTGACAACTTCAAATTGACATGTTGGAAGAAAAATGCACAAACTGAAACCAGCTGCCCTGAATTATAATGTAACTGTTGTAATTTTTGTCATTAATTGGTTATGAAAACCAGACTTGTAAGATAACTTCCTCAAATTTTTGGTGTTCGTAACTTTTTCACCCTTTCCATAAAACAAAGGAAAAGATCTTGGAGGTAGCGAGGTTCCTATATATTTGTAGATGCGCAACATACCGATCCTATTCTGATTTCTAAAAACAAAAAAAATTGTTATTCAAATGGTTTTTGTGGCTGCTGTGGTCTGTTGTATAGTGTTGTAGGATTGTGCTGTTAGCAACAGCCACTTGATTGAGATTGAAGTTAGTACATAGTGAGGATTCAGTAGTCTTTAATGATACATGCACTTAATTTTGTCTTAATGAAAGTTAATGGACATAAGTAGCATCCCTGTGTCATGAAGGACATTTCGTATGAGCTTATATCTGTAGTTAGGAGCAAGCTGGGGCAAGAGGACAGGGCAACAGGTCATGGTTACACAGCCCCCTAAATACTGCAGGTCCATCCAGTCTAGCTTCGTTATATGTTTTTTTGTCCAATCAGAGAACTGTTCACTGTAGAATGTCATATTTTAGGGAATTAACATAATGATTTTCAACGATGGAAGATTTCTGTTTTGCTAGTGTTAAAATTCCAAAGAAAAGAATTATTCATGGCAGGCGCTGTGAATAGCAATTGGCGTCCCAGGCCTTTTGCAGAGTTTGTAGCAGTTTTGTTTAATGCTGTTTTCTAAAACTGACCAGGGAATTTCTGTTGTATAACTCTTTCTGTTTGATACTGTTTAAAACAATGTCCTGTAGCTAGCACTAGAGAGAAACAACGTAAAAATGCAGTCCCAAGATTCAGTCACCCTCAAGCATTGGGAAAGTCAAGAATTTGACTACTGGAAACATGGAATATTTTACATAACACATCACATATGACTAGGTCAAGTAGTTGCAGGAACCGGTATTACACATAAATATCTTCTGTTGCTGTTAAGTGTCTCACTGTAGATCTCAATAAAAAATACGCATAAATCTTGCAGGGTGGGTTTCGCAGAGAAGTGCTGCTGGAGAACCGTGCAGTGGCTGGAGTGCGGCGGCTGGGAGCTGCTGACTTTGCTCCTACAAAGTTGTTCTAAACATTTTTCTCTAAACTGCACAGGAGGGGAAAAATAAGAAATCAACCCAACAGACCCGGGTAGAAGTATTACCTTCCCTACTTACCTATACATGCAAAGGTTTTGAGTATGTTTATCTGTTCTTTGTAGGGTGAAGAAACGAAAGCACTGACTCTCGTCCTTCATCGTGACGCTGGCTCTCTTGGATTTAATATTATTGGTGGCCGACCGTGCGTGGTATGTTAATTGTTAAAATATGTTTGCCCTTTCCAGTTGGAAAAAGCATGTAGGTCAACACTTGGAGGAAAAATGCTGCTGACAAGCATTTGGTTCTCTTGGGATTCTTTCAGAGCAAATCTTATATTCAGATTTGCATTGGATGTCTACTAACTACACTGTTTTTTTCTCTCACAATACATTTATTCTTGCATATTGTCACAGCTAGCAACGCTAATACTGTGCAGCGTCACTCCCGAAATGTTGAAACCCACCGTATCTCTTTCTCAGACCATACTGCTTTGAAGATGTTGTATGAGTTCAGGGCCCACAGCTTTAGGCCCTTTACAGTTCATTAAGAAAACATTATTTACTCTCCTTTCCACCAGAGATTAAGCAACCCTCTGTGCAGGTGAAGGGATGTAACTTAAACAACCTACTTTTGAATTCTATGATTTCAGCAGATGTTTCCTGCACCGTACACTCACTAATGTATTCTTTCTGGATGGTTGTTGGCTGGAGCTGCTGCATGTGACTTTAATTAGATCAAGGAGTGGATTATACCTTGTCCTAGTAATTTAGAAAGTATTCAGAACTACTTCTTGGCCGCTCTGAAGTCTGACATTAATCACAATTTATTCCTAGTAAATTCACTTGAAAGTTTTTCTTTCTTCATAGTTAGTTTTTCAGTTTTCTGAGACATTGTTCTGTACTGGTAGAAGCTGGTGACACAACACACAGGAATATGAAAACACCTTGTTAGGTACAAATTGTTTTTCATGGTTTTATTTTTAAGCCTCCAGAGGAAGAGCTGTGCAATTAACAATAAAAATTCACTGTTGTCTTACGTTTGATGTGCAAGCAGGCTGCCGTCTCACTGGATTTTACATTAAGGATAATTATAATGACAATTACTACTGAGCTGGCCTAAGTCAGAGAAAAATTATTATCGTTCAACTAATGTACTTAACGGAAGTCCATTCCTGGCTGTTTAATTTTTCAAAATGGGAATATTGGGTGTTCTCATAGCACAAAGTAATTCCATATTAAGATATCTGTAAGAATATTTCTTTCAAATTACGTGCACTGTTGTGGCATGGAGAAGTTTTAGCTGAGGGCAAATTAGAGTTAGTTCAAGGTACAATAATCTATTTTTCTTTTCATCCTTAAAGGACAATCAAGATAGTTCATCTAGTGAAGGAATTTTTGTATCGAAAATAGTTGACACGGGGCCTGCTGCTAAGGAAGGAGGGCTACAAATTCATGACAGGATTATTGAGGTATGTGAATACACTGTCTTTTAATAGTGCGAGTTCCATCTCAGGTCTTCAAATGGCATGACGTTTAGGAGAAATGTGCCGTGGCAAACGCTGTCTAGAAGACATGTCTATTAAAATATGCTTGACTTGGTTCAGTGCTGACCTTCATGGCTTTAGGTATAGTTCTTACCTAAATATAGAAACCAGATTATGGATGGTATGTGCATGTCCTGACTTTCTGAGGAGCTAGCATCTATCTGGTATGCAGTAGATATTTCTTCTTCAAGCTATTGGAAACTTGCAAGTTATTTAGTTAAAACCATATGTGAAATACCTGTGGTGTAAACCACGATTTTATTTTTGTTGGTATGTAAGATGAAGTTTTGAACAGTTAGAAAAATTCTGCTCTGCAATTTCTGTATGGTTTATTATAAACCTAAGTAACTCCCTTAATGTTGTTTGTAAGTTCTTACATTACTCAGATTGCAGCCTGAATTTCTTCTCGTTTTGCCAAAGTCTTGACCTCAATAAAAAGTCCTTCCTGCGAAGGAGATGGTTGCTTGAAATGTTTCTCGTAATTTGCAGTGAGCAGATTTCTTTTTTGGGGGAAGAGAGGGAGAAAAAGATTAGTTTTCATGAAACAAAATGCAGCTGATTGTGAGTTGGTTCCCATTGTTTAGCATTTTACAGTTAAGAAAAAGTATTCTTCACTGTCTTATTTTTGTAGGCTGGAGCAACTTTGAGAGTCTATTGTTCAAAAAGATAAGTGTGGTGTTTGTTGCCAAGGATATCATGGAACAGCCAGTTTCTCTAAGTAATGGAATTCCATTGCTCTTATGTTTTGCAAATGAGCAATAAACAGCTGTTAAGGATTTTCTGTTGGCAGGGGACAATGTGTATTTGCTATTTTCTGTACTGTTATGGTAAATTGAATTCACAATTTAGTAAGGATATAAAATATTAATTAAGTTTCTTCATATGGGAAAGAATGGAGCCACAGTAGCAGAACTATAAAAAGATAAGACGCTGAGCTGTGAAATGATCTAGAGTTGCTTAAGCTATATATATGATGTAACATAATTGCAAAAATGTCTGGACAATTTTGTGAGAACTATGCAATTTTGTTTGAACTGAAAATTTTCCCATAAGCTTGTACTTCCCCAAAGTGTATTTGAAAAGCTGACATCCGTTTCTGAAGTAGTACGTAGTCACATAAACCAAACAACTGTATGAAAACCAAAACTTTGGAATATGAAGTACTCCAAAGTTAGGAAATGTCCTTGTCTCTCCATGCGAGCCTCGTTTAGTCTCCTCGAGTGTAAGTACTGGATCTTAGTCTGTAATTGCAGTCATATGGTGTTTGTCTGTAGAAGGCACAGGGGACAAGGGCAGCTAACCTTCATGGGCTCTGCAGCATCTGCTGTCTTACAAGGGACCTCCTTCCTTACCGCCTTTTTTTCCCTCCTTTCACGTTTTTTTTTGCTCCTTCCTTGCTATTCCATTTCTCCACAAGTTTGGCATTTGGCAACGTTAGCACAGGCCAGGCTAATCAGCTAAACACTGTTATGCTGGACACACAAAGAACCTGAGAAGAACCCAGTGGAGGACAGGCTGGCTGAGCTTCCCTGCTGTACTTCTTGGCTGTGTCCCCTCCCTGTGTGGAGTCATGCCTATGGGAGCAGTGTTTGCGCGGGGTCTTTTCCACAGTTCAAGTTACATTTTCACACAAGAGAAAACCCCAGAATAAAGACATTAACGCCATTTGTTGTATTTATAATGCACCAAGGGTAGCAGGAACCCATGTGTTGACATGTGTTGACAACTCTTGTTGTGCTGACCACAAACTCATATTCACTCTTCTCACCTCTAAATATATACAAAATGCCGATGAAAACTTAGCACATGATTTCCCAAGAGTTGACTTTGGGTGCCTACACATCAGCATCTGAGTTTGGATTAGGAGTGTCCTGTTGAAGCGAGTCTCTGAATGGTGCCCAGCTGATGCGGTTTGATTCCCATTGTGGAGTAGTCTCCGAGTGTGCTAACTGGATTTTTTTTTTTTTTTTTTTTTTTGTTAAAATTAATTCATTTAATGCACCCCAGACACTACAGGCATCCATCCACAGAACTAGACTCGAGTATTCTAATACAGAGCCTCAAAATACATGTAGTGTGGACATTAGCTCCTGAAAGCAAATGTTTCATTCTGTATTCTGTGCAATTTATATTTCGTGAGCTGTATCTAACCCTAGTCTGTGTTGAGGGAAAAATATGATACCTCCTGTATCAAGGCATCTAAGTGAGCTTTATCATACTAATATCCAATTATCTTAGATAATTGAAATACCCTGTAAATGATCTAGATGAAAATCAGGTAATGTCTAGTGATAGTGTCCTTCTAAGAGGCAAATTTTTTTATAAGCTTCATACTGCCAAAGTTTTGATTTGGCAGTTTGGCTGAAAAATCATTTACAGACTTAGCCGTAAGTGGCAGGACACAGCTGGAACTTGGCATAGAGAATAGAGCATCCTGGTGGGTCACATTCACTTTCAAAAGCATGAAAGATGGTAAAGAAAGATGGTAACTTAACTATCTAGAACTGAATTTAGTTGTCTAGAACTCTGACTTGTTCATTCGCTATTAAGGTTTTATGTATCACCAGCGTGATTTTAAATAGACTCTTTCACAAAGAACTCTTATTCCAATATAAACTGCTGAGCATAAATCTCCAAAATTAATTCTAGCATCCATCACAGAGAATTTACAATGAAATAAAACATGAATTATTTGATTTCCTTTTGGAGAATGGTTCTTTGCTGTGGATCTTCTGGTGAATGTGTTCTGGAGCACGCATAAGAGTGTAATTTCTCATTTTCAGAACCGTCACAACATTTCTAATTGCTGAGCAGGGATTAGGCAGTGTAAGATACAGATACATACATAATACTATTTATAGCTGATAGCAAATGCATTGTTGTATTGACATTTTCTTGCAAGTTCTATCCCCTGACAAATTGATACGGACATAAACTTTGAATTATGTCAGAGATAATTTTTAAACATATTTTCCAAATGTAATTTGGACTTGGAATTCCTGTTCTACATGTCAAATGCAAAGTAGTTAGGTTTTAAGAATTGTCTTGAATTTTCTGTAAAAACAATTTTTTGGCCCTTTGTATATCACTGACATAAGTAATTCCACTGTAAAGTACATGTTTCTACTGCTAAACGACATCCATCAAGATGAATGTTGCATGGTCTGTGCTACTCAGTCTCAAAGCAGCGTGTAACAGAAATACAGAGAAATACCCTTTTTCCCTTGTGTTTTGTTTTACAGAATCTGTTAAATAAGAATGATATTTAGTGCTTACATAGGACTGTGAAGATCGTGTTGTGGCTATTAATTGCTTAATAATTTCCCCTCAGTGTTTAATAATATTATCCTTACTTTGCAAATGCGTAATCTGAGGTATACAGGGAAATAACTTCTGCAAGTTCTTGTCAGATTAAGGGTTGAAGACTTGCATCTTGGTCTATTTGTAACTGCTGTTTGTAAACCAATGCTTCTTACTTATATCTGGTGCCAGATCTTTCACAATTACTTAGAAGTAAGGAACTAGTGATACTGTGAGATTTTCTCTGGTTTAACTACATGTTTTTCATGCAGTTCTGTACTTACACATTCAAAGCAAACAGCTGATTTAATGCAGTACTAGTGATTTACTGAATTATTGTTAAGATGTTCCATAGCAAATTGCCATGTTAAAAACACGCTGAAACTATTGATTTTTATGCAAAGGAATTACTGTTCTCATAGATTTCATTTTTGTCAGGGTAACAAAATGGTCCTAATTTCCTCTCTTAGCAGAAGTTGGTTTAAGTCCCAGCCATGAATGCCTCCTCTACGCAGCTGCCTGGCATTTCTTAAGACAAAATTAGATTTTCAGAGTTTTTATTTTTTAGCACATCAGCTCTGAAATATTATAAATTAAATATGGCATTCTCTTCTCACTAACTAGTAAACTTGTTTGTTTAGCTTTGGGACTGCTTAGAAAGAAGGAGGCTTTTGAAACACTGACTGCTTGCCACCTTAAAAAGTTTTAAGCACAATTAGGGTACTGTTGAGGTAGTATAAACTGTCACAGCTCCACTGAAACCTTGAGGATTTATGCCACCTGGGACTTGCCCGGTGTTTCATGCTGCTCACAGGAAGGATCATTAGTTTAGGAGTTGAGAACACGTCTTAGTGCATTTGATTGATTTTCCCCAAAGCACACTCATGTGCTACAAATTATAGACTGCTTTTCTATTACGTAGATTTCTTCACAGATTACACATAGGAACAATGAAGCTTTTTAGCAAATCTTCTACTGTATATGTACAAACAAAATTTGCAATTTGCTGCGGGTTCCCTGTTCACCTTGTGGTAAGTTTTGGCCGAGCCACTTTCTGCTCACATGAGGTGGCTAGGTGGCTTTCAGCAAAATTAATTTGGTAGCTGCGTTAACAGCATAGCCTCTGAAAAGTCAAATCAGCACAGAGCAAGTACATCAGCCACACAGGAATGGCAAGAAAGGATGCTGTGGCAGGCACATGGCGTACCTTTTCCTGGCAGTGACACACACATGCTAAGAAAGATCTGCTGCCGAGGCAAGGATGGCTTTAAAATTGAGTGAATGAATAAATGAAGAAACATTTCATGTGGTCTGCTGGTGCATGATGGGGTCTAGTTTTTCCACAAGACTGAGTCTCTGGGCTGAAAGGGCTCAGTGTATTGCCAGTCTGGCTTTCTTGTCAGTATGCTGTTGTCCCTACCCTGTGTGCCCTGTTCACTTATCACCACTCACAGACAGCTCACAGGAAACTTCCAACAAATAATCAGCAAATAAAATTATTCACTGAACATGGCCTTCAATTTGTCATTTGTTGGTGAGTGCTTTTCAAAATCACGCCAGCTTTAGTAGGATAAACCTAAGGCTATAGCTACTTGCGGGAAACTTACTGCAAGCAGTATAGGTTAAACAGAATATTTTCATTGTCGTGAATGGAATAGTTCAGCACTGCAAACAAGATTTACTGTGCAGCTACATACACTTAGGAATTAATTTTCTAGAGGAAAACATTTTCAGACAGTGACTTCAAATTGGCTGTTCAAGTTCCTGTCAGGACACGCAAGCACATCAGAGTATTTGTGGAGAGTGAACACAACGGGGCAGTGAATGCAGCTATAGCAAAGTCAGCTTTTTTTTTTTTTTTTTTTTTTTTAAGAGTTTATACTCCCAGAAAGCTTTCCAAGCCCTTTGTCCATATCTGTTAATGGTATCTTACATAGCAGCATCGTGCCTGTGCTAAAACATAGATCCTGCAGCTTGGTCAAAAGGGAATAATAACAACCTTAAGAGGAAAACATAAATGAAAACAGGCAGCCTTGGTTATCACTGCATATTTTCCTCTCATAAATTTATTTGACTGATTTCATACCAGCACTACAGTCAAAGCTGTGGCAGGGAGGTGGGCAAGCAAAGAGATAAGCCAGAGGGCAAAAAGAATGAACCAGAGAGGTGCAACAGGATATTTTTTTACACTAAATACTATACTACTGCCCTTCCCACAAACAACAAATTAAAGTTGGATGAGATGAAAATGTAAGTGTTGCTAACAAAGCAAGCAGTGTTGTTTCTAATACTATGGACCTACGGTCTCTGCCTCTGTAGTGAGAAGTAGGCTGCAGAGCTCAAGTTCTAAGCACATTTCATGCCAACCCTTTTGAAAAGATCCTGCGTGAGTTCCCCTCAAACTCCTGCACCACCTTATTCTTTCTTCTTCTTAATAGAAGTCCCCAGCATGTTGACCCTAAGCATAATGTGGGCATTTTGAATCTGTGGAAGCTTAGAATATTGCTCTCAAGGGCATGTTGAATGAAAAAGAGGTAATTAAATTATCCAAAAAAGCTTTCTAAACTCAGGAGTAGATCCCTTATGTGTAACACTTCTTAAATTAGTGGGATTATAGCATCCGAGTCCCTTCTCCCTCTGTGCACGGCCCTCTACCCTGCACCTCCCTCTGCTCTTGCTTTCCTTGTTAACACAGTCTGCTTGAAAACAACCCGGTATCTGTCTTTAGCTAATGTGAAACCTGTCCTAGAAAACCTTTAGTGCTCTCGAGATGGGGGCCATGACAACTCTGCACAAATCAGAGAAAATAATTGCCTCTACTGGAATTAGGAGGAATACCATTTTTCTTGAAAGGTGCTGCAGTTATATTTGTGAAGGAGCTACCTCTTTCCAGTGCAAATCTTGAGCTCAACCCAGAAGACCAGTGCTGCCGGAGCGTCCGAGGCACACCGGACATCCCCCAGGGACCCTTCGTGCAGCTCTGCCCTGCTCACACTGAGGTTGGGGAGGGATACCATTTCATTGTAGGATTGCGTATGTGCAGAGTGGCTACAGCCATTCCAGTTTTACACAAACTACTCATAAGTTAACTGGACACAGGGGATACACCTAGAGCCTGTTGTTGGAATTGGTCTCATTTGGAGACTTTTCCAGCGGTGGCTCTTCTCTGAGCCCCAGGAGATCACAGCGGTGCCTACCTGCGGGTGGTTCCCGGAGCTGCTGGGCTTTCTACAATACTTCTTTCATCTGCAACTTTGCTGCTGTACTTTGGCACTTCCTCAGCATTTTTTCCTGACAGCCCCATTCTCCTTTTTCCCCTGGGAATAACCTACAATCCCTATTCCTCTCACATGCTGCTCTCTACAGACAGCTCTACCCCATGGAAACCCTTTGACATCCCAACTGTGGGGAACTGGCTGCGGAGAGTGAAACTCCAGGCTGCTCCGCAGTTGAGGCGAGCTGGGATATAGCATCCCCAGTCCTTGTAGAGAAATTAAATAATGTTGTTCATGTTTGTGTTGGAATTGCACAGTTAAACAGGAAATTGCTCTTGAGAAAAAGGAGAAGTGATTATGAGGAATATACTTTCCAGGTCAGATTCTCTCACATCAAACTTTTCATGACTATAGGGAGGGAAAAAGCGGGAGAAAAATTCTGATGGGATAGCATTTTATAATGCTTTAAAAAAAACAGGAAAGTCACAGATTATATAGTTTACGCCCTGGCCAGAAAGTTTTTTTCTCTCTGGTGTGGTTATTAACTTGTTTGGTACCACAAGGAACAGGACTTGGAAAGGAAATGCAAACCGCTCTGATAATTTCCAGGCCTGTCAAATCTCACATTAAGCAAGGCACTCACTCAGTTGACTCATGTATTGCCTGATCACATAGCTCAAGAATTATCTCATCCGTTCTCCCTCAGCTGTGTTTACCATTTTCTGGTAAACCAATCCATGCTAATTATCTTGATAGGACAGCTATGGGTCAGTGCCTAGCCTACCTTTTGCCAGGCTGCCCAGTGCTGAAGCAAAAGGAGGTCGGTCCCTCCTTTGAATGGCACCATGGGCTGTCCCGCGCTCAAGGACAAGCCTGACGTGTCAAATCCTGGGCTACAGGAGCAGTTATAGAAATAGTTGAGGTTGGAAAAGACTTTCAAGATTATGGAGTCCAACCATTAACCCAGGACTGCCACGTCCACCACTAAACCATGTCCCTGAGCGCCATGTCTACACACGATGCTGCAGATCAGCCCATGGCTGTGACACTTGCGATGAAGAGAA
Organism: Ibycter americanus; assembly: GCA_035590275.1. Classification (NCBI taxonomy): domain Eukaryota; kingdom Metazoa; phylum Chordata; class Aves; order Falconiformes; family Falconidae; genus Ibycter; species Ibycter americanus. Next base: position 19,473,557 of record JAVJGI010000050.1, on the reverse strand, counting down.
AATACAAACCACCTGGGAAATCTAGACTCTGATTGTATGAATTATTAGTCTTCCAAGGAAGTGAAAAATAGCTGTTTCATATTCTCTGTAGCTAATCAGAGAGAAATGTGTCAAACTCCAACAAACAAATCCTTTTTTTAAAAGGATGCATATAGAGCATATAACAATGGGACAATTTAATCTTCTTTTCACATGTGGTAGAATTCCTTGCATTTTAAATCATCTCCTGTTCAGTTTTCCATATTTGAAGCCAAACCATTATGATTAACTGTTAGATTTTATTTTTAGATTTTTAAATGCACTGAGTCTTTTTAGAGAAGACACACAGAATGTCCTATCAACTATTTTCACACATTTTGTTTGTATCATAATAATTGGGCAATCAGGCACAATCATACTTAATTTAGTACATATGCGGTACATTACCATGTCAATTGTACTAAAAGATATGCATAAAGTGCAAATCAACTGACAAAAAAAGCAAGCCCAGACCATTGCTATTCAAAATGCAGTCGGGTAAAATTTGCATAACTTTTCATTTGGAATTAAAAATGGAATTTGCTCAGCAAATGTGAAGAATACTGAATGTGTGAAAGTGACCAAATCTTCCTGGGCATCCCAAATCCTGATCCTGCAGCTCAAACCTCGTTTATAGTGGTGGTGGGATTTTTCTTCAAAACAGGAGTGTGGTGTGCAGACCTGCTTGCCCTGAGTGCCTTACTTCTGCTTGCTTCACAACAGCACGTGTCCTTTTTTTTCACAAACAAAATATGGAAACTGAAATGAAATCCTGCAGTCTGTTCTAGTAAGAAGTGTAATACAAAGCCACCTCTGGTTAGTGGTATTTGTAGTTTTTAAGACAAATAAGGTCTTGCTGCTTGGTAGTAAACACAATGTGTTCCAATATTGGGTATGGGGGTTTTTTTGTTTCTTTTTTCAAAATTGACAAATGTTGGTTTACAGTAAGACATGAAACATTACCAACAGGAAAACAGGGAAAATGAGAGTGCTCAATTAGAAATTGATCAAGTTTACTATATGAAATCATATGGCAATAATGGCTTTAGATTCATATTCTCATACATAAGGCTTTTTCCTTTGCCTAATTAATTCTTTCTTTACACTATGAATAACTGGAAGCATTCACAGTTAACTGCCATTCTGTGCTTTAAACACTGAAGAGGTGACAACTTATTAGCATTGTGAAATTAATTCCAATGTTGTTGACTGCTTCTTTACTTTATGCATGACATTTTGATAAATTTTAAAACAATGTAACTTTACTATTTTATGTTCCACTACAAAGTACAACTACAGGACTTGTAAAGTTTTTAGACTCTCATAAATACAAATGGTACTGGGCTGACAATAGTAGTTGAGAATTTTTTGCTTCAGCACTGGGGCTTTTAAATGAGAATAGTGTTTAAGTTGTTCCTTTTAAGACTTTATTATGCATTTTAGTGCCCAAAGTAAATTTGTATTATGTTAGCTTTCATATAGCGGTGTAACATTTTTACAGAAGTGTCTATCTGTAAAGTCTTATATCTCTAAAGAGAATTTACCTCTGAAGGTGGAATTTGGGTTTTAAAGACTGAGTGGGGGAATAATGTGTCAAAAAAAGGAAAGCTCAGAATTTGTTACGAGTGGAAGGAGGAGTGGTACAAATGGGCTGTGTGGGTAGATCACTAATGGCAGAGACGCACATCCCATCCCTGTGTACATGACAGGAGACATTCCTTTTGTGAAGTGATTGCTGTGCTCTGGGCCATGCACTTCCCAAATAGCGCAACTAGTGCAGGCATCTTATCTGCAACTTAAATGATGCATTAAATGCACCTCAGTTGTGTGAAGCAGGTGGAAGAGTCAGAAAACATTATCTTTTGTTGGTGCAAGCCCCTTTTTAATAGTCTACCAAAGCCTGGTGTTAAAATAATCATTTAAAAAATTCATTAATTTATAGCCTGTATTGTAGGACTTGACCTGTGGATCTCAGGAATAGTGTACCCTGCAGCAGGCTCTTGTTATATACCCTTTTCCACTGACACAGTTATCATCCATAACCCTGGTATAGTATCCACAGCTTAATTATATGCTCCATTTAACAGCAGTACAGAATTAATCCTCTTTAAACTGAGATTAGATGACATACAAAGAGTCATGACTGGTCTCTTTAGTGTAGTGAATTTTATATGGAAGTACTTGCCTCTATTCTTTATTTTTTGCCATCATCCACATAACCTTGAAGCACACAAAAGCATGCAATGATGAAAGCAAGTAACAGCTTTGGTGATAAAGCTTGGCTCAGGATCTAATTTAAGTTATGCACAGATTTTCAAAGACATGAGCCACAGGTGCTTGGTCCTGTGAAATATCACAAGGATATTGGTAATTTTGAAATTCCGTCTTCAAGTTTGACAAATAGAGTAAAATCATTAAATGTTTCACAGAATCACCAAGTGGTGGAGGTTGGAGAGGACCTCTGGAGATCATCTAGTCCAACCCCCTCGCTCACAGCAGGGTCAACTGAAGCCTGTGCCCAGGGCCACGTTCCTTCCGTGGGTGAATAAGAGCACGTACATGTCGTGCATGTGAATAGTCCTTGTGGGCCATGGGGCTGAGCAGGAATTTGAGCTGAAAACTAGTAAATATTATACATATGTTTGATTGATTGGATGAATATGAGAAAGAAACCAGCAACAGGAAGGGAGAATGAAAATGTTTCCTGAATCATTTGCAGGGGGAGGGGAAAAAAAGAGAACTTTTTAGTGCTATTTTTTCTTCTTCTCTCAGTTCTGCAGGCCTCCCAGCTCAGGAAGATTTAGTTTATTTCTTAAAAGGTCTTGCTTATAAAGCAGACCTTTTTCTGGCTCTGGCTAGCTCTAATAAAAATTAGCAGTAACTTTAGCAGCTGCCATACCACATGACTGCTTGGAATTGCATAACCTCTTTTTCCTCCTAAAGAAACACGCACAGAGATCATCTGATCTCCACCCTTGCAATGTTCTCCAAAGTACTTTTCTCTAACTTGATTTCTAAACTAAAATCTTTTTCTTCTTTCTTTTAACAATCCTCTCTTCTTAAGACCAAAATCTGACCATAAATGGTAACAGGCTCTAGGCAGAGCTTCATGAGTTAAGTGAATAGGGTGATTATTTTTGCTACTTCAAACCCTATTACTGTTTTGTCAATAAGAAGCCATGTCACGGACAAAAGATAGTATTTAGCATAAAGAAATATTTTGTTTTGAAATTGTGGGGGCTTTAGGGCTTATAATATTTCTGAGAGTGCACTTTTGGATGGAGAGACATTGTGGTTTGACAAGGAGGTCATGGTGAGAAAGAAAAGGCTCCTGTGGCCATACCAACATGTGACCTGAACACAGGCTGTTGGCTCAGACCAGGGCCCATTTAATTCACCTGAAATCCCAGAGTATCTAACCTGATCTGCAAATGCAGAGCAGATGGAAGTTTAAATTATTCTTCCTGTGTGGCATGTGGAGATGCACCATTGTTTTCTGGCTAATTCTTTTTCCCTCTAGCAAAAAAGGCAATATTTTTTTTTCTTCCCTAAATGTCTGTGCAGCAGGATAATACTGCCGATGCAGAGTAAGTACCACTGAGTGTAAAAGAAAAAGGTGGGATTGATCTGTAAGCAGATGGCATGTTGTTCTACATGAAGATGCAGTCTAACCTGTTGAATTAAGTATGGCTAAGGGCATGGCTTCAAACCAGAGCCACCAGGAGCCCTGCGCAGAACAGCCCGTCCGCTGACCAGAGCAGCGGCTGGGGCAGACACACCAGTGCAGTTATGTTACATTTTTACAATTACTTCCTCTTACCACGGTTCTCACACTAGCTTTTAAGCACATATTTCTTTTCCAAAATAAATGTTTGATGAACTTATGTAGGTGTCTAAATCTGTACTGTGTGTGGAAGTTTATAATCATTTGCCAAAACCTAAGAATAACCCCCTTTCTGTACAGTACTTTTTTTCTGATGCAAATTTCTTGCAAAGAAAAAAAATAATCTTGATTTAATGAGGAGACCCCACTGACTGCATATTTATGTCTCCCCTGCAGTTCATTCAGAATCAAGGCTAATAGTCATATATTGTAAGTCTTAAAGAAATCTCATGTCTATAGCTAGGAAGAATTCTTAAATCAGTGTTCTTTGAAAAAAACTGTGTATCAAACTGTTTAAAGCTTAGTTCATCCCAAATCCAAACAAACAAAAGCCAGGTGATGATAACATAGAATAAGAAATGTTGCTAAAATAACAAGTACACTGGCACACAAGAAAGCCCTGGGAGCTGCACCATCACTGGCTTACACCCAGTTAGTTTCCCTTACTTGAGTTGAGGCAGTTGTCATAACCACTGGTTTGCAAGAAAACTTGAATTTATGTAATTTTAACTTTTGCATTTTCCCATTTTCTCTGCTAGTAATACTTTCCTTTTCCTGCTAGTTTGTCAAGAATCCCTAGCTCTCATCTCAGAGTAAAAGTTTCGGCACCTTTTATGCCGTAGACTGCAAAAAGGTGGCCTCTCCCAGCCTGCCTTTAGCAGTGGTAAGTGTCAAACAATTTAGAACATAAAGCAATGAACTGTCTTCAGACGCAGTTACAGTTTGTAAGTGTCCTGCTTGCAACTCTTGTTTTAATTTAAAAGTTCACACAGCCAGCTCCGATTCCCTCCTGTATTTCAAGGAGCCAGTACATACCGATGCTCTTTTTTTCTTTTTTCTTTTTTTTTAATCTTTCATTGTTTTCCCTTCATTTTGGCCTCCCTCTTTCCTCTTAAAAGCTTTGTAGGCAGTTTCCGCTGCAGCAGGGGAATTACTGTTTCTATTGCAAACCTTTCTCTAGCAACTAGAACCTTTTCCTTCAGTTTTAGCCAGTTTTACCTCCTGCTGCTAATTAAAATATTCTCTCTCTTTCTCTCCTTCTCTCCAAGCTTACGAAAAAGCGAGTTTGTTTGCTCGCTTCAGGGATTTCTCATTGCAGAAGGCATTTGCAGGCTTGCAGAGCAGCTGACTTTAGAAGCAAGTAATAAACACAGGAATGAGCAAGGGTGTCGGAGAGCAATAGATAATATATTAGCCTCTTGCCGGGTCTAGCAAATCTCCAAGCTTTATAGACTATTAAAGGCTACTTTCAGTGGGCTGACACTGTGCATTTCAGTTTTCCCAGCTTGCCTTCCCCAGACGCTCTGCTGCGGTTCTTTGTTAGTTACCCGAACTCATTAGATTAACGAGAAATAGGGAGGACTTAGGGGGTTGACGAGATGCTGTGAAGTTTCTTTTGGGATGAAATTAATTTCATGCATAATCTGAGGGGAAAAGTAGTGTGCCTGCCAGTCCTCCAGATTGGAGTGATGCACTTTCAGTCTCTTGCTTAGACTTCATGCTTGCTTTTGAATACTGTGTTATAATTTGAATAGATTTATAGAACAAAGGAATGAAAACCCCACAGACAGACCAAGATGATACACTTGTCACTAACTCTGTGCCTTTTATCCTGAATAATAACTTACCCTAAAAATAATTTGCTTTCCATTGGTTTATTCTATAGCCTGAGGTTCAGTTCAGTGTGAACGAGGATTGCAGAGTCTAGCCCTTACTACTTGTTTGTGTCTGATTGCAACCATTTAATTCCCCTCCTTTAGAAAACCTTGAAAAAAAACTAAGCCCAAAAGCTTTTAACTGCTTAGAAAGTGTTTTCCTGCAGTTTCAGGAAGAAATGCAATTATCATGGCTGCTTAATTAAAATGAGTTGTCAATGAAGCGATAAACCATGGTAGAATTTACTTATCCTTGTAGAAGAATGCAAATTAAGGCTATAAATGGAGGTCTTGGGAAAGGTCTTGACCGCTTTTTGCCACCAGACTAATAATCCCACTAAGTCATTCATATTCTCAGGCAATCAGATGATGTACATCATCTTTTGCAGGGGAGAAAGGACTATGGAAATAAGTAGGTAAGTCAGACACGCTAAAAGAATAGATGTCTTTGTTTGTATCTATCCTTGCTGTGTTAATCAAGGAGTTGTTAACTGCAAACCACAACATTTCAAACCATGCAAGCCCTGTCTCAAAGGAAGTTGTCTTTGAGTAAGCAAGTAGCCAAGGATAGTAGGACAGTATTTTAAAAGCTGCTAAAAATGGAAAGACAAATCCTGACCTGAAGTAACGAGCATAGTGTCCAATTAACATGATATCTGCTAGGGCAGAAATCTTGGCTAGCTAATGTCAGCCATGAAGATTCACTAAGTGAGTTTATGAGACCTGATGGCCGCATTTGTAGAATCTTTTCTAATCTTAAAGATAAAAGTAAATTTGGAACTATTTATTGTAACTATCATTTTAAGTTCCATGCAAGCCTATAGTATGATCTGTAGGTGAGCAGGAATCCCTAGGGATAAAGCTGCCCCTAATGAAAGTAGCGTTACTGTAAGATATCTATTACAGGGGAGAAAAAGCCTGAACATGTAAAACATGTATGATAATGCTTAAGTATGGACTTTGTTTAACTAAAGCCAAAGGAACTACTTGGCTGCTTAACATATATGCTTTAGAATAAGAAAAACTGGGGTCTTAGGTACTGTGAGTGTCAAGAGTCTATAAGCATGTGAAAATAATCTCCAAAAGGTACATCCACTGATCCAAGAAAGACACATTCATTTTACATTTCCTTTGACTATGTAAAACCTTGACTAGTCATTGAAGAATCCAAATTGTGGTATTTGACACCTGAGACTAATTTTATGAAAACAATGACAGATTTTTAGTTCAGTCTCCCACTTCATAACAACCCAGTTGCTGTAAACCGCTCAACTTCTACTTTCTTCAATTTGTAATATCCAGATTACTAGCTGCTTTTATTCTCCTGAAACTAGATTTTTGACACGAAGTAGTGAACCACCATATATTACGTTGTTGTTACAGATTACTACATGTGTTCTTTTTAAGAAAATGAAAAGCAGCATTAGCTTTCTGTTTGAAAATGGAAAAATGTTGTGGTTTCGGGGTTTTTTTTTTCCTTTTCAGGATATTCCCATTATTTTCCCAATTCCCAATAGAGCGCACTCATTTTTTATTCCTTATTTTAAATTTCAGTTTCTACCATTAATTGCAGAGTAGATACAGGCTTGGAACCTGGAACGACGAGTTTGCAACTGCAACACATAGACTTCTACCACTGCTTGTGATTTAGAGAGACATCATCTTTTACATCATTGTTATTTAAAATTATTTTTCTTCTCTGCATGTAAGTTTTTTTTGTGTCAAAATTACTGAATTTATTCTGTAGAAGTTTACAGTTCAGCTACACAGTTAAAAATTTCCTTTGGGTTGGATGTACAAATTCAACAAATTCTAGATCAAGGTCAATCCTAAAGCTACAGTTTATCATCATTGCTCTCTCCCAGCCATTACTTTGTCTATCATTTAAATAGCCTCTGGATTATAGCATACTATTATATGAAAACATGTAGCATGTTAGGCATTAAGAGCACTAAGGGTATCTCTGAATCACAAATGGGCCTGATTTTTGTTTTGCTTTATCCTTTACTATGTCAGACAGAGGATTTCCTACTGTTGTTTGTGAAAAGAAAGCTGGGGCTGGAGCTCGAAAGGAAAGCATAAAACTGATTGCTTGATGGTTTAATGTTACAGACCACCTACTCTGAGAAGGCTGAGGGTTTGAGTCAAATTGTAATTCTGAAGAAGGAAAAAGCTATAGACCAGCAGCAAACAAATAGGTAAAACCCAGTGGAAAATTAGAGGAGTAGTAAAATACAATTCCATTTTGTAAGCAGTTTGGTACTTGGAATAGCTTTATATGTAAGAAAATACAAAGCAAAAGGAGCCACTTGGGGGAAAGACATTAGACAGACATTTAAAGACTTCCTAGACAGACCTAATATAATTTTATACACCTAAACACCTTGTTATAAAAGCTATGTATATTCAGATGTTGTTTTATATAATCCCTTTATTGTACAGTTAAAAGAGGAGAAAGTTACGAGTAAACATATAAGGAAGGGAAAGAAAAACATGCCTATCTCCAGAAGAGGCTTTTACAGAAAGGAAAGCACAAGGCAAGATATTTTTACTTCTTTTGGAACCTCAACAAGCAATTTTCCAGAAAGTATTTATTTTGGAAAAAATCTGGAAGTTAGTGACAAAGAATAGATGTATTTTTCACTGCACACAATTTTTAAAAATGTATTTGTAGCCCTACCTGTAAAACCTGAAAACACATCTTCAATTTAAGTCTAGAAGTTGGGTGTACGCTAAATAATAAGTTATTTAAAGGAAGTTCTATAATAGTATTAAACAAGTACGAAAAGATTAACAGAAATTGAACAAATTAATGCAAAGAGGTAAGAATTGGGATTTTAAAACCGAAGACATCAATGCAAACATGTAAGAAGATATGCTAACGCACATAAAGACAAGTACTGCAAGTAAGTCAGTGGCCAAGTATCTAATAAGTGAACGTTTTCACAGGCACTGTTGTTACAGACAAATTAGTGAAGGGCAGCTGATGTGCTGTTGAACGGAACAAAGCTGAATTTAAAATTCTATTTCAGCTGAAATATTTACAATACCCTTAAATAAATCAGTTTACTTTGGAGCATTGTGCAGTACATTATATACATATCTGATTAAATCCCCTGTACTATCATCCTTTGAATTAACTTTTTTGTTGTCTATGGGAATTTTGAACAGTAACAGAGGAATTTTCTCAAAATAGGAGACTCTAACTGCAAAACTACAGATTGCCGTGGACTGCTTAACTCAAAGCAGACCATTACCACAAATTAGTTTAGGGCATTTAGTTTAGTAAGTGAAAAACTTTCAATTATAAAGAAATTTTAAAGCTGTCAGCTGAACTTTAAGTTTACTCAGAATGTTTTCCAGAGACAACCGCTGCACATCACTGCTATTTGGCGGTTCAGTTTCCATGATGACAACATTGTACAGGAATTTACGTAGAGGGGACTAAAACCTTTTATTCCCAAACACATTTCTCTTAGTCATTTGGGAATCCAACAGCACAAGTGTATAAGGCCAAGTAGACACATCCTCGTTTGTGTAAAAGCCAGTTCCTATGTGCTGCAAGTCAGCAAGAAGTGAGGAGGTCTCCTTGCTTTGGTAACCCTGAGGGGGATGTAACTTTTGGTTGTAATCTCTCCTTTTGGGGTAAGCCTGAATCGCTCTATTGTTCATGGGAGAACAGCTGCAGGGGACACGAGGGAAGTTTGAAGGAGAAAGGAAAAGCCAATTCTTCTTCAAGATGGAACTAAAAGTTTTCTTGGTAAACAGATGTTGCTGTAGTGGCTGTTTTCTACTGATATAATTGGTTATTAGCCTGTAAAGGCCAATAGGTTCAATGAAGCAAAGTGATGCCTGATATATTTTAACAGGTGCTAGGGCAAGCTTTGACTTCACACACTTAAACCAAAGTAAGATTTCAGTTATAAATTGAAATGGCCATTTCTCCCCATATCAGTAGAAGAAGAATTTCACATTAGCAGCTGCCAGGCTGCTGCGAAGGCTGACACTGACTTTCCTCTCCAGGTGGGGACTGTTATTGTTTCAAATGCCCCTTTTAGAGACCTCTTTCGCAGAGCCCTGGGATGTGGAAAGACACTGGAAACTATTTTGAATCCTTGCAACAGGTGGTTAGAGTCAAACTGCAGTACATAAAAGTTGTAGTCTTTCCAAGATTTTCATTTTAGCTGCATGAATTATTTCTTACTTAGCTAGATAGGAGTTTCAGTAAGCTGTGCTCATGTTTTTTATGCTTCTTATAATAAGCAGTCAGGGCAAGTGAGTGTTATTCCTGTTGTTTCTGCTTCAAAATGCATGTGAGCAAACAAACATCTGATCTAATAGGCAGTAGCAGTACAATAACCAGATGTCTTGTTTATGCTTTAAAGTATTTTTGTTCAAGCCCATAAGCAAAAGTTCTTTCCACTTTAAAGATGTTCAACTTGCACTTACACAGTTATTGGATTCCTAACAATAGAGCTGGATGAGCCATCATCATACAGCTAGGTACAAGCTCCATTATCAAGGTCTTACATGAGCTTTCTTACACTTGCACTGAACCAGGATCGATTTCTTTCATGGCCTGATGTGATACTGTATGATTTTAAGGTTTGCTCCCATGTCTGTTGTCTTTATCATTCCTCTGGATGGGACCAGAGTTGGACCCCAAGACCCAGTAAGACCACAGCTATTGCCTAAAAACTGATGTAAGAATGCCTCTCAGCTCTGCAGCAGCAGAATAGTCTGAAGCATTTCCGTTCCTATTTGTAAGTGTAACAAACAGGCATCAGAAATTGTCACAACAGATTTCACGGCTCTTTCACAGTGTCCGCTGTCAGTTCCAAAACCCGTAGAACCCAAGTCTGAAATCCTTATCAAAAAAGGATTGTGCTTATTTATGTAAGTAATAGTTCACATAGCAATGCCTTCATGGAATATTTTCAGCTGCTACAAACCTTCCTTTCTGCAGTCAGCATGGAGTCATACTGACACTATTTTTTCCAGTGGTAGGAGGTAGAAGGCCTAAGGAAAATGATCAAATACTGGTAATAACAGGAATCTACTAAAATTGATTTTGTGTTACTACTAGCAGTACTAGAAATTAGCTGAGTGGCATGAACGGAACAGAACAGACTTTAGCAACAGAAGGTAAATAACAGAGTGTTTCACATAAGCATCAAATATTTGACAGTTTTACAACTGGCTTGTTATTTCTGACAACTGTTGCATTAGGATAAAGAGCATTTGCTCTTTCCATTTCTGGCTTTCTCACATCCTCAGAACAGCTCATGCCTGGAGGACGTGCTAAGAAACTATGGCTTTGCATTAATGCCACTTGGGCATCTGAAAGGTTATTTACTTATTCAGCTCTCACAGTAGAACCCAAAGGTTTATTTAAGCAGCTCACCAGAAACAAAATGAGGCTGTCCATTAAGGTAGGGGCTCATGCTGTTTTCAGTGGGCTTATTTCACACATCATAATCAGACAGGACTAATTTTTTGTGCTTGCGCTGGAGAGGGTAGGTGCCTTCTACCCTACTTAACCTCTAACCTGCAGCATAAAAGCTACATGAGATCCAAGGCTGTGGGTCTTCTTTTAGTACTACTACTCTAGTAATGCTTGGGGACCCTCACAGAACTTGAATCCCCATTGAGAAAAGTGCCTGTCTCAAAAAATGTGCAGTATAAATATTCAAAAATGTACAGAAGGACAAAGTCAATTGTTACTAGGGAACCAAGGCACAGAGGCTTAATTTACCCAACTTCATGGCTAAGCCAGGTGTGGAACCCTGACCTTTTAGTCCATCAAGTTACTTAACCACAAAGGCAGTCTGCTTCCCTGGAGGGTTGAATAAACCCAGACAATTATAATCCTCGGCTCTGGGTTGCTTTAGTGCTACTCCTCACTCTTGTGTAAGGATGGAAATTTGTGGTAGCTTCACAGTGCTTTGTCTAGACTAAGACTTAGATAGGTAATACTGAAAATTTAATGTATAACACATTTTAAAGAGGGGTTGACAAGGCACTGCATATATTAATATATGCTGAACTAGTAAAGCTTAGGGAAGCATCACTTTTAATGTGACCAACTGACCCTATATTAAAGGACATACCACACCTACATTATATTTTTTGGTCATGCTAGAACAGACTAGCTAACCAGTTCTAACAGAGTTGAAGTCAGTGGAGTTATGGCAGCAGCATAAAGTGGCAGAAAAATGGTTGGATAGAAAATGAGGCAAAACATTACTTTATTAATAACAAAATAACTCTCTGGGATTTTACTAATCCTTAAAACATAAATCAGTTACCTTGAGACTAAGAAAATCATGAGAGGTCTGGGACAAAATAGGAATCTTTTCAGGAAAGTGCTGAAAACAAATACTTGAATGTTAAAATGCTTGTTAAGCCATAGCGGCAACACCTGCAGTCATATACCTTATGAAAAAGGCTATACCTACATTTTCATGATGAATGGGAAGCATCCATAATAGTGATAACAGCTGCTTAAAGTTCCAGATTTAATAAAATTCTTTTTATCCATGAATTCAGTGTTCAACTACAGCTTGCTATATTTGACTGTTTCTAAGAGCAATTAATAATACATCTTTTTAAAAAGAGTGAACGCGAATCAGTTAACAGATAGAGAAAGCATTTATTCTTTGTATACCTAAGACTCCCAGAGGGAGATTTGGGTGTTCAAGGAATGTAGGGTGGGGTGGACTGCAGCTTCCCTTCAGCCCGTGATATTAGATTAGCCCTGAATTACTGTTTCTGCTGCCATTTTTAGTGATTTGGTATCAGCAGCTACAGACTCTTCCGAGATAAGACAAGGGCATGTAAGCTCTGAAGGGTTCTCATTCTGGGGCAGGACTATATCAGTCTGGCAGCTGTTGCTTTGATTGAAAAGGTATGCTGACAGTTCAGGGCAAGCTTCAACAAATGGCACCCGCTTCTGAAAAACATACTTTAACAGAACTTCCCCCAAAAGACTGTTTATTTAAGGATTTCAGTGTCATTATGCCTGACATTGGTGTTGAGACCTGAGTTTTTACAGTGTGAAATGAAATAACATTAAAATGTTTTCAGAATATGTATTTGGGGATATGTAATAAACACTAAACCATTATCCAGTAAGGATCTGTTGACATATGTAATCTATAGCACTGACACATTATTGCTGGTTTTAACCAAAGACAGTACAGTTGCCGAGTATGTATTATTTATACTGGAGAAGATGGCTTGCAGAAGAGTGGTAAAACGATAGCTAAAATGCAGATGACTGGGACCTGAAGCTCGTAACTAGTCCCCACATTCTGGGACACTAATGCAGGTTCTGGAGAGTAGAACTGAGATCCAGACCAGACACTCCTAACAAATCTGGGAGTCTTGAAATCAAAGTGTAACTTTCAGACCATCTCAGTGCTATAGACATAATATTGATTTTCAAACTCAGAAGAAACCATTATTTCATATAAATTTTCCCATGGGCCATATTCTCTACCTCATCCCTTGTGTTGTCATTTTATTTAATGTGAAAAGACTGTAAAACACTGTTGTTCTCACTGCTAGTTTTTCACATCAGTGTCATTTAAATACGACTGCACAAGGTGTGGGGTAGGAGCAAAAGAGACCTAGCGTAGCTAGAGTTTGGTGCAGAGAAAAGATGCTCATTGATTTCCTACTTTCTGCCCCAGATGCACTGCTCGCTTCACACTCTTGTCTCCCAACCAAACCCCCGTGATTCACATTCATGCTGTTTTGCAACACAGGAAAAACCATTTTTAAACAGTGTTTGGACTTGTGTCACTACGTAGAAAGCCTGCAAGCTGACTCAGTACCCCAGGCTGCCTACTCACAATAGCACTGCTGGAGCTAGACGTCATATCTTCAAAGATTGGTATATATAGCAGTGTTGAACTATAAGGACTTACTACCATTCCTTCATGACAGCAGGAAGCGTCATCCTAATCAGGGGCAGATAGCTGCGTCTTTCATTTCATTTCAACTTTTTAAAAATGGTATAGGTGCTGTGTATGCTTTCTGTTGGGCTGGTTACAGGTGGCAACCTTAGAGCAACCTCTAGGCAGGTGTCCCTGGTGCATGGCCTGCTGTTGGGAGAGCCCTGGGGATGGGTCTGCAGCAACCTTCCAGAATCCCCAGGGGAAGACCCTACACATGCACAATCCTTACAGAGCCCCCCCCACCCGCCCAGCAGGCAGGTCCCAGCCTGCAGCGATGCCAGCCGCATTGGTGGTACAACAGTGGGCAGAGAGGGTGGCCCAGGATTCTTTGTTACGGGGTGACAGAACCCATCACCAGAGATCATCTGCCACAGGCAGACTTTGCAGGCTGGTTTCAGGGGGAGAAGGGATAGCTGCTGCAGGGTTACAGAAGGAAGCTAAGGGTAAGAGCATTCCCAGAAACTGTGGTACCAGAGGGTCAGGATCCAAGCAGCTGAGGGTGGATTTCTCCAAATCGCAAAGGCAACCCCCAGAAATGAGGGTAGAAACTGAATTGAGTTCTGGAATCCCCAGATATTTTGCTTTTTAATTAAAAAAAAAAAAAAAAAAAAATTTCCTGTTTTAAGTAATTCGCTTACTGCAGTACTATCATTATATTGAGAACTTTCAAATTCATTTCACCCAGAACTATTAGGTAGTCATTGAATAGGCCGTTGAGGTAGGAAATTCAGATTAAAACTTTGGGTTTTATTTCACCAGTGCACTGAAATCATCACTTCCAGGATGATTTTTTTCCAACATGGTACTTGGTGAATGCAGAAAGTACACATGTGGAAAGTTACTGTGGCTTTGCTGAGATACGGCTATTTGTTAATTAATTTGTGGTAACATAACGGGTTTTAATTATATCTCTAGATCCTAACTTTCAGTGAGGATTTTTACAGTCTGGTGGTACTAGCCCCACCTTCAGCCCTTCATGCTAGCCTTAGAAAAGGCTGTGCCACTTGGCCTTCTGGTGCATGGAAAGGGAAAAAGGCAACTGTTCACAAGCTTGAAATAACATGTTTCACATTAGGGAGTTAACTTATGTCAGGTACAACTTTGTAGAGAATATGTGAATTATGAATAATAGGCTAAGATATATGGAAAAGATGTTTGTGCTTTATGTTAGGAAGTATTAATTTGCATATATATGATTGAAGGACATTTACTGTAAAACTGATGCAATTATCTGTTACTAGTTAGGATTTTGAGTGGGATAAGTATAAAAGAACATGAAAATGGTACTTGATTAACACCAGAAAATTCCCAGAGCATACCACATGTCCTTAAATCCAGTGATTCACCCTGGAATCCACAGTGCCTGAAGAAAACAGTCTGTAGGTACTGCCACTGCAAGAGACAGACGTAGACTATCCTGTTTGCTCATCACAGGAACATTCCTTCATTCCCTTCACACACACGGTTCCCAGAGTCACTGGGAAGCTAAAAATACCTCACAGCGTAGATGTGAGTCTTACAAGTGTGACTGAAGATTTGTTTTTTAGGACAGTGTTTGAAATAGATGGAAGAATCAGTTAAACATTTCGTTTCAGCCAAGTATAAATGAACATGAGTGAAGAGTTAGTGTGCCTGAATTAAATAGTTTTATATTAAATCTACTGATGAATATTTGTATTGCATTAAATACATATCTTCAAAGCATTTTTTTTCCTGAAAAAAATTGACATCACAAGCTTAGCAGTCCCTGTTGTTGAAGCACGGTAAAAAGTCATGAGGTTGACACAAGATCAGAAGTCTTCTGAAA
This sequence comes from Ibycter americanus, assembly GCA_035590275.1. Classification (NCBI taxonomy): domain Eukaryota; kingdom Metazoa; phylum Chordata; class Aves; order Falconiformes; family Falconidae; genus Ibycter; species Ibycter americanus. The sequence continues at coordinate 19,458,233 of JAVJGI010000050.1, read as the reverse complement.
AAAATGGAAGAATTTCTCTTTGAAATTCTGTTTCACATTTTCAAGCCGTTCTCCAAGGGCTAAAAATTTTGTGATGAAAACTCATGTTCCCACTTCAGACCATGGTTCCTAGATGTGAGGCTTTAAAAGAGAAACATGAACTAGAAGGGGACTGGTGAGCGTGGCAGCCTGAGCAAGTCTCGTGGGGCAAGATTGAGAGTCTGCTTTGGTAAGTGGGAGATGGAGACTTCACGCACCAGAGGCCTCCAGACCAAGTCAGAAAGTTTACTCCGAGTCCCACCTGAGCATCAGCTCCCACCAGTGCCTCCAGGGAATTGTGTAATGTTAGAGAATCCTGGTCATGCACAGAGTTTACACATTAGGCAGATCAGTGCCTGTATCAGTGCCCAGATGGATCTCATCTTTGTACCCAAAGCCTGCCTAATGGGCCCAGATGCCAGAGAGTTTGACAGGCAGAAATTGGCATTTTTCCATCAACGGTGTCATTGTCATCAACAGTGTAGGTTTACCAAAAATACGGTGAAGAAACTTAAGAGGTTTCTTTATCCAGAGAGTGGAAGATAGGCAAGGGTCGCCCATCTGTATGATGGCTCAGGTGACGCTCCTGCTGACTAGAGTGGGTGGTAGCTCCTTCCCTTGGAAACAAGGGACTTCCACAGGAATACAAATGACAAGTCCAAAAGAAGAGGAAGGACTAATTCTGCTGCCTAACTACTAGGTGCATAGTCCGTGAAAGAGGAGGGTGTTGTGGTCTGAATCCGCCCTTCACATTTCTATACCCCAGTTCCCTGAGCTAAGTAATGTCAGGCCAATCAGTTTGCTGTGAGACTTGTGTGTGTTTTGGGGTTATGTACATCCACATTTGTAGTTTTTACCCATAACATTCATCACATTGGGACCCTAATGTTGGTGAAGTCTCTCAGATGTTTTAATAAATACAGTGAACTTTTTTCCGCTCTAAACATATAAACTGTTCTTGAGCCATCACTGCTTTGCTGCTGAGTGTCAATATGAACTGCGAAGCATAAAATATTGTCCACAGCTTGAAGACTTACAGAATTTTCTCATGAAACTATCATTTTTCAGAGATGCAGCGGATAGAAACAAAGCTGTGTTGCTGATTTTTAAAAAAATACAATCAATTTTCAGTGCAGACATCCAAATATATAATGAAAAGCTGCTGTAACAACAATTCTCCCCGCGTTACTGCTGTTACGGGTTTGAATATGCCATTTGTAAGGTTTAAATTGCTTTTGCAGTCAAGTGTTGTAATCCATTAGTGATAAGAAAAGGTATTTGTCTATCGGTTGTGGTTAACTACATTCCTTGTATTAGAAACAATTTAGTCTCTTACATGAACCCAGCGCAGGAAATTGTTTAGAGAGTCTGGCTGCAGAGCTGGAAAAATAGAGTAGTTAGTGCTCCCTTCCCCCAGCAGCAATGTGATGTATTACTGAACACTGACAGCTAACAACTTAACCTTTAAGAGTGTTGCACAGAACAGCACTACATACTTTTACTCAAAGGATTTCAATGGCTTCACTCAATAACTCCTTCTAAGTAAAGTTGTGTAGAAAAAGTCATACTTTTCAAATCTTCCTGGCATTTTTCTCTTTAAACAGTGATGTTCCCTCTTTTGTCTGTTAGATCATGTTAATTGATTATTTGTTTTTTAGATAATACCATTACTCTTACAACAAATAAATCCTAAATCTCTGGACGACTGGAAGAAAACTTTAAGATTTGACTCCTGTAAATGGAAATTGCAGTTTCTCTGTATAAGCAAGCCATCAAATCAGATTTGCTACCAGCCACATTGCTTTCCTTTGGGTTTTGGAACAGTGCTTGCTAAATGTTATCAGCTTTGCATGTTTGGCTAAACAGTAGTAGTGAATCGGTACATTTCCTAGGGTTTCTTTCCTCTATAAAGGTGCTGACAAATGTTGCAACAGACCTCTAACATATGATGTAACACAGTAAAGCATGATGCATATTGCATATCACAGACTCATCGAAATCAGAGACAGGAAAGACATATCAGATGGTAACTATCAACCCCCATACTGGCACTGAACTGGTATACCAATAACCTTGGCCACTACCTGCTATCTGCCTTATTAACATCTCATAGCAGAATGCAGAATTATAAATTATTTTAGGATCCATAATATACTGCACATGTACAAAGCAGGATTTTTTCCTATATATTTTAAAGTGATAATACAAGAGCACTGCAACCATAAGTCTTTCTGATTGTAATGCAGTTGTGTTCTTACATGTTTATTATTACAAATAAGTTTCATTTTGTGAAGGAGTTGGTCTCATAGGAAAGCAGGGTCAGCAGCCTGCTAGAGGCTGGTTGCAACCCATCCCAAAACCCCAGAGCAGCCTTCCTGGGGGATTTAAAAGCTGCGGCTGTTCCAGCGAATTCAAGATGTGTCTAGAAAGCTTAGCACCTAGACAAAAGCTGCAGTCATTGGTTTGGACACACCTGATATTATACATAGGATCCCTGTATTCTACTGTTTAAAATAATCCTTGCCGAGTATGACTTTTTTCAGGTTTCCAGAGGCTTGCTGTTTGCTGGCAGTCTTTACTTTGCCCTGTAAAACACCTGAATTCCATTTTTGGCAGAGGAATAGGAATATGAATATTGCAGAAGAGTCAGCTTTCCTACCTAATGTATTTGGCAGGAGGAGCTCTGAGCTACAGGCAAGGCTGGCTAAACTCCCAGAGGACAGTTTACAGTCTTGGGAAAGCAAGCAGTGAAGAGGAGACTCCAACTGCATTACATAGGGGTTTACTTGTTTATCAGGAGTGCTGCAGAACTTAAGCTACTGATTTCTGAAAAAGAGTATAGGGTCTGTGCCAGGACCATGTCTTCCTTACAAAACCTAGGCATCTAGCCACGCAGTGATAGCATATTCTTCATAGCAAAAAATCACATTAATACCAAATTCTTCCTCATGGAAAGTGTTTGGAAATCATACATCATCATTAACATGAATATTTCCTGCTATCCTGCTAAGCTTGCAAGAAGGAATTAGGCATCTAGTGAGGTGGTGCTTGCAGCTGGGTGGGAGGGCACTAATGCCCCAGCATCTGAGTGGGTCAGATTTCTCTCATGGTTTTAATCTGTGTTCATCTGACAGTGATTCTGACTTGTTTTCATTGAGCATAACCATATGTTCGCTTTTCAACAACACATGAAAATGTAAGGGCACTGTTCACAAGCTGAAATGCCTCAACAGAGAGGGAAAGGATAATGCTGCATCTGCACCACCATTCGTTATTTGTCTTCAAAGACTGGGTTAGATTTACTGCATCTGTCAATCATCTCCAAGCACTTACTCCATTCCCCCCCCCCCCTTTGTAAATCACATCTATCAAATCTACTGCCGTCGAGGAGATAGTAAAAGGTATCTCCCCTCTAAAGGGCCTCTCCAGCTGAAAGCAAAACAAGCACCTGATAATCCACTGGAAGCCCTGCAGGATATAAATATACCTGCAGTGTATCAGGTCAAAAGAACCAGAGGGAGTCTAAAAGTTGGAACACCAGGGTGCTCTGTCCAGCCAAATCCAGTTCACATGAGCATCCCTTCTCGTTGTCCTAAGTTCTCCTCAAATGGGAACAGTTTATCCAGTCTCTTAAAACTTAATCCGCCCCCTCCCTGCCCAGCTCCCCTGACATTTACTTTGCCTTCTTGCTTCAGGTGATGCAGTAACATACTTACCCACCATCTGCTCTACATACAGCTGAGATTTCTGTTCTGGTTTTAGGCAGTCTCTGCCTCCACAGCCGTAAAAGAAGGCAACACTGGAATAAACACAGCTTTGTCATAGAATCATTTAGGTTGGAAAAGACCCTTAAGGTCATCGAGTCCAACTGTAAACCATAAACCTTGCTTTAAGTGCAAGCCCAGTTACTTAAATCTTACAGTTTCTTCCAGGGAGGGAAAACGCATCGTCTTTGCATAGGTGGTCTGAATTCTGTGAGACAATCCTCACTGCCTGCTAAGCCTGATGCAAGTTCACAAGTGTTTGACAATTTACATTCTACTTTGGATTACATTTTTTCTGGCATCCTGTTTCACACAGGAGAGGTGACTTGAATTAGATACTTGGTGCTCACCTGACAAATATCCTCCAAGCTGTAAATAGGAAGCCAGTTCAGTTTTTGGCCATGAAGTTGCATGAAATAATAACTATAGGAGGGCAGACTCCAGGCTCCATGTTGTAAACATTGTCAGATGCAGAAAATAGTTTCTGGATTTTATACAAGGTATTAGACTATCAAGATGTGATTACAAGGCATACGTTTTTCTGGAAGCCTATTTATATGCCCTGCACACTGCTTTTGATTCATGAAGCTCATTTTTTATATAAAATGCAGTTTGGCAAGTTTTAGCACTTAGTTAACTAATTTCCACCAGAAATACTGAAAGCATGGTTTCCATTTATAGCAAAATGGATTAAGCTGATTTAGAAATACAGTATGTTGACAGTACTATTTAAAAGCATATGGACAATTTGCTCCTTTCTTCTTCATGACAAAAATGAGTGGTAACCATCAAATGCTGTGCATCAGAATGCTAGCCTCTCCTTTTTGTGAAGATCAGCATAATCTTTTCCAGTTGTAAAATCAAATTCAGAGTAGCATGATTTAGTGTTCTTTGCTAGCCTCAAAAGGCACTGAGGCATCTACACAGCCCTTTCTAGGCAAAGTTAGTGTAAATCGCTGCATGAAGTTTTACAGAACATGGCTTTGATTGGTACAATAGTTCACAGCACTAGATATTATTTAATTGCAAGTATTCGGTGATGATTTTCTATTAATTGCAGAAGTTTATGCTAGTATAACTCCAAGCTTCAAGTAATCTATGACACCATAAAACTAATGCAAAAGGAGAAGAATTATGTTTTGTTTGTTATTAGCATATGTCTTGTTGGAGCCTCTATAAATATTCTGTTTGTGCTTTATGGAAAGAAGCGTCTCTTGGAGAATTCTACAGTGGAATAGAAATAATCCCAGCACAAAAGATGCATGTCTATACTTAAATATATGTGTACAAACACAGTGTGCCCTTATAGAATGAAATTAAAATATTCATAATGAATATAGAAAATAGTTTTTCTTTTTAAATCCTCATATAAGGCATGACTCTGTAAAAAAGACAGCACAGTATTTAATGACTACCTAGGCCACATCATCTGCTTTTCTTACTGGTGTCAAGCAGCTTCTGACTCTGATTATCCCCACTGACTTTTATTAGGTTGGAAATAGATACATCTACTGAAGTCAATGATAGAGGTTTTGTTAACAATCCTAGGCAACAGCCTAGCTTATGAAAAGTCCTGGTCACCCAGCAAGTATATAAAGGTTCTTACTAGACACAGGAATTGATCTTTTCTTTGAAGTACCAGAAGAATAACTGACTGGCATCATCCAGCAAAGTAACAAACCACAGGGCAAAACCGCACCACTCAGGCAAAGATGATCATCAGTTATTCTTTGATTTTGCTCCAAGAATATCACAGTAACTCTCTAGTTCTAATAGCAGAATTGCACCATTGTCTCTGCCAGCATCACCTGCTAACCCTGCAGGTAGAGGTGTGTGAGCAAAGAGTGATACATGCCATGCACTGCTCAAATACGGCTATAGTAACATTACAGGGAAAGCTGCCACTGTCCCGCTGGCCAGCAGGCATTTGTTGTGTTCATCTTCTTGGGCTGCCATCTACCAAAGGATGCAGGCTGTAATGGAGCTCAGGATTTTCATATAGTTACCAAAAAGAAGGTATTGGAGCAAGAAACGATGCTGTGTTTCTTGCCCCTGGGACATTTAGATTTGACTCGAATATCTGCACAGTTCTGTATTCACAGAGCCCAAGAAAAATATATGTACACTGTGGTACAGGAGAGAAAAGGGAAGAGGTGGGAAGATCCATAAGCAAACCCATGTAGCAAGTCCTTCCCTCAAGTATAGGGAGTTCTTTTGAATCCTGTGTGAACGGTAATATTTCTTATTTACAGTAAGTGCACTGAACTGGAAAGTGCAAACCCTCAACAAGCAGGGACCGAAATCATTTTCAGCTGAAGTCAGTGAGACTGTGTGCCCACACTATCTGATATTCAAGTCAATCTGCAGTCACTCTCTTTATCCATTTGCTGACTGCAGTATATTATAGTGAATGAGTAACACCATGATATTTTTTTACAAATACGCTAGACTAATGCCATGAATACTTTTGTTAATGATCCAGAACATTCACAGTCTGTGTTAATTATATCTTCTCCTTTTTACGTCTCAATTATTATTAAAATAAGCAGAAGTTACCAAAAAGTGTTAGGAACAACGTTGAAGTGTGAAAGAGCAATACTTTACAAAGGATTGTGAACAGCAGCAGCAGTCTTCTCTGTGCAGCTGTTTGCTCTCAGCAACACAGTCCAAAAAAAATTTGGTCCACAAGAGCGTACTGATTTATGAAAATTACACTTGCATCTGAAACCTGCATTTGGCTCAGGTACCTACATCCTGAGAGTTACCAGGCAGGTGGTACCACGCTGTTGGACTTAACACACAGAAGGATTACAGAGCATTTCAGGAAAGCTATGTTTTAAATTGAACAGTCCAGTGTGGTCTTTGTGGATCCTCAGGTGTAGAGGATTTTAGAACTGTAATCACCAAAAAACACACCCTTTTTCTAGCTGCACCTCTGATAGGGAGACCTAACAATAAGTATTTTGGGACAGAAGAAATGTAACACAACAAAAACTCCCAAGTTTCTCTGTTGGTATATGCTGCAAATTCTGGTAATATTATTTGAGTATCAAAACCTAGAAATACTGAATGATTAAGCCAATAAAGAAAATATGTCAGAAAAACATTAATTCAGACAGGTGTATGACAAAATTATTCAAACCCTCCCCTACTAACAAATGTCAAATGAAGATAATTTACATTCCCTTTAACCAAAGCCATTAGATGTTTCACTCTAAGAGTGGCCAGTTGAAGAAATATCCCCAAGACAGAAATGCTGTGCACCCAAAATGCTCCATGGAAGTACCACCTGCAATAAGCTTTCTAAGGTTTACACTCCCTACTTCTCATGGAAGACCATAGCATGAGGCAAGTTTAGGTCGTATTGTTAAAAATTAGTCTGGTTACTATCAAGCTCTAGAGTCCCTCAAATATTTGAATGACTGTCCCTAGATAAGCCAGCTATTGACCACCAAATATCTTACATTAACTTGTAAATATATACACACATACAAAAAAAACCCCCGTGTGTGTATATCCAATTTGAACACAATTTTCAGGACAATGTTCTTATGATTTAGTACTTTCCCAAAATAGATGCATACATCTGCAGACTTGAAATATCTTGCCCTTAGGAAACACATATAATCATGCCACATTTTTGAGAAATAGTCCTTCCTATTCTGGGATCTTATTGCACTCAACTTTGTTATGGATACATCGGTGTCTCCAGGGCTAAGCGCACTGAAATAATTGTAATCCAATTGTGCTGAAATATTTAAGGGAGTTTGTAGCTGTAAGAACATTCCATTTGACTCAAGACACAGAATGTTTTCAGAAATAAAAGTTATGGCTTTTATCCAACTTCTGTGAAAGTAAAGGGCCAGGCTGTCATCTGTTTAAGTTGGGCTTGGATTGGACTCTGCATTGCACTACCTGGTTCATGTAACAATTGGTTGGTTGTGTTAAATAAAAGGAGTTACCAATTGTAATAGCAATTTACACAAGGTATATGGTTAGATATAATACAAAGTTGGTTTACTCTGCCAGGTAGATATCCAAGAATAGCAAGGAATGCCATATTTCACTCTTACCTTTCATTAACTGCCCAGCATACTGTGCTTTCAGCCTAGCTCTCACCACCCATATAGCATTCCATCCTCCTGTTGGCTAAATGTACTCACCTATATGTGTTATTATTTATATTTTGAAACAAATTTGTAAACACAATTTGTACAATTTTATGAAAGTCATTTCATGTTTTCAAAATGCTGAGATTTGGGGAAATTCTGATTTAACTTTTCTAATACATGAAGCTCTCAGTCATGTAATGCAAATCAGGACTTTCTCTCATTTTAAGTTATTCATGTGCATAGCAAATACACAGCCTAAGTCTGAGAAAACAGCTACAAAGTTTCTAAATATTATTGATGGTAATCACTGCAACCATCTCTGAGGACTCTGAGAATAGGAACCTTTCTGAGATGCTTTTTATTAGTCCACCTAGTTTCTTGTGCCAGTAGAGAATCATCTAGGGGGCAGGGGTCTGGCTTTTGCAGTATATCTACCTTAAGACTTCGTTGCAGCATACCTGTTTTATCAGAACAGCCTTCAGAACTTAAGTTTGAAGAGTGGGTTTGCTAAATCTCACAGGTAAACACACCAGTTCTAGCATGCTGATGGTGTTTACACTGCTGTCAATATTTATTGATAGTGATAGTCTATTAAAGTCCTGATACTTCACACCTTTTCTACCAAGGCATAATTCTACATGTTTAAGTAGTTCCAGAGAGCTTTTAGAAGAGCCCAGTTCGGCTACTTAGTTTGTGCAACCACTGCATTAAAATCATAATTTTAACGGGACCATTGACAAAGTTAAGCATGGGCATCAGCATAACCTTCAATGTCAAACTATATTTTGGCCTTGATGAAGTCACTGTGAGGTGCTGATGTTGATTAACATGCTAGGGGTTTGCACAAAACTAACATGAAGAACACAGACCCTGATTTGTATTTGTCATGTCTCCCTGTAAATGTTTTAGCGTCCAGCATTCAGAAGCCTATAGAAAGCTAACCCCTGTGACTCACACAAGGTCACAGTCAAGAACAGAGTCCTGTTTTTATACAAAAGCCCTCTCAGTCCATGGCTCAAAAGCATAAACCACACTTACATTGATATAGCAATGATATACAACTGTACGGTTTTAGCCTTTGGCTATTAATCTCCTGATTTTGGGTTATTCCATTTTACAAGGGTGTGTGTGTGTGTGTGTGTGTTTCCTTTTGGTTTCTTTTTGGCCTGATGGCAAGCTACGAAAAAGATGTACAGAAAAAGCACATTTACCCATTGCAACTGTTAAATCTTTCTGCAAAGCCTTCTGGTTGTATATCTCATGGGACCAGTTATCTTCTGATAAACAGAGTTGCCTTGATTTCAGTGGAAGTCCATGGCTGATTTACAGCTGATGAAGATGTGGCCCGACAATTCCAGCCTGATGAGATCAGTGTATTTTCTTTGGTAATAACTGATATTTCCAATTAGTAATCTGTATCAATGGACAAATGAACAGGTGAACTAGGATTTGATTCATGACTTCATAATAGGAATTAAGAGGGGAAAGAGACCCTATTAGCAGAATTTTATAAGGTTAAAATTCTGAACAAGGAAAAAAATCTACAGCAAAATCACAAGTGAATAAGGAAATGCTAATCCTTTTGTCCTATGGCAATTAAGTGTTTTCTAAGTAGGGATGCAAGGCACTTAAGGTGATTTGAACACTATTACCATAATTAATATTTGAGAACTATGTCCTGAAACTTTTCAGATGAAGTCCTGCTTTGAGTAGTCACCTCTGCTAATGGAAGTCAAGGATAAATTGTGACCACATGGCCAATCTTACTCCTGAAGTCAGTGAGGAAACATGCTGATGGAAATCAGCTCAAAAATATTCACTGAAATATTTCCAGATTTTCTAACCCAAGGTTGATGATCCCGTTCCAAGAAAAGATAATGCAAATTTTATAAATTCAAACCAGCTGCTTTCTTTAAATCAGCATAATGTTTTCTTTCAGAAACGGGCCAGAAAGCTGAGCATAATGAAGAATGAACTTACATTGCTAGTTTTGAAACAACTGTCATTTATCTGTAGTGAACTTGTTACTTAAAACTCATCGCAGCTTAAGGCTTAAATTTAAATCTTTTGAAATTACACTTTTAAAGCTCCATTAAATGGTACTATGTGCTGTCCTGAATAGTACATCTGTAGTTGTGTATATTCTAACAAAGCCCAGTAACGCTTCCTTGACATGTCAATTATTTTTCTTTCAGTATTTAAACCATACAAGATAGACCTGTTAGAAAATCTAACTGTGATGATTAAGCATAACATGCTTTGTCAACTTCCTCTTCTCATTTCTGGCATACAGATTGCATAAGTGCGTAACGTGAAAATGCACATTTTCCACTGCTAGTGTGTCCCATATCTCCTGCATTGGTTTCTCTTACAAATTTTTCACTTATGTAGCCAGCTTCACAGCCCTAAAGATGCTTTCTAGTCTACCCTCAGACTCACCAGCAGCAGAGAAACTTTGAACCACTCTGCTGCTCTGCATGAGCTGAACTCCATCCAGCTTTCTATTCAGAACTCCATTCAACTCTTGGCTTTTCCGCTGCTGGCACTGGGTGACATTTTCTGATGCAAGATACTGTTTGTAATCATAGCATCATTTGGGTTGGAAAAGACCTTTAAGATCATCAAGTCCAACCATTAACCCAGCACCACCAAGTCCACCACTAGACCATGTCCCCAAGTGCCACATCTGCATGTCTTCTACCTCCCTCCAGGGATGGTGACTCATCCACTTCCCTGGGCAGCCCGTTCCAGTGCTTGACAACCCTTATGTGTCTTAATGCAAGTAGTCAAGTCGGCAATTTTTGTGCCCTGTTTTAGTCAGATGTGTAGGTATGCCCCAGTTCCTTGCATTTCCCTTATGGTAGGCACCGTACGTGTGTTCTAGCCAGACCTCTTTCTGTGTTTGTATTGGTCCACGACAGGAGAAAGAGTTATTCTAACCTTCTTTGGAAAGGTTTAAAACCAAGATATATAGACTTGCGCAGAACAATGGAAGCAATCTGTGGTCCACATGGAAGGTAAGCCCAGATCTCTCAAACCCTATCCCAGCATGGCAAGCTTACGAACATAGAGTATTTGCCATGTAGCTGGTTCTGAAAATAGTTTTCATTTACATTTTTTGCATTCCTGTGATATATGAGAGCTGTTGCCTGTCATAACTGTTGTCGTAAACAGTTGGCTTGGTCAGTATGAAAGTCCGTTGACTACCCTAATGCAGAGGTCATAAGAAGTGTGAATGAGCCCAAAAAAATTTAACTCTGGGTTTGAGTGAACAAAGTGAAGTTCACTTGAAAGCATCTGACTTTTATGAGACTGTTAGAATCTAAAACAGCAAAAAGCACAGTGTTAATACACACTGAATCAAGGTTGTTCAAAGCTAGAGTTTTAAGAACTGGAGAACTTGTTTCACCATTAGATGATTGAAATGTAGCTCCTTTTTCATACCAGTGGAAGAGCTTAACCACCCATCCTGTCTTTCCACCTTTTCAGGAAAATAGTTGAATTGATACTATTTTGCAGCAAAAATAAAATAAGAATGAGTAATTCTTAAAGTCTTTATTACTGCCTTTCTCCTCATCTCTATGAGCTGTGGTAGTGAGTTACTTATAAGAGGTTATTTTGCATTTCCTGACCTAAATGGCTGCATGGTTTTAGTGTTAACTGCACTGTAATTTGTTACATGGTCACAAACTATATTTTTGTGGTATGAAAAGTGCCATCTGAATGTATTAAAGCACAGCTGGCACTGGATGAATGTAAGGAATGAAAATAGAAGCAGCGCTGGTATTATTTTTAATGATAAAAAATAAATTTTCAGGCACGTAATAGGTGTAGCAAGCCTTGTTTTTTTCCGTGTGCAAACATGCTTACTTCTACTTAGCTTAGTAACTTATTGAGGATTCTGAAAAATATAGGTGATGTTTCCAATTGTAGGTCATTCAAATTTCAAAATTACTTCACTGAACAACATATAGGCTAAAATCTACCACAGCGATTCAAAGGCAAACCCAGCATGAGGCAATGTTTCTATGGAAAACAATCAACACCTTGAATTGTTTAAGAAACAGGATGAAGAATCCAATACAGGCAGGGACATCAGTACAAAATTAAGAAAAATAGAGACTGACCACCAAGTTATGTTTATACGCACAAAATATTTTTTTCATTATATTATATTCAAACGACCTAAGAGTTTTCATAGGTAATCATTTTAAATATTGGGAAGTAGAGATGTACTACAACTGTACCCATTGCTGTAGAGCAGAAGATATCCCTTAAGCGCTAATACCACTAGTGAAAATGAAAATCTGATTTCAACAAGTCTTTGCTTTCATAGAACAGTACACAGCACTGGAAAGTGTATACCTCATTAACAAACCACAGTCTGTTCCAATTTAGACACATGTAAATAGCACTGGAGTTGTTCCAGATTTGTATCATGTAATTGATAGCAGGATTTGGATAGTATACACACACACACACACTTAAGCTTTCCTCACACTACTGTATACAAGGTTTTTAGAATAAGAAAAGCTCTTTAAAAAAAAAGCATCTTGTATTTTGGATTACAGATTTTTGTCAGAACAATCTTTCACTTATTTGATCCTAAAGTGTATTAACTTCTGTAATTCCAAATAATTGGCTCGCCCTTTATAATCAGAGTTCAGATTTAGGTTTCTGGACTATTTTTCTTGCAGCGTTTTGTACGTTGTCTTGGAAGGTACTATGTGAGAAGTCCAGCAGTGAACAATTACAGTTTACTGTATTTCTGGCTGGATCACGGTGTAGGCTGGATACTTGGCTGATGTCTTTTACTCTCTATGCAATTGTATTAATGACTTTCATATGTTAAGAACCCTTTTCATCAGAACATCTCAGCCATTTATAAAGGTGGCTGAGTGCTGTTGGCCATGATTTTACGTATGGAGATCTGTAGGTCCAGAGGGATGATGCAAGGGGCAAAAGGCAGCACTAGAATCCAGTTTATTGGATCTTGTTTCTGCGCTCCAACCACTGGATTCTGCTGTCTCCATATAGATTTAAAGGATTAGTTGTAAACTAAGTCAGCTTTACAAAATGCATTCAAGTTGCACTGCCTATTTTTGCTGTATTCAGAAATAAGTAGCAACATCTCACAACGTAATGGCAGGGAAACCACAATAAAGATCCTTGTGCATTCAGGCTGGGTTGTGCTGGTTGGATACTCCGGGGAGTATTTGGCAATGCTGTCAGTAATTTTATCATCCACAAAGTGGTTCATCTGTAAACTCGTGGCAAGGGCCACATAATGGTTCCCCTTGTTCAAGTGGAAGAGAGGAAGAGGATGATTTTAGCAGTTTCAAAGGGGAAGCTGCTAGACTGAAACCTTATGGAAATGCCTTAAGCAAATTATCACTCATTCTTCTACCGTAATCCCTAGCAACTTGGAACAGCCCCTTGGGACTGGTGGGCAGCTAGGCACAAATTAGAGCAAGGCTGAATCGCTCCAAGTTTTTGTCAAGAGCTCAAACAGTCTTCAAACCAAAGCATGTGAAAGGGCTGGTTTAGCCTCCACCTCCAGGAGGAATCTTCAGCTTAACAGACCTAAGGAGCAGTGTCTACCAGAAAGACTTTGATGAGGACTTAACGTTAGACCTTGAAGCGTATCAAAGAAATAAGCCTTTCCATCCACAATGAAATACCACCTTTCCCAGTTCAGTTTTATGCCCGTTGCTTGCCTTCCTCAGCAGAGATGCTCACTACCAACATAACAGGTGAAGTGCCAAACTCCAGAAATACTCAACAACAGACAATTCTTTCGCTAACACAACTCAAATGTGATTTTGACAGCAACATGAAACACCCCCTTAAAAATAAAAACTACTGATAAAGCAAGGCAGCGATAGCAACATGTCCTACCGACAGTTCAGTGATAGCTAGGCAGAGCCAAGGAAGTGAGTGAGATCCATGGTCAAACCAAGAAGTCCAAACAACTCAGGAACAGGACTGGAGAGTGGTGCACCTCCAGCACAGCTCAGGAAGGGACTGAAGCCACGGGGCTGAGCTTAAGATGGCTTCTGGGCCTGTAGGTGGGGTGGGCAGAGACCCCAGGTGAGGCTGGTCAGGGCTGTCAGGGCCTCTGAGTGCCCTAGGCAGCCCGTTTCTCCCAGGGCAGGACAAAGATCTTCTGTTGGCTAGGCAGGGTGACTTGAGGGTCCCAGAGCCATATTCTGCTCTCATGTGTATCACAGTGTAAATCTGGAGTGAATTTGTTGTGGTTGTAAGACCCTTACAGTACCACATCTCTCTTTTGCTGTCAAGAAACAGGACAGCTTTACCTCCCTTGTTCTCCCTCTTTTTTACAGACTCCTTGAAGGTGCCAGTCTTCCTGCAAGTGGTCTGTGCCATCAATGGTATTCACAGCCTGTGCAGAGTCCGTGTCACCAGGAGACTGGCAGTTCCCCCTTCAGGAAGGGAAGGACGGGAAATAGCAAGGTTGCCGCAGGTCACTGCCCCACTGTGAAAGTTCACACACCACCTGCTATAGCCCTGACAGGTTACCCATAATAAAATAACATGTGACGTCTAGTTCAGCTACTTGGGCTCACCGGCAGGCAGCTCTGCCCCATGTCAGTGACAGTAGGTGGCAACAGCAGGTCCAGTGTGACTGGTTCTGTGTCACAAGGTTTGCTTTTTAAGTTGACTCCTTCTGCTGTTTTAGCTGAAAAACAGAGGCTTCATGTGTCACTTGAGTAAGGTGGGGGACAGTGGCATTGACCCATGGCAGTAAGAGGCGCCGTCTTTCTGCTGATTCGTATGTGCTCCATTCATTTTTCCCGTTCCCTCTTTCCCTGTCTGGAAGGACTCCTACCATTGCTTTCTTCTTAAACGGGTGATAAATGGGAGCTCTGTTGGCTTGTCCAAATTTCCTGCACAAATGTATAGGACGAGTAAGTTGCTGACTTGTCCTTAGTAATTTGCTACCATCGATTCCCTAACTATAGATAAAAATACCTGCTTTCTCAAATAAGACAAAAAATACACCCAGAAGAGAAAATCCACATATATGCTGGGGAGGGTGTGTTTTTGTTTTTCCTTCTCTTACTGTAAGCTCATTGCTAAAGCTCTAAAAACCAGTGCTGGCCACACTGGTTGTGTAGCAGTTTGTAGTCCCGTATGTATGCTCACTTACACTTTTCCCGGTTTTGCTTATTATTCTGATAATAATAAGCCCTCTCCCTCTCCCCTTTTACCCATTTCTTGAAGCTTTTCTCCAGCCAGGGCCAGATTTTGCTTGTCCTGCTCGCATGAATGACCCACTGATCTCCTGTCACGCAAGGGCAGGCTGCGGAATGGGGTCCCTGTCATTAACCCACCCAAGAAGGCAGCTGCTGGGGTGCACGGGCGGCCGGGTCCCTGTTTCTCCCCTTTTTTCCCTTCCCCCTGCCAGAGGCAGCCCCGTCTCCTGAGGTGCTGGGCTGCTGTAACAGGATCTCCCCGCTGCTCCCTGCTCTGGACTTTGTTTTTCTTGGCACACCGCTCACTGAGACACTTTCAAACAGAAAGCAACTCAAAGCGCTTTTGGCTTACTTCCTCGCCTCTTCTCCCCCCTTTCCTTTCTTGAAACAGTTTATGAATAAAATAGCAATATTCTCTCTTAAAAGCATTCGGCTACAATGTTAAAATTTGGATTGCAAGGACTCTTTGCAGTGTTTAGAAGTGGCAGATGTTTGCAACAGGCACAGTGGGAAAAACCCGTCCCTGGTTCCTGCAGCGGGAAGTTAAGGTGCAGGCTCGATTTTTGGTAGAAATATGAATCCCCGTAGATCACTTGCTGCATATTTTAATGACATTTAAACATAACCAGATACAATTAATACTTGAGAAGCAGGGAGCTATTCTAAGCAGCAGGATCTGAAAGCGCTGTATTCAACTGAAGACTTATTCACCATTCACTTAGAAATGGGCTGAAAACAGTCTGTAGGAAATTAACTAAAATAACATTTTGCCCAAAATGGAATATTTTAATTCATGCTAATATGAAATGCTAAGAAAATATGTGTATCAGTAAAGGATTCTTGTAAGCGTAAAACAAACGGTACTTCCCATGCTTCTTTCTCAGCATGGCTGATATTTCTAGAAAATCTGCAGGAATTTTAATCTCTCGTGACTGTGTAGCACAGTGCTTCAGTCTATATGGGGGATGGAAAATTTACATGCACCTGGAAGCAAACATAAATCACAGTCAGTCCAAGCACTATGCAGACTCCACAGCCTCCTCCAGCCAGCCATCTACACATTGCAACTCATTCCAGACGTTTTGAAGACCAGAATATCTGCTGCGTGATTTTTACAGAGCGGCACTGCGTCGTTTACACTCACACAACAACTTCCAGGGAGTTAAGCTGTTAGAGCGTGTAAGCTGGCACAGTCACGGTTTGGCCCAGTCTTCCATGATTTTACCCTAGCTGGGGATCTGGTCCATGAAACAGGAAAGTGAGAGCAGCTGGGACTAAACAGAAAATCTGTCACAGCTATAGAACCATAAAGAAACAGCATGTGATCCAAATACGCTCGAGTTTGCAATTCTTCAGCACAGATCTGCTGACATCAAGGGCTGCGGGACTGACACCAGCTGGGAATTCACCCCAGCATTTCCCTGAGTTCATACTAGCCATGTGAAGACACTAACCCATTTCTTCTTTTACCATTCCCTCCATGGCAAAAGGAAATCAAGTGCAAGAGATACCGTCTCAGAACAAGCCTGCACTGCGGGATCTTTGCAAAGGCATAAGGCAGGACGTTCAGGGCTGTTACTCTGCAGGAACTACAGCCTGACAGCTCTGCTCATACATACGTGGAGGCGTGTGTGTGCATTGGTGAGAATGCTGCATCCTTTGAGAGAACCAGGTGACTCTTGCCATAGAACTACCATTTCTAGTACCTAAACATCTTGCATCAAATGTAAGTGTAGATCTGAAACTTAGTATCATGTCAGAGTTTAGGGAGAAAATAAACCCACATTTTGTAAGTTCTTCTAGCAGAATAATAAAAAAATCCGTATCTCTATGTTATTGCAATGCCAGAGGTTTGTTTGCCAGGCTTTACATTTAAGCTTACCTACATTACTGCAGAAAATTAAAGACATCTGAGAAATCAGAAGGAATTCCAGATACAGTGTATAAAATGTTGGTACTATACTGCAGTTGTACAAGTACCTACAGATAGGTCTTAGGTTTTGATGACTTCAGTAAGTACGCAGTATGATGGAGATCTGTAGTATGATAGAGATACTAACCTGATACCATGCTATCCAAAAGAAAGAAACAGAAAACTAGAAAAAAAACTCAGTAGGAGGTACTAAAATGCCTCACACCATCTCCCATATTGCAGCAGCATCCACACCATGACCAGGTGCTAGGTATTTGATGTGTTTTGAATGACGATATATATCATGGTTCAGAGCTCAGGGCTGTTCCATGGCACGAAGGTATTGGGATGTGCCAGTGAGAGCTCATGGTATATTTTATAAATTCTTATGCAGTGATACTTGAGCATCAGGGGTTTTTTTGTCAGTGATGCTGGGAGGTCTGCTGGCTCATGTTCTTTCCCATTTTTACCTGGTTGTTCAGAAATCTTACAAGGAGGTAGAAAAGGGGGAGGAAAAAGGGAGGAATTAGATATGATTGTTGGTAGGATTATTGATCAGAGATTAATTCCAAAATGCAGGTATTTGCAGATACTGAGATTTGTTTTGCTTGAGACTGTTCAAAAGTGCCCTACTGTCAGGGTTCAAGTAAGCATAGTTCTAACAATTCCTACTCATTATGCCTACTCTTAAATACCAAAATACACCAGTCAAAATTTGAATTTTTTGGACATGCTCTGTTTTTAACAACAGTGATTTCTAAATATTACATGGTGCATTTCATGTAACATGTTATTGTTGTTTAGCATAATATATTAAGTATTTAGGTAGCAAGAATACTTTCCTGGCTAGTTCTTTGGAAGCGATTCTTCTGCTGGAAGAGTATACAATAGCTGATGATACTAATTTCCATGTAAAGCAGATATAGTTGTTATTCCAGCATGCAATGAATAGTGAATAATAATAACCTATTTTTCCATTTTTCTCTAAACTTCTATGAAAGAACAAAAATAAAACTGAGTTGCATTATGCATCTTGAAGACTGTAAGCTGTTCTTGTTGCAGTTGTAATGCCATGAAGAAAATTTAATAGCCAAGGGCCTAGATAGATTTGTCATCATCATTTAGATCCACTTTTAGGTCACCTGCATGAATTTACACAGCCCAGACAATTAAGGCAGCTATCAGTATGGTTGTGTTAGTCTAGTACACTAACCTACTAAAACTAACCCAGTTAAAAAGCAGTTAAACCCAGCAGCTGGCCTCCTGGCTGATGGTCGCAGAAGAGGAACAAGAGATTGTCCACAGAAACTGGATCAGTCTGGGGACAAGTCATGGGTATTTCTTCTTTGGTGGGTCAGAGAACCAGTCCCAAGTGGTGAGCGCCAGCTGCAGGGCACAGCTTGTGCTGGCTCGCTTCTTGTTGACAGTTAATTTCAGTCGTCGAAGTGATAAATTGGATTATCAGAAGACAGAATCAGGAGTAGTCCAGGTGACAGAGCAGCTTGAGCACACGGTGCTACTGAGTGTGTACCGCAGTGAACCCAGCCCCTGCCCTGCAGCAGAGAACTGGTGAGGGACAGTGGTGACGCACAGACATCTCGCCCCAGAGCAGGAGTGGTGCTGGCACAAGGCATGTAAAATGGGCAGCTGCTGGTGGTGCTGCATCTCATTAGGACAATGCAGTTAGGAACAATCGGAATGTTGGAGAATGCTATGTTTGGTAAGAAGACGCTGTCTTTTAAACTCCAATTCTAAAAACCCATAAAAACTGGTGTAGGAGGTATTGCCAAATAGCCTCTCTATCATTTATACATTTGAACTCAATATAGCATTAATAAATGTAAACATTTGCCTTTTATTACTAAGAAAATAATTCTAATGGTTTATGCCTCTGCTTAATTTAATAAAACTGTTGTACATCTCTGGTATGTGTGCTTAGTGGATGGTACTTATTAAAGAAGTAAGTGTATGCCAGTGGATGGTAGTTATTAAAAAATCATTGTATGCCAAAAGCTGTCAGACAAGCTTACTGTTAAATAACGGGTGGCAAAAACATATGTGTTTAACAGAGGAGAATTAAGGCAAAAGCAGTATTGTTAGACTAACATACAATGTATATTTTTTCTATGAAATTGGTCTTCAAGAACACAATATTGACTGTTGCTTAAGCACATGTTTTCTCCAGAGTCTTTTTGGAGTGTACAAGCTAGGACTGGCTAGGAGCAGCACTCTCATACGTAATACTGTGCAGTTCCTCTCATAAACAAGGGTAGCAAGCAGTGTGTGGTGCGTACCTGTACATGCTGTAGTGTGCACTGCTATGCTAGAAAGCATTTTAACTGCTTACATAAACTGAGAGACACCTTCACTCAGTGAAATCTTAGCAGTGGCTGTAAAATACACAGTAAAGGTAATAGCTCAAAATGAATCCCTGACAAAGGGAAACATTTTGAGGAACCCTATACTCCAGTATTTATTGCTCGGGTGACTGTGCTGCCTTCACTTGCGTGGACCTTTTTCTGCTCCTTTGAAATTCTTGGCAGCATCTCATACCACTACAGCTAGTGTAGTGCAGTGAGCTGCACCATCCTCTGTACCTAAAAGGAGGGAACCCACTCACTCCCAGATGTGAAGATACAGTACCTCTGGCTCAGAATATTATCAAATACCATGATGACAACTCACTTTATGGCTCCAATTGCTGTCGGAAGACACAGATGTGAAACAGGAATCTGACTGCTTTGTATAATCTTGGCTACTTAACAGAGACGTGGGAGAGCTCATAGGAGAATGGGGCCCAGGAGAATGCAATTGTGCACAAAAAACTGGAGGAGGGTCACACCCTGCACTGTCCTTTTGCCAATTTAGAAGACAATTACAGAGAAGAGGCTTTGCTCAAGCCACACACATTGAAAAAAGTGGAATTAGAGGGAAGTGATTAAGAGAAGGGTTAAGAGAGGGAAGATGTAAATCCAGTCTCCTGGGCTTTATTTAGAAATGTCTGCCAAGCAAGACTTCCATAACAAGTCGAAAAGCACATTTGCATTTTGAAGTCATGACAATATATATGTTATGCTCAGTAATGTTACACTTCAGCAGTTACAATTGTTTTTAATTAAGTTTGTACATCATATGTATACATACAGATGCTGAAATGGATGGCCTAAGTTAACTGTTTGTCGCTTGGCTTCCAGGAATGCCACTAAGAACTGACATTACAACATGGGATATTTTACCACCAGAACACCAATAACCACATTTGGGCCTCTCCATTTTGTCTCAAGACAATCTTATATCATGTACTACACGGTATAAGAGGCAGGGAGAGTCATTTAAGAACAGAAACTATCCTTCATCTCGGGGTGATCGAAGAGGCAATCAAAATTGCAAGTCCTATAGCATTTATTCAGACCACTGTATAGAATGAGATCAATGAAAGATTTTGGGCAGCCAAAAGTAGAAATAGGATGGAGAAGTAACAGTGTTTAACTTGCACTGAAGTAAGTGTATATCTCACAAATCCAAGATAGCTGGTTTTTTGTCAGGAATAATTTTGTCAGTGTAAAGTTGCAAGATAAATAAAATTTTTAGAGGCACCAGTGATAGTTTTAGATGTTCACTTACCTTTCAGGTATTTCTGAATTTGGCTGGCCTGTTTCCTTTCTCCATGTAGGTTGAGTGCAGGCTCACTGTTCTCTAATACCTCCCCTGCTCCTTAGAGTGTCTGAAGAACAAGGAAAAAGTCTATAGGTGATCTGTTCTTGGGGAGCATTTTCTGTTGAGGAATTCATTTCTGCATGCAAGACTACGAGGCTTAACCAGCCCCAGTAGCAAAAATGTTTTCAGTGGGAGATAATCCTGAACAGCAGTTGTATTATCTGGGCAGGGAGAGCCCACCTGCCTCCAGGTGCCAGATGTGCTGAGGGGGCACAAGTTCTGCTGAGCAATGGACCATCACAGGCTTATTTTTAGGGAGTAAGTAGTGAACAGTAAATGTGTATTACAGCATGTCAGAATTTACTTGCCTGTAGCTACATAGCAGTGATCATTGACATTTAGGATTAATTTTCTTACCAGTTTTTCAACACCGATAACACAGCCACAGGAAACTAAACAAACATTTTTTGAGTAGAATGTTGCACCGTGGTTTGGTAGATGCCTTTACCAAAGTGAACTACTCAGAGAGACCACAATATGTTATTGTCAAGCCCAGTGATGTGGACTCTTGGACTTCAGTCACATAAAAGGAAAATAGTAGTTGCTTAAGGAGTTGCTGAGAAGAGCCTCATTTTCTCAAGTAGGAAATTAAGCTAAATACTTCAAAACAGAAAACTTGAAATACAGTCAAAGTGAAAATATGTCCTTGAGTTAAAGTGAGCCACTTTGGCTTAGGTCTCTGAGTACTAATTCCTGCCAGCAGTACTCAGAAAAAAATATAAACTTAATTAGGAGAGAAGGACTGGTGTGGGTATTGGCCTTATTTTTATAAATCCTTCAATGTTGCTCCATTTAACCCCGCCAGTGAATCTTTTCCTTTGATCTTAAACTAACAGGATTAAAACCAACTTGTTAAAATTGAATCCTGAGGTCACAGTGAAGATTTGTTAAGGCAGAACTTTGTTAAAGTTGCTATGCTTTCTTTTAGAAAAACAAAAGCAGTTAGGTATGGAGTTTATTATTCCAAAAAAATATTATTCAGAGTTCCTTAATTATGATGGTAGATAACAATTACATTTTTATAGTTACATATTTTTTAGTTATAACAAGAAGCTCTTTGTCATCCATCATCCATTCAGTCTGGGGCTAGAAAGGGTTATGTTTTGTGAATGGGCTGTCCCCAGTGTGTCACAGCATCTTGTTGTTCAGGAGGACCGACAGCCCCTCCAGCATCTTCTTCGGTTACTCCTGTACGGTCTTCAATGGAAATAAGTGGAAATTTGAAAATAAATCTTCACAATCATGTTACTTCCTTGCTTTTCATGCATACTCAAAAGGTAAACATGAATTGCTTAACTGAGTTAATCCAGAAACAGATGGCAACATAACATATTTCTCTGTGTGCTGAAATCCTACAGAAGAGGCACCTGAGATGATCTAGCAGGTGGGCTCAACCTTCTGTCCTTTGCTCTGTTCCAATGCAGTCCATAATGTTACTGGGAATCTCATATAACTATTGGGCATCTTACCCTGATTTTGTAATGAGGAGTAAGTTGCAAAGCACTGTATCATTTGATTCCAACATCTTTACAGAAATGCTATGTTTAAGGTGTTGGCACCAATCTTGAGGTTACTCACATTAATAACAAACTCTATAACAACGTTTACTACTACACAGAATTTAATAGGTAAATTAAACATAGTAGTGGTTTCATTATTTAGTAGTGGCCTGACGTAACAATTTTATTTTTATTAGCAGGGGTGTTATATTGTAAAAATTACCTATATTATGAACTACAAAACTACACTATAAACCTTAGCAAAGAGGCCAGTCAACCACGTGTAACTGCTGCATTCCAGAGTCAACATACTAACTTAGTCTCATGTCTAACATCATTTAGTATATAGCTAATGAGAGTAAGTCATGAGAGACAGAGAGAGTATGTATTTATGTAGAAAATGTGAACCTTATTCCTTTACAAGTAGTCATGGAATATTATGTGCATGTAAGTAATGGTAAATCAGTAGAGCACAGCCATAAGATTAATTCACAGAAATTCTTACGGATGAAACACTGTAACAGTTCAGCACTGTGTTAGTAAAATGCTGAAGAATGTCATTTATGGGAAAGCCTTGAGAAGCTGTCATCATCTCATCAGTTTACTGGAAGAGAATATGGTCAGTTAAAAAAATTATGGGTTAGGTTTTTAGTTAATATAAATCATTGCTTGTTGTGTTCAACAGGAAAAGTACACTTAACACCAAAAGATTTGTCCTATTCTTTTGGTTTTGTGTCATCTTTTCCTTGTTGTTGTAACTAAATTAAAATAGATTTCTCATTTCTCACATTACTTAGTTGGATTTGTTTGAAAGCTGCTTGACTATGGTATTGGGTTTGCATGGCCAGGAGCTGCAGCCCATGGGAAGAACCCATGTTGGAGAAGTTCGTGGAGGACTGTCTCCCATGGGAAGGACCCCAGGCTGGAGCAGGGGAAGTGTGAGGAGGAAGGAGCGGCAGAGACAGCCTGTGGTAAGCTGACCGCAGCCCCATCTCCATCCCCCTGGGTGGGAAGAGCTAGAGAAACTGGGAGCGAAGTTGAGCCTGGGAAGAAGGGAGGGGTCAGGGAAAGGTGTTTCAAGATTCAGTTTTTACTTCTCACTGTCCTACTCTGATTTGATTGGTAACAGATTAAACTGATGTCCCCAAGCCGAGCCTGTGCTGCCCTTGCCGGTCCCTGGTGAGCGCTCTCCTGCCCGCACCTCGGCCCACCGGCCTCGCGTGATATTTTCTGTCCCCTGCCTGGCTGGGGGGGGGCAGCGACAGAGCAGCTGGGGGGCACCTGGCCACCAGCCAGGGGCAACCCACCACAACTGTTTACTTTCTTATTCCAATTAAAGATCTGTGGAGTTATGGGTACTGTTTATTTGCCTAGTCAATTGGCTAGAGTTTTGATCTGCTTTATTATTGTATACTAAATTCCTCTGAAGTCATATAATATTTACTTGTAGCCCTGCCTATGTGCAAAAGAAAATATAAATTCACATCTTTGACTTATTGAAGACTAATCATATACCATAAACAATTCTGAACAGGCAAGACATGGATCAGATTGCCTTCCCATATGATTATGTTGGAACTAGTTAGAGATGAAAGTACGAAAAGTAGCATTATTTTACTTTCTAATCGCGTTAATGTGTTCTGCATACTTTCAGAATTCTTCATTACTAGTTATTTATACCATTAGTAAATATATTAGTGGAGTATAAAGTGATAAAAGCAGTTGACTGGTAGTGAGAAAATTTCCTTAGGACTAAAACAAATGCTGTTCATAATCAGCACAATTTATAAATACTTCAAGTCGCACTTAGAAGAAGAAAAAAGCTGGTAGTGTAGAAAATGAGGAGTGCATTTCATTAACAAATATTTACATTGTGAAAGACATTTTCTACTAAGATGGAAAAAAATGCTATCATCTTTTCACAGTTTCAGAAGAATGGCCAATGTGTTGGTAAGAAGTTGGCTTATTTCTCTGGACCACTTACAAATAAGTATGAATAAGCAAGTTGTAAAATTTCCAAGCTCACATCAAAACGCCAGTAACAGTGCAGGGCGTAGATTCCAAGGGAGTTTCCAGTGCCCTGTGTCACGGAGCCAGCCATTCATTGCCATGCAGAAAAGCACAGCAGCATTCAGAGGCTGCACTCTCACGTCTTAGAAGGGGCACTGGGATTAAAACATCAGTATACATAAGTGTTCTGTTAAAACCCTAAGAAAGCATATGCCTAAAATAACAAAAAGTACAGCAACCCTGAAGAGAACCCCTCTATAATAACAGTTATAACAGTTAGTTATCTGCAGTTTAGATCAGTGGTAGTGCTTTACCGCTAAATCTTAAAATGCTGTTGCAAAGCAGTAAGATGAAAGCATAAACTACCAGAAAAAATCATAGTAAGCAGTTCTGTGAGGAGGATAATTGCAGGTTGTATCACTTCAAAATACATGTTTTTCTGATGTTCTACATCAGATCTGTCTGAAGACCCTACAGTAGAAGACAGACTGTATAAGGAGTAAGAAACCACAGATGAAAAGTGTAGAGACCATTATTTTGAAGTTTATTAAGCAGGTAATTGCACATCTTGATTTGTACTACTTAATTTACTCTGTGTGCTGTCCCACTGACTGAAGTAATAAGGAAGCAGAGAGAGGATTTCAAAGAATGGAAAGTTCAACAACCTGTTTTTCCTGTAGTTACTTTTAACTTCAAGTTTAGTAGCAAAAAGTGTTCTGATTATCTAGAGAACAGAAATATGAGAATAAGGTATGCTGGTTCTGGTCATCATTAGAAATTGTGACACAAAGAACATGCTTATCTGCACAGAAAAAAAGATTATCCAAAATTACATATGTTTAAAGCAGAAAACCCCCAATTCACATGGAATGCAGCCACAGAGGAGGAGACACAGCACAGAAAACCTTAGGGTACTTTTCAGATGAGAAGGAATGTCATCACAGCCATGTTCAAATTGCATTTTACATCCAAAACCAGACCTAAAATGATGCAAAACTGAGTTCGGTGGCCCCTAATGAAGGTCCTTGTTGCTTAATGAAATCCAGATCCCCAAGTTAGGCGCTCAACTACCTTTTCGAAAAAGAGATAAGCACCTAAACATTCAGAAGAGCTGAACACCTATTGACACACTACCTTTCAGCTCCTTATGATTTTACCCTTTAATACATGTGTGCGTGACTTTCACTGCTAAGGTTAGAATTATAAATGTCACAGTTAACATTATGTTTCTTTAAGTGTTGTTTCATGTTGAATATTAGCTTCTTCCTGAAAAAGCAATAGTGAAAGTGTCAGATATTCCCCTATAATCTGTTTAGGCATGCCAGCTTTCCTTAGGGAACATAAAAGCTTGACTACGGAGAAGAAAAGCTTTGAATATCAGACTAGCCTTTTCCCCTCAGCTTTGTAACATTACCCCAACTATAATAGAGATGTAATCTATATTGTCCTAATGCTTTGTATAATTTGTGTTAAATAATCACTTGAAGCTTGTCTGGAAACCATGAAACTCTAATGTCCATGTCCTTCATATGTCTGCCTCTATCTCAAATGCATTTTTGGGTGCTCTTGCAGGCTTTTAAAGTTATGCTGGGCAGTTTCTCGTGAACTTCAGTGGGAAAAAAAAAAATCAGGCAGTTTTAATCTTCCCAGAATACTTCATGAAAGCAGTCACTGGGCCGTTTGAGGGATTAACCAACAGGAGCTTTAAACTACCCACTCATGTAAGCAAGTGTCCCAGCCAGCTTCCAGCGAAGCATGAACGAGCGCAGCCTTTAATGGCAGCTGGCATTAAAGAGCACTCCTGCATCACATGCTGCTTTGGGCTTTAGTGGAAGGCCCTTGACATCAGAAAGAGCTGAACTCTGACCTTGGCCCTTGCCACCTTGATTATCAGCGAGAGCAATTTGTTAGGGGTTATTGTGTGTGCAGGTCTGCATCAGTTGGGCAGTTAGGAATTTCTAAAGCAAACAGCAAGAAGCTACATAATGCGCTACATACAAAGGGCTTTCACATTTGAATTCATATATCACACGTTACACAAACAAATTGCATTAAAAGATTGTTAAATTGTACACTGAATGGCTCAACAGGCAGGGCAGCTGTATATTCTTTCCTTTAGTCTTATGATCACATACTGTCCCCGAAACCTCCCTTCAGTGCACGTAAGTGATGGCGCTGGCTGGGATGAGCAGCTTTTCAGTACTTTTGTGTTACTCTTATTGTTCGGCGGGTGTTTCACATGGCTGACTTCCTGACACGGTCTGAACTTTGCTTCAAGGACAGAATTGCTAATTTTGCCACAATTGTGCCTTTTTGTGGCTTTCACAAACATTAATTAATCTTCCCAACTGCAAAGTGAAATGATATTAAGAGGTAGGAACCTGAAGTACACCGAAAAAAGTCATCCCATGGTGGGTGACAGTTAGTAAGCCTTGGACCTGATCTGTCAGAGTATTTAGAGTCACATCATCACTTTGAATGTTTAGAGCAGGGACGCTACTGTAGTGTGAGGTTGTGGGGTGGCAGCACTCCAGCAGATCAGCCAGCTGAGGTGCCTCATGCAGGGCACTAACACACTGGGGAATGTTCAGCTTGTGGCCACCTGCAAAAAGCTCATATTGAGTAATCCACAGCACACCAGCACAGCAATGCTCAACTGTTTTAAAAAACAGACCATATTTCTTCCCAAAACTCTCCCATCATCATCCCCTGTCTTTCTGGCTTCCCATGCAGCATGTCTCAACTGTTTTAAAAAACAGACCATATTTCCCTGAAAACTCTCCCATCATCATCCCCTGTCTTTCTGGCTTTCCATGCAGCATGTCTCCCTCCGGCTGTTTTCCCCTGCTGCTGGAGCCCATATTTCCGATCTCCTGCCCCAGCCAGGCACAGCTTCCCATTGCTTACTGCAGACCCCAGGCTACGCCATTGCCCTGTGGTTTTAGCCAGGTTGTTTCTTGCTTTTTCATCCAGTCACTTGTCTCCCGTGTCTAGGGCAGGAGCTGGAGCTGGGAGCTCCTGGCTGCAGCAGCGCTGGTGCAGGGCATGCCAGCACAGTCGCAGGCTCTGGTGGCCCCACCTGCCAAAGCAGTGTGCCACCACAGCCCACCTGTGAAGTGAGAGGTGTGATACCCTAATACTTACGGTGTGCAAAACAGCCTATTTTCCCCTATATTCATTCTCAGAAACAGGTGAGCAGGTTTTTTGCTTGAAAATTTTTTCACAAAACTAAAGGTGAAACAGATAGCCAGCATGGATAATTTCAAGGTCCTGGATAAAACTGGTGAAGTGTAAGTAACTGAAAAATGGTCTGAAAAGGTGCCAAGGATGACTAACTACAGGTATTTTTAGCAATCTCAACTAAAATACATAATGTACAAAAAGGTGCTGTGACATACTATTGTTTTGGAAGCCTCCCTAGTTATCCCATATTACATGTAAAAAGGATGGAAGTTAGAATCATAGAATCATTTAGGTTGGAAAAGACCTTTGAGATCGTAAGAGTCCAACCATTGACCCAGCACTGCCAAGCCCACCGCTGACCCATGTCCCCAAGTGCCACATCTGCACATCTTTTAAAACACCCCCAGGGGTGGTGACCCCACCACCTCGCCGGCAGCCTGTGCCAGGGCTTGGCCACCCTTCCCGTGAAGGAATTTTTCCTAATCCTCAACCTGAACCTCCCCTGGCGCAACTTGAGGCCGTTCCCTCCTGTCCTGCCGCTTGTCACCTGGGAGAAGAGACCGACCCCCCCACGTACCCCCCCCTTTCAGGCA
>JAVJGI010000050.1:19403386-19430108 GCA_035590275.1 Ibycter americanus | reverse complement strand
TATTGGGTTTTTTGTTGTTGTTTTTTTTTTAAAAAAAAAAAAAAAAAACAAAAAAGACCCCTTCCACCAGGCTACTTTCAGAAAACTACTTTTATTTAGCTGAATTGCTAATCAAGATTCCCCAGCAATGATCACTTCCACTGTGTTACCAAGTGCCAGTCACATCCTGCCATGCCACATTGAGACTAAAACTCAAAGTGATTAGGATACCTAGATATGAAGGGCATAATTTCTCAGATTCTGCTGTGACAAGGTATGTCATATGCTAACAACAGAACACATGTTTACTAATAATCTGCCTTGCTTAAACAGCATCAGCATTGGCCTTATAGCAACACCACTGTGGCACAGAAGTACTCCTCAATCTGCTTGGTTCATGATTACATTGAAATTTTATTTTATGACAATCTCACTAATTTCCAGCAAAATTACTGTCATTAATGAAGGTGAGAAGATGCAGGTATTTGCAGAATCTGGACAGTAGACTAAACTGATTTTTTTTAATTAAGTGTATGAACAGTGCAATGAAACCTCAATTAAGATCTCTAGAGGTTACAAACATCCAAGTAATAATGCCACAATGGTGATGTAGCTTGCCATGTGCAGTTGGCACATCAGATCCCAGCACACCAGTTAATAATTTTGATTTACAAGAACACACATGCTCACTATTAGGAAGGGTCTTCAACTGCTCTTACTGCACGAATGCTAGTCTGTGCACTCTACAGACTGTGGCAATATTCAAATCAAACTTCAGGTGAATTATCATACAGTAGCATTTTGGTCTGTCTTCCCCACCTCACCTTCTTCCACATTCCAGTCTCTATTTACTAGAAATTAACAAAGCTCTGTCTCTGAAGCAGACCTCTACTGTTCAAATTTGAAATATGACCAGGCAAAATTTGCAATAAATTCTAGACAAACATAATACATTTTCATTAGTCACAAACCTCACACACAAGCCATAATCTCTCTGGCTTATGAATTTTTGAGTAAGCTATGGTCAAGTATCAAAGAAACCCAGATTAAAGCTGTCCTGAAATTGCAGTGCTAGGTAAGACTTCCAAGTGTTTTGGGTAGAAGGCACAGATCTCCCCCAGAAACCATGCACTTTTTTGATCTAGCAATTTTCATCAAGTTTTTGTTCATATAAAATCTTAAACCCAAAAATGGAAGTCTAGAACTATCTCACTGAAACCACAGATCATGCAGACATCTGACAACCTGCTTCCACAAAGCCCCATTAACCATATTAGGGTAGAAAATAACCGACCCTCGCTGGGTAAATTGCTGCTGACAGTTGGAGCTTTTTCCAATGAAAATGTCTTATAAGCAACAGGGACATCTCAAATGAGAAGGATATTGGAAATCCTGCTCTGAAACAGCTGCTATTTCTCATGTTATCACCCCCTCGGGAACTCATGTCCTTGCACAAAACAGATTTTGCATGAGTAAGCCATGTAGCTGGGTCTGGAGCACTCAGAATTGCTTAAAGTGGCTCGCAATCTAGGCTCAGATGTGCCCCATTTGGCTTCCCCCTAAAAGAACCCATGCTAGCCAAGGTTTTGGCATGAAGCTACCTACAGCCTGGCATCAAATACACAGTAATGATTTATGATGAACCTGTAAAGGCCTAAGTTCCTCTGTTCCATCCCTCACTGTTGCTTTTGTGCACGATGGAATTTGGGTAACAGGACAAATCACAGCAGCCTTCAGGAAGCAGACAGGATTTTATCCTTCCTCAGGAAGTAATTGCTATGAATACTGGCATGTTCTCACTTCCATCATCCCATAACCAGCTTCCAAACTAAAGTATGACGTTTCCTCTAGCTGCTTGCATGTTTTATATTTTGTCCTTTCTGTGACCGAGGTATATTTTTCTCCTGCTTTCCTGGGTTAGTGGCCTAGGAAGCTGTATATTTGGCTTTTCTTATTACAGAGGCACAATAGAATGGAAGTCTCGATCCTGTTTCCCTCTCACCCACAGCTTAAACACAATTAACTTTTCATTTGATGCATTCTTCCTGTCTGCACTCATAATGCTCCCCCAGGAAACGAGAGCCAATAAGTCCTACACAAGAGTAGAAGAGAGCAGGGTACTGACCAAATATTGTATAAAGCTGTATTATAGGCCTATGGGAAAAAAAGTTAATTAAAGACCACAGATATCCTTTGGGAAAATGTTTAATATATTAGCTCTTGCAGCAGAGCAACAGAATATAAACAAACCCCTCCTCTTTGGAAACTGAATATATCACACGTTTGGGGGGAAAAAAAACCCCAGCAAAATCCAACACTGTTTTTATTGGTCATTGGCTACAAATATATCTAATCAGATACACAAAGAACACACTTAAAGAATATTAACTTCAACAAATGTGATCTCTACTGTGGCCTATATATCACCTTCCTGAATTGGGAAGTACCTTTGTATAGTTCAGATACTGTCACAAGTTTTATAACAGCAATAACAATTAATAAGCATTTCTACATAGTTCCCAGTGCTCAGCAAGCACAAGAAAAGGCTTAAAGACAGACCCAGGCTTCTGAACTCACCCAGAGTAGGAGCCTTGGAAGCCTGAACAGTTGTAT
Organism: Ibycter americanus; assembly: GCA_035590275.1. Lineage (NCBI taxonomy): Eukaryota > Metazoa > Chordata > Aves > Falconiformes > Falconidae > Ibycter > Ibycter americanus. The sequence continues at coordinate 19,427,516 of JAVJGI010000050.1, read as the reverse complement.
CCAGAGACTAATTTCAGAGGGTCTCTCTCTCTCTGCCTAAATCTCTCCAAAGGGATGCACAAGATTAATATTCTGCAAGGTATTAATTCAGAAGGTCAAAAACTAAATGCTCCAATAGCCACACATTTTACGCAGGAGAAAAGTGGAAGTTTATTGAATAGCTTACTCATTAGTATACATTTTCAGAGGAACCAACCCAGTCTCTAAGGTAATATTAAGCAAGCCTCCTGGCTAGGTTTACTTTACTTGTGTTAACAATTCCACTGGAGCAGATACCAAATTTAAGCACATGCAACAAGTTTACAGAAATGCTAGCATATGCATTTGAGTAGGATTGTTTATGCATTTTCTCTCTAACAAGCTCCAACAAAAGCCAAACTAAACTAATCCCATCTCTCAACTTCCACTGGCTTTGATGAGGCATAGGCACATTTGTATCCAGTCTCCTTGGATCTCTCCCACTACCATCAGCAGGAAGATAGGTGTTCAGAATTGCTCAGGAAGAGCCTGTGCTTGCTTTGCTCTGAACTGATGGATCACATGAGAGGAAGTCCCTAAGAATGTAGACTATGGCCAGCATATTTGATGACACAAGGGAAACTACTTAACCCACACCACAAAACAGGGATAACATGATTTGCAGCAGGATCTGAGACTCTGCCTGGTGAGATGCTGTCCCTCACTTCCTGCACAGTTCCAGAGAATCCCAGGTATCACTGCCCACTGGGCCAGTGGCTATGTCGAACACAGAGGCCCCAGCCTGGGGGCACAGGGAGATGACTACACGATCAGAAGTTGGCAGCACAGCAGAGACCTGCGAGGCTGGGATCTACAGCTACATGCGTATGCTCCCAGTCTTGGGGAGGCCATATGACACAGTTCACAGTGTTTGCATTTCACCTTAACTTTCCAAATTCAAAGCAGAAACATTGATCTGGAAGCTGAACCCTGAAGCTGTGTGTTCAGTGTAAGTGAAGAACGAGTACAGTTGGAAAATGGCTATAAATACACAGTTGAACCATAAGCTTTATTTTCAATTGACACTAACATTCTAAATCTGTATGTAATATGCAGCTTGCTGTTGTTCTTGCTTAACTAGGACACGGGTACATCTTGGGTCTTGCCATAAAAATTATGTGTACAGCTTCCCGCCCCACCCACCCACCCACTCCCATGCTTGTTTTCACAAATATATCTTAGAATACTTTATTTGAATAGGTATTCTAGAGGAGGAAGAAGGATGACATGGCCCATCAGGCTACTCCCAAAGCTGTCACGCCTGTCTAAATTGTAAGTCAGGACTGTATCCTGCAGGTAATGTTGCCAGCTGCAATAAAGAGGTCAGCCCTCTGAATGAGATACTCATGGGATTAACAGCAGCAATAGCCAGGTCAGCTCAAAGGAATGTCCTCCCTGGTATGTTTTGGGACTTCTTTTAAAAAGCAAAACTACTTACACACAAACTCTCTATCATCATGCATATGTTCTTTTTCTGGTTCTTAAAAAAAAGTATACATCTGCAACCAGGCCACCCACAAACTGGAACAAGAGTCATTTGTCTAGCAGGGTTTCTTGATGGAATACGCAACAAGAAAGATACAGCCTTTGTGCTAAAAGTAAGCGTGCATGTTCACTGTGTTTAAAGTTTTAACTATAAGCTCCTCTCTGAATAGAGCTATTGTACCTATGATTTATCAGGCAAAAAATAGCTGTTTACTTTTGTAATTACAAGCACCTTTTCCAACAACACTTAAGTGATTGTTTTTTAAAAAAATAACCTCACGTGAAAGGAGTAATAAACACAAAATGATGTTTCATTAAGACCAAGAATTTTTATTAGCTGTTCCATCAGATTTAAGTAGCATCTTTAGTATATGAATGTGCATATGTATAATCTGTCAGATTCGTCAGCTTTTGATGGATGTTTTCACTCTCACTGTTATTATTACTCTTATATAGTAATGGTGGCAACAGGGACCTAGTTTATTATACCTTATGTTGCATCTGCCACAATGCCCTGGGGCTAGAGTCATCTATTCCAAACACTATTCCTTGCAATTACACTTGATTGTTAACTGTATATGTTCAGTACCACTTACATTTGACTGTTGCTGTTCTGAGGTTTTCTTCTGATCGGTCATGCTTGAGCTCCCAGTTAGTTAATGGGGTTATACGCATCATTAGAACTGAAACACAAAGTAAAAATTACATTAATATAGCTAATAGTGGATTAAAATACGAGTCATAACCGAAAACAGTATGGCTTTGAAATCTTTTGGTCATATATTTCACAGGCAGCAGATTAAAAACTTGAATTGGTACTGAAGATAGGATCATAGAACCATTTAGGTTGGAAAAGACCTTTAAGATCATCAAGTCCAACTGCAAATGTAACGCTGCCAAGTCCCTGGCAGTCTGTTCCAACGCTTGACAACCCTTTTGGTGAAGAAATTTTTCCTAATGTCCAATCTAAACCTTCCCTGGTGCAACTTAAGGTCATTTCCTCTTGTCCTATCACTTGTTATCTGGGACAAGAGACTGACAGCCACCTCACTGCAACCTCCTTTCAGGTAGTTGAAGAGAGCGATAAGGTCTCCGCTGAACCTCATTTTCTCCAGGCTAAACAGTCCCAGTTCCCTCAGCTGCTCCTCATAAGATCTGGTTTTGATGTGCCAATACCACCCCAGTATGGTACTGCCAGGCTAGCAGTCTAGCCACCCTCTGTGCCACCCAGCTCCTCAGTGCGTTCAGGCTGCACATACTGCACCATCCTTCCTGCAGCCAGAAGCATCCCCCTTCATCCTACAAATTATCAAGTACCAGAGAAAAGCCTAATGAGATAAAGCCTGAGGTTTCCAGTAACACATCATAATCACACACTGTAAATGCACATTTGCTGAAATGCACGCACTTGATGCGCGTAAACTGAAAAAGGAGGGATCACATCTGCCATTCACCCCTGAAGTGACAAACCTCCAAGAGCACATCAGTGAAGAAAGAATACATTGACTTTCTTAGCTGCTGCATCACTGTTTGAGCATATAAACGATAAAGCCAACTTCTTCCAAGAGGAAACTTACTTGAGGTGTCCTTGGGACTCAAGAACAAGGAGCACAAAACTAGCTAAATATCAGCACAAGGCACAGCATGAAAGCTACACGCTGACTGGTCCTACCAGAAATAAAGCAAGGCAAGAGCACCCACAGCTCCACAGAGCAGTTAACTTCAAACTGCAGTGTAAAGGAAACAGCCAAGAAGGGAAGTCCGCCCATCTGCAGTGTTTGAATGGAGGTTGTTGAGCTGCTTTGCAGCAGCAGTCACAATGTGCTCACGCATCACCAAATCCGGCAGCTCAGCCTGAAAGGGTGAGAGTAAGAACAGAGCTTTGTATGAAAACCACTACTCTGAAATACTATGTATGTTTCTTTTATTTGCAGCAAAGTTCCTGCAAACCAAATGGCAAGAACAGGAAGGAGTGGAACTAAATTACAATATCTGCTTTCATCATGTCAGAAAGCTCTTCCCCATAAGCTAGGTAAGCTTATACCTCAGGTACAGCCAACAGTCAACATAAGCCAGAGACATGAAAACAAGCATCTGCCACTATCAAATTATTTTGTCAAGTTATGCTTAAGGGTTGATTGATGCGCTTTTAACATCAAATAACATTAAGCTTGGAAGCTCTGAAATACAGTCATCATTCATCAGTCAAACTTAAATTTTCAAATCAACCAGTGTAAGATTAATTAATACAGAAGGTGTCAAGATGTCTTCGTGTAATTATTGTTCTGTAGCGATTAGGAAGTAAGTTTACATTATTTGCTAAAAGACAGACAACTGCTAAGCCTGTTACCAATAATAAATCAATTTCTCTCTTTAAAAAATTGTTAATCTTTAATTGACACTAGCATAGACATATTTATTCACATTTCTTTGAATATGCTTGCCTTACTGAACACAATGAGTTTGTATACGTTGAACATGAAGTTTGAGTTACTTCATATTCAGAAAAACAAAAAATGTACTTTGTAGTAGTATCACAAGGATCACAGTGGCCTCCTAAAATAAATAGAATAATTAAATAAAGTCATACCAGCAGACAAGCAAAGATGGTCTAAACAATATCAAGAGACTGAAAGCATAAATCATGATTACAACCCATATAATCTTTGACCTACACACAAGCTACAAGGTTCAAAGGTGGCATTGCATTATGTATTTATTGCTTGCCTAAGCCATTATTCACCAGTCTTCCTTTTAAGAGGTAGGTATGATGGGAGCCTTGTACAGGGAAGAATACATCATAAAATCTTCCATATGAAGGATGGTACAGCTAATTTATCTTGTGTTGCCTTCTTCTCAATTTAATGGCATGGCAGCTTTCCACTAAATGAAGATTCACAATGCAATGCAAGAACAGAACAAAGTGCAACCATTCCCAGAGCAGCCTCTGCATTCTCCGTAGTCCTCAGAAGATCTGCTCATCATATTGACAAATGAAGTGAGGCATACTATACCTTGAGGACAGTAGAGACATGAGCAACAAAGCACAAAGCTATTCCAATGCCAGTACAACACCATAAACTGGCATCTACAGTGTCATTAACACAAGACTGGAGCAACCAACCTGCCCCTTCGGGCATCAGGATCAGGTTGCCTAACACTGCCATTAGCACCTGCTGCTACATCAGAGAAAATACACCCCAAATCACATCCAAGCTTTTAACCACAAGCACTCTGCAGTGTTTGTTCCCTTTCCCCTGTGCATTTCTGACAGTACCCTGCTTTCAGTGAACAGAGACTCCAGCAAGGTTGACATTTCCTATCTATTGACAGGGAGTCCATGAGTACTACAGTGATTTTGACAGCCCTGTGCTGGTCTTGCCCATTAGTTCTACAGCTCCAAAGTTCTCAAAGGCCTGTACAGGCCATCTCTGGGCCATGATGGAGAAGTTACACCTTTGCTTCCAAATAAAGAGAGCAATGTGAGTTCAGGAGTAGTTCACCACAGCACCCATACAGATCTAGAACGACAGGAACTCTGTTAGATCAAATGGACTCCAATAGGGAATCCTATTCTCGATTCACGTAAAAAACTAAATCCCTAATCAAAGGGTCACATTTGCTAAATGAATATTGTCATGATGTTGCACAAACAGAATTGCTTGCTTTCCTGGAAATCAACAGCAGCATAATGTTCAGTGTTTGCTAACTCATTTGAACAGCTGGCATCTTGGCCAGCCGAGGAGTACAGTGTCTCTTAAGGAGCCGAGCCTGTGAAATGCAAAGGCCAACTTTCCTTTTCTCTGTTGATTACAAGAGACTTAAAAGCTGCTTCACGTAGGAAGAACAAGACAACTTTTTTTTTTACTATATCCCATGGAACACAGGGTTGGTTTAGCTGCCTAAAGCCAAGGAGTTGTGTCTTAACTAGGAAAAACTGGATCCTAACCACTCCTTTGCCAGTATTTAGCTCTTTCCAGTAATACAAGAAACCTATATACCAAGCACCTTAATGCAAAATGCTCACAAAGAATGTAAAAAATATTGCAACTTAGGCATGGATGTGCATTTGGTTCCTTCTGTATTCAACTCTAGAGGAAGCAATTTCTGTAAAAATGAGTTTTGCTGCATGGTTCCTGGCATAGTTATCTAACATGCCCTCAGGCGGTTATTTGTAGTATTTACATTTTTTACCAACTTATCAAGAGAAAATTCAATTGTTCCTAATGACAGTCACACTGTGTGTCTCCCATTCTCATATATATAGGGAAGTGTTTATTATCCATTTGTAGTAATTAAGGCACTGATGTTATATGGATCCATAAAGCCAACTTCATTAAGCAAACAAAGGCTTTTTTTTTTCCTCCAAACTTACAACTGCAAAAATATTTACAAATAAAAGCTTGGTTAGAACATGTAGCACAGTTTGAAGAACAAACCACTATTGACAAATCTAAAATATTCTTAGAATTGGAGAAAAAAAACCCACAAAACAAACACCCACGGTCTGAAAAATACTTATTTTTCCAACATTAGCTGGAAAGAGTCAAAATAATTATGTAGCTGAAAACATCCCAGAGACAGTGTTGGACAATGTCTGTCTATCTATTTCAGCTTTTCTTATAAAATAGTTAAGCAAACTGCTTTTTACAAGTTTGAGGCCACTTATTACCGGGGGAGGGGAATCTTCCATACCCTTTCAAGGACTTCACATCATTTGTTTCTGATACATGAAATACAACATTGGACAACTGACCAGGAGCTGCTGCCAGATGCCACTGCTTTTACCAGGGACCTACTGAACAGTTCAATTCTATTGAACAAACATAAGGTTAGCAAGCAAATGACTCAACCAAGTTAAGTAATTTATTTTAAAACCAGCAGAGGAACACACTAAACCAAAAAACCTGATGTGAAATACATGTGGGCTAGGTTTCATTACTAAGCTTCCAGTTTCTTTACCTCCAAAAACCAAATTCCATTGGTCATACAGCAATACATCTCTTTCATGACTATTCTTGAACAATTTTGCTGTGCTTACACAATACTGTGTGTTGTTTTATTTTGGGACATGCAATGCTCTAGGAGCCTCATCCGCAAAATTTTTCACGAATTCAACCTATGGCAACAGAGCTTCAGCTGTCATCCTCTCTAATTACAGCACTAGGCAAGTTATCGGATTAAGGTGGAGAACAAGAACCAGGATGGGAATCAAGTACCTGCATAATTAAATCCACTGCAGCCAGTGAGACCAATTGAAAGTCAACATAGACGTGTCTAAGTTAACTGTCAAGAAACCCCCGCAAATGGGACACACGCCTCTGCCACAACACGTCTGTCAGTACTTCAGAGGACTAACAGGATTCTAGCACATTATCATCACAAGATCCCCAGAGAGGCTAGGCAAAATCCCAAAGCCAGTGAAGTCCATGGGAACACTTGCATTAAACTTTGGGTTCATTCTACATCTTCCTGATTCTCTGTAGAAGTACTGTGCAACCACAGAACATGCAAACATCAACTCCTGTAGAGGACCTCCAGAAGAAACACAGCTCTTCATTCCTTGAAATGCCATCTTGCTCTGTGTCAAGTCCTACTGTATTTTCTCTCTTGGCAGTACTATAGTTACCCACTGCAACACACGTGAAATCAGGACTGAAATACTTCACAAGCCATGCAGTAAAACAAACTGTTCCCGTGCAAATCTCTCCTGTAAGTGCACATACAATTCCAAACACAGCGGTCATAGTGATGGTTTTTTTTTTCCCTGCAGAGCTGGAGAAAGGGGGAGATCAAGTCTTCTCTCAGTTTAATTGAAATGTTTGAAAGAGGTGTCTTGCTGGACCTGTACAAAGTTTTTGTAAAGGTGACCAAATCCTAGCAAGTTCAGATTGCAGTTAATATGTAAAACTTGGACTGTGTTTTCTGAAGTTTGCAAACCTTGCAGGCAGATTTGGGCTTTAGTTCAAACAGATCTGGAGTGATTTGTATTTTATTTTAAATGATGCCCAAAACTACAATTAAGTAAGGCTTTCACCAAAACTGTACTTTCAATTCAACTCAATGGAATGGTCTCATTTTTCCAGCAAGCAAGTCCTAATGCATTCACTCTACCACAGGAGGCAGGCGTGAAGACTGCTTCCTCACAGTATATTGAGATAACCAAAAAAACAGAGGATCCAAAGACAATGAAGTATAACACAGTACTCAGACCAAATGTCAAGAAGTGACACAGTAAAACAGCTTTGCATACATTTCTCTTGATTAATATTCAAATTCAAGAGCAGCTCAGACTTCACCCTTCACATTTAAGCAAAGTGCAGCAGGAGAAAGAGGTCTGGTACTGGGGAAGGCAGTTTCACAGCAACGTTCCTATTTTATTTTTCCCCTTTGATACTTGAGGGTGTGATGCACAGAAAACCAGGTGCTCTGTTGGAACAAGTCAATACAGCACTGAAGTGAACACTAACCTAAAGCAACAGAGAACTATTGGGCAGGGGTTTACTCCTACTACAGAGGTGGTCTTGCATCTTATAATCATCTCCTAAGCCCTCAGTTAGTGCCAGTCAATCAAACCTTAAGGAAAAGGAATATTGTAGTTTCCATGTGAGGAATGTAAACAGTTTGGGACCCTGCAGGCTGAAAGAGACAGGGTAAGCACTACCATCTCCTGTGCAGATATTACTTTAGCATCTTTGTAATACCTCACCTGTTAACCGCACCTTCAGCCTCATGAATCCAGATACCACATGGTACAGTGACAGAAATATAAATGTCATCCTGCTTTCATGTTTGAATTTGGCATGCAAGTTACAGCTGATCACATATAAAAGCCTTCCAGTATGTATGCCAAAAGAGTTTGTTAAGACCAGGTAGTAAACTTTAGTAGTGATGGTGTAACGAAACTTAGTTTTTAGGACCCACTCCAATCTTCCATTAAGAAAAAAAATTCATCAGTATGAATGGAACTACATGTTTAGGACCTGCTGTTTCCTCACTGTACTGCTTCATAATATGCTGCCTAAAGTCATAGTCCGCAGTGGTTTTTAAAATTCAAAATCTGTTTAGCACTTTAATGTCATAATGCATGTTACACAGCAGAAGCTGAATTACAACTATTTAATGTATATAACATTTTACTCCTATGAAAAAGATTATTTGTATATATATCAAATAGAGTTTACACTTAAAACTGCAGAAAAAGTTATGTATTAATGTTCTGTAACAAAGTTGAATTTTATATTTTCAATTCATAGTGGAAAAAGAACCAAAACTGAGTTTCTGCAATACCTAAAATAACAGGTTCTTCAATCCTGACTAAAGTTGTAAACATATATTAAATGCAGATAAAATACAGTTACGAGACATTATTACTGTATTTCAGCTTCATATTTTAAAACACAATGTTGCATTAAGACTCTGCAGTAGACTAGGGATGAATTAGTTTAAGGCTTGTTCACAGAATAGCCATCCAAAGCAAGATGGACTATACATAGAGGATGACTCTGTACTGACTCCCACTATGAATAATCAGACTCAACGTACATAACCATCAAACATCTGTGGGCATTGTACCAATAAGGCATACATCGTTTCCCCAAGCACAGACAAATGACATTAATTACTCTCGCACAAGAAACTAGGGAAGTTAGCCTCAGCAACCAAACTGACAGACAACAATGCACTTAAATACTCATGTAATCCATTTGACCCTGGTCAAAGAGATGCACGTGCAGGAGACAGCCATGCAGCACAGAACTGCAACGAGAACAGCCTCCACAAAAAGTTTCAACATTCCTCTCTCTACAATATAAGGACTAAACCTGTGGCATACATGCTGGGAACTAAGTACCCAACTAAGTCATTTTCTGGATAGGAAGGTGGCTCGGGACTAACACCACCTCTAAATGCATCTCAAATTCAATACTAGAAGGAGTTGCAATTCCAGACAAGAATTTCTGCAGCACTTAGAATCATAAAATTTGGTCCCTCAGAAAAACTCAGCATCTCTGCAGGTGAGCAAAGCTTACAGTACAAAATGGAATACATCAGAACCATATGTTATCAAAGTTCTCTTGTTTCTACCCCCTCACATTTCTCAGCATGGACATCCCCTTTGCAAAAGCCTTAAAAGTTTGCATTCATATTAACAGTGTACTACCTCATAGTCATTGCCTGTACCACCCACCTTGCTGACACCCTGGGCTGGGTGCACAGATCTGCTTCTCACAGGAAGAGACAGGAGCTTCATACGTCACATTCTTTCTCCCTTTACAAACAGGCAGGTGATTTTTTTTGGTTTTTTTAAACCAACCTTCACTTATATTATATTTATGTACTGGGTCCTGATCAAGTCACATCTTTAAGAATAAGAGTGTTTCTTTTCCTATTTATAAACCAGAGATAAAAATCACACCTGCTTTGCCTCAGATGCTCAGCATGGTATTGCCAGTAACAGTACTTAGGAACATAACCACTCAAATTATTTGCTATAATGGTGCCACACTATAGTTCCCGGTGGAATTGGAATTGCTGAATGCTACAGTCTCCACAAGGAAGGAAATGCTAGCGTGGTGCTTATGTGAAAATTCACTAGGTTTCTGCTCTCAAGAGAATAGTTTCCTCCTGTGATAATGCTAAACATAAAACACATTGAGTTTTAAGACTGATGAAAATAAAATTGCTGTGAATAAATGATTATTTATGTAAAAATGCACAGTCAGGACATCTACTACATATGTAAGACCATAAAATTTAACTATCACACTTTGTTGCTACAGCATACTCATGAAAGCTATTGTCCATTTGTGGTCACACATATTTGTCCTAATCATCTGCAAGGATCACTGCCTGAGCAGTGTATTTCATTATTTAATGGAAAATGAGATAAAACTACTTTAGGAGTAAGCTGTCACTTGTACTGCATGCAGCAAGAAGATCCACTTAGTTCATAGGAATGCTGTTTGTTTTCCCTTTGCATTTGAAGACTATGTTTCCCAGTCATCATTCACACTGTTACCAAGAATTTAGAACAAAGGAAACACGTTCTACCAGAAAATGGCCTTAGCTTAGTTTTCACTGAGCAGCCTCCCGTGCAAGTCATTGCCCCTCCTCTTCCTCACAATCTCTGCTCTAGCTGGAAATTCTTCAGAGGTAACGGTCATGCTAGAGATGATACAGATGTTATGAGGCAATCACTTTGGAGACACAAGGTAATGCTTTTATAAGCATGCTAATGACACAAGCTGTTGCATTAATGTGGTACAAGGGCTTAATGTTATTTTTAATAAAGGTTCTGGTTTCTCATTATTTTCTAGGAAAACAGTATCAATTTAAAAGGCAGAAATGGAAAAACTAGTATGGCTTAACTTGCAGTCTACAACTGAAATACATTATAAGATCTTCCTTCAAATTGAGTCGCTATTAGAAAAATACACTTTACACAGAAGTTTCTGGAAGGCTTAGGATTAGCATGACAGTTGCATGGATAGAGGTAAAATGCTTCTGACAAGTTTCTCTGCTAGAACTTGATTCAGCAAAGCACTTCAGCATATGCTCATGAGCTCTGCTGAATCAGAGCCCAGAAGTGACACCCCTTTTGACAGCTTCCTTATAACTGTTAGAAGTTAACCCTCCTGTGGGGACCTCTCCCCTCCCTCAGCCACTCACACATGTGATAGAACAGACATATGGTATGACGTACCCCTGCAGTGCTGTGGGACTTGCATCTTACTGGAGGGCAGTATCCATTTGCAAATGGCATACAGCAGCAGATGCACACAGCTCTTCCCCCTGTATTTCAAACAGCACATTCTGATCCAGCACAAACAGCTGAAAACTAACACGATTGTTACTGCTAAACAAGGATCATGGAGCTACTGTTATAAAAACACTAAACAACTGCCTTAGAAGTAAAAACTGTCGAATTCTTTCTTGATGGCATTTCAGTAACACCATTATTGATGTGCCTACTCCACTGCACGTTGGCAGAACTACTTATTTTGACAAGCATAAAGAGACACTTCAGCTAGCTGTGTAGTGACTGCAAGTTATTTGTATTCTCCATTGTGTTATCTACTGCAAGTATAAACTGAAAGAGTTCATCTGGTGGAAGACTCCCAAGAATTTGCGGTGTGCCACAGCCTTCAAATGAATCAGCCCTAGTATCGGAACTTGTCATTTAAAAAAATCCCCTGTTGAGACAAACATTGCCTGTGAACTTTGTGCTGCTCATGCACATAGAAAGATTGAAACTTTTCCCCATCTCTCCCCCCTCACTTCTGCCATCCCAATAGTCAGCTCTCCCCAGTAGGTTACTACCACAAAGGAAAATGGTCTGGTGTGACAAGCACCCGCCTGCAACACCTCGCTGTGCGCACAAGATGTGGTTCTTTGCTCCAAGCTGCATGCCACCCTCCTTCTCTCAGCCCAGCAGACTGGAAGGAAGACGGGGCCAGTTTAGTAGCTGATGTTCAGGTCAGTAACATATATATGACTGCTGCCAGCTGCTTTGATTCTAGGCACCCAGCTCCGCAAACATCCCATAACTCTGGATTTGCAGTTGTCCTGAAGGTATATCAAACAACATGCCCCAAATCAGCTACTCTGCCTTTCAGCCAGGAGTTCACAGCTCCTCTGTACAAGCTTCAATCCCTGACAGACCCAGAGCCAGTGTGTATCACCAGATCACTGCTGCTCTGCACCCTTCCATGCAAGTCACCCAATGCTCCCCACCACAGCCCTGTTAAGGCTGTAGCAGCTTGGCTCCCTAGCACCCGTCACCTGCAGTCATGATCCTAGGGCTGGGAATTTTTAGTCTAGACTCATTCAGCGTTTCTAAGTCACAGAACTTACCTTAGAATCTGCTTCCTAAAGAGAAAAAATAAGGCTGTTGGAAGATGTTCTTTAGAGTCCCCAAAGCAAGATTTTAAAAAACTCTATCTATTGATCAAGTAGTTAACCATCAAGTAATACATTTTACTGTCTAAAGGGGTGATTTATAAAGAGATCTACAGAAACTATAAGAGGAAATAATACTGTGACCTATTGCTTAACATTGGCAAGTCAACACACATAATACTTGTTTAAAGCCCTGTCTCATTCGATTCATGACAGTAGCCCTTATTGAGTGGCTGAAGCCCTCATGCACAGACTGGAGTCTCATTCCCCACCACTATCCCTTAATACCTGTCCAGATATAGCACTCTTTTTGTACTATCATTTTAATTGAATACTAAAAAATAATAGTTCACTGAATGCAAGATTTACTACAACACATAAAAATAAAATGACAATAAAGTCATACACATAAATTAAGCAGGAAGCCCTGTAATCTAGTCTGTATCAATGCTGTATTTTCTCTTATGTCAATGTTTCATTTTTCACCTTCTTTGAAGTACAATAAGTTACCATTATTGGTAAATATTTATATTCAGTTCTGCAGTGTCAAGATACTGACAGTTAATATAAGTCTTCCAAAAAATGTTCCCATCTTTCCGAGACAACACAAATATTTATCATATATGTCCTTCTGAAGGCTTATGCCTTTTTGGGAATGAGTTTTAGGATTATCTTTATTCTTGTCTCAGCAACTTTTAGCTAAGAAAACTAGAACAAATTAGGACTCTGGTAGCCACATACACACTAGCTAAAATCAATAGCTTTAATTTTCACATTTAAACCTACAATTTTCATCTGACAGGCTCAGCAGGTTTTAATGCACACAACAATTTACTTTTACTGTTTTAATTGTTTTTAGTCAATCACTTTTATTGCTTCTCTGCATCTGACTAAACAAATTAATAGACCTATGTTCATAAATGATTACTTTGTGAAATGGCTTGATACACACATTTGCCAGTTTCACCTTCAATTACTGCCAGCATTAGTAATATTTATACCAAAAGGTACATTTATCCAGGTTTTATAATTAAGCGAGCAACAGGAACAGAAATAGAACAAGGAAAAAAAAAAAAACAAACCACCCACAAACCTATTTCATGAGCACCCTAGTATTAAATTTCATCTTTCTAACAGTGTTCTCCCCAGGCCAAATGGAAACCAGCAAGACCTGCCTGCATAGCTGGCTGAAAAAACCCTTTGTAGATGACAGAAAGACAGCCTATTCCTGCCTAGGTTCTTACACAATCTTTCGGTTGAGGAAAAAACATACAAAGAATATATAACTAAATGGTCAGAATGACATTGTTACAGGGCATGAGATACTGGGATCAAATTTCTTGTTCTGTCCCTTAAACAAGGGCAATGAGTCCAAACTCCAGAAGAGTCTTAGGGCTCCCTCCTTGTCCCCACGCAACTCTGCTCCTTGGCCAGGTCAGAGGTGGGTGAGGTACAGGAATTCTAGCTTGAACACAATAGCAGCACCTATTCCCTTCAGCAGAGGTATGCATGGCCAGAGTTGGAAAATTTACTGATTTACTAATCAAAACATGATACAGTCACCACAAAACTGGAAATACCAGGAAAACTGACCTTTGTGAATGTCAGTAAGGGTCAGCCTTCACTGGCACAGCCTTTCCCATATTACGCACAGATCCCAGGATCCAAAACAAGAGATTATGAGCTTTTGTGAGAGCTACTTCAGCTGTTGCTAAATCTAAACATAGGAATGCAACTCTGCAGTTTGGTCTTTCCCCAGTTAAAGCATCAGGTGAGCTAAGACTACTGTGAACACAGAATTAATTATCAGCAGAAGTTGCCTTCAGATACTGCTTCCACATACATCATTTAAGAGGCTTGACCTAAGAAGCTTTTTCCAAACAAACCAGACACATACCAGCAAGGCTCTTCCACACAACATGAGGTACACATACTCACTGAAGTAAGAAATCCCAATTCAATGAGTGAAATCCAGGGTTAATCCGATGGATCTTCAGCTCTTCTTCCAAATTTACAAGAATGAATTTCACCTGACTAAAGAGAACACAGACTTCCCACACACATGACACAAGTTGCCCTAGACACTTAGCTACAAGGACCTTTGCCCAAGGTGCTCCAAACCCTGGACTCTAGATCTTTTTCTTATATTCCTGTTTTATCCTTTTATCTAATGGGGAAAAACACCATAAAACCAGAAGCTAAAGTCAAAGCCTCTTTCATTATAGGCTTCAGAGTCAAGCTCCGTCTGGCAAGAAACACTTGAGCCTGCCTCTTAAAACACACTGGAAAAAATTCAAGACTACCACAGAGAAAAGCCTCCAGCCAGCGCTCAAGTCTTTCACTAGCATTAAGAACAGTATTTGAACACCTTTACAGCCGAGGAAGAGAATTTTTCTTCTACTTTCTGGACATCTTATTTAATCTAACCATGAGAATAGCTCAAGTCTCACATGAGAAACACCCTCCCTAGAAAGGGGGAGGTTTTGCTTTTGATCCAGTCAGGCAGAGGAAGCCTGTACCCAGTTCTTCCACCTCCTGGATAGAACCATCCTTTTCACTCTTTCCTTCTCCCATTACAGAACCACATTAAAGATCTCCCTCCTTCCACTGCACCCTGCTTTAAGTTGTTTGACACCAAAGAGGAACAAGGTGCCCATCTTTGAGTAAGATGCTAGGCCACCAGCACTAAGTGGAGGAGGATGCTTTCTCCTTCCTGGGTGCAAGACCTAGGGAAGAGGGGTACCGTGGCCTCCCTGGCCTCCGTGTGGGTTAAGTCACAACAGGGTGCTGCAGGGCCCACCCCATTCAGCCTAATTCAACATGCTCGGCTCTCCGGCCATACCTAGACATAATCCTCCAGTAGATCATTAAGTGCTTCATTAACAGCTCCACCAACATGTTAGCATGCCAATGCTTCTTCCTACACCACACCTATTTTATCACCACTCTTGTGGTATCCCGTGGATTTGGGGAGAGTTCTGTCCATCCCTCTCATTATGTTTCTTAAATATCTTGCCTTGCAAGTGAGTAAATACTTACTCAGAGCTCTCCTCCCCACATTTACAGAGCATGTTCTTTTTTTCCAAGTAGTCACTAGAGTACTAAACCAGCTGCTGCTTTTGTACAAAAGCTAAAAATGATTCTACATTGGTCAAAACTGCTGACATCAAACTAGTTTTTCATTTGATATTCCTACATAATATCACTCGCATTTGATTTAAACCTTCATTGAACACACACACTCAGAAGCAGTCTGGGTCTTAAGCTGTTAGAAACTGATAAACTGCATAGTGTGGTAGAAGGGCTTTTTACTATTCTTTTAGAAACCTGCATAATATCTTATATGAAAGAGCCTTGATCTCTGGCTGAGGCTGCTAGGTACTTCATGAATATAAACCGAATATATTAATCCTTTTGGTCCTTAAGCTATCTAGCCTACACTCTACTGCAACAAGAAAAGTCACAAAAAGCTTGTATTAAAAAAAAAAAAAGTGTCTTACTACACATGCAAACTACAAAACCAAATCTGTTTACTTCCTGCAGTTCACGTAAAAATATAATTTGAATTTGTTTTATTATTTCCATATTCCTTGAATCAGTTCCCTAGACTAAATACATATAATTTGTATTTTCAGTCACTTGGTATTAAACAGATACCTGATCCACCAGCAGTTTTTACAAAACAACCCCTTGCTCCCCTCCCTGGAGTGAGGTAACACAGCTGTTCCATAATCCTGTCTTTTTATCATCAGGCAGGACAGCACTCACCGACATGTCAAACTGAGAACAGCCACCTTGCTTGGATGACATACCCCAGAGCATGCCTGTTGTTCAGGACTCTTCAATAAAGAGCTAAATCTAAAAAAAGGCTAAATCAACAAATCTTCTATCACAGATTACCCGAGTTGCTGCTACTCAGGGCAGAGATTAGCAGGAAGAACTGTTCAAGCCAGAGGTGGCAACAGCATTCCCACCCACCCACAAATACATTCATTTTGATCAAACAAAGCCAGTCCCCTCCCACCACTGTCTTACAACAGAGAGAAGCGATCAACAGAACCACAGTCACAACAAAGCCTGGGCACATCTGTATTCCCATGGAAAAGGACTGGCAAGATCATCTTAGCTCTGCGCCATGTGGCAGCTCAGCAAGGCAGCAGCCTCAGCTCACTTTTAAACTTGCCTTGAAAAGGTAACAAGCTGCAAAGAAAGTCATTTTTCTGCAGGGCAACACCCTGGGACGCTGGCACACAGAACCCTTTGCAGAATGATTAAAATGGCATCCAAGAGTGACCCTGAATTACTTGGTACAAGACACACACGTACTGTTGAACCAACTCAGAAGCTTTCACGTGGCCCAGCTACAGTGTATTTCATATTTCTATCGACTATTGACATAATTTCATAAACACTGGTGAAGAATTAGTGGTACAGTACGATTTCAAAGGCCAATTTTCAAATATGGGCAAGATAGCCCTTACTGTACTCATCGATTGAAATAGACAACATGATACAGCTGATAAAGACCAGCTGGAAGTATTAAGTGACAATATTTTGCTATTTCCCTACACACACTCCAGAGCATGCTGCTCAAATAACTTTTGGAAAAGGTCCTTTACAAATAGGATTCTGCTTCATGTGTACAGATAAGACCTGTTGAAAGACTGTACAAGATCACTTGTTCTACAATAATACCCAAAGAACCCAAAGATGAGCTCTTATTGTGCTAGCCACACCATGCAGAAAAAGCCTGTAGGTCCCAGCCTAAACAAACAGGACAAGAAGGAAGTGGGCAAATGAAAAAAAAAAAAAACAAACATCTTGCTCCAGGTCACATAGAAAGTCTCCATCGGAACCAAGAAGCACATACAGCTCTCTTGATTCCCAGCATCTTACCTTCAAGACCATGCTTTTTCACTCTTAAAAAAAACACACACACACCCCAAAACAAAACAAAAACTTTAAAAAGCACAAGGCATCAGCCTACAGCATTACTATCAACAGTCATTCTACTTGCCCTTTCAGGAAGTAGAGCTACACACCAAGGATCAACCTGACCCATGTCTTTAAGTTGGGGCCAGAAATCAACACTAGAACTTGCTGAAGTTTATGAGAAGTTCACCACTTGGCAAGATCCTTCCTTCCATCTCATCTACCTAGAATGGAAAAGACTCGATATCATGCGCGATGCCAAGAGACCATGCCACCACAAACACTCAAAACACTTTTACAGAGATGCTACAGGGTGTATTCCCAACACATACATAAAAATATTAGGAACGCACTCTTTACTTCCCTTCACTGAACTCTCTAGCATCACAACTCATATGCATCACACAGTTCACTTTATAGCGGCCAAAACAGATGAAAGAATCACGTCCAAGCTATAAATCGTATCAGTCCGTTGCAATTAAACACATTCAAATTCTAAATCCCAGAAAACAGAATTTTTAATGATACAATTGGTGACTGCATCTACCAAATACTCTATTGCTGCCCTTCAAATGTACTTCCCATTTACAAGCACACAGAAGCTACTTTACTGCCAATTCCTCCACTGACGGCACATTTTATTGACAAAATGCAGCTGAGCCACCTAAAGCAAGTTCAGCTACAGAATAACCTTTCACACAAGAAGTTAACCAGCTCCTCCATCCATTTGCAGTAGATTTAGATTAGCGAACACCACACAGACACATTCAGATCCTTTGAACAGCCTTCACGCCAGTTGACAGCCAAGGACAGGGTAATGT
Organism: Ibycter americanus; assembly: GCA_035590275.1. NCBI lineage: Eukaryota > Metazoa > Chordata > Aves > Falconiformes > Falconidae > Ibycter > Ibycter americanus. Next base: position 19,409,361 of record JAVJGI010000050.1, on the reverse strand, counting down.
TATAACAGCATTTCATACTTTGAGTCCTGGGAAGCAAAGCTTTCCTTACTCAGAAGGGGTCTGCATTCCCACTCTGCCACACACTGATCTACCTATACGTTTTCTTCCCCATCTCCAGTTTTCCCTTTCCTTTGTCCCACCCCTCTCCTGCATTACAATTAAATTAAAAAAAAAAAAAAGATTGTCTCACTTTAAATAATGCTGTTTAAATAAAAATAGCTGCCCAGTCGTCCCACAAACTTAAGAAGTACCAGATGCATACAAATCTATCCAGAGTGCAACCACTGGCACTAGAGCGGCCGCTTATAACAACCAGGCAGCCAAAGGGAGTCTGTGCAGCCACAATCTGACATACTTCAATTTGTAAAAGCAGACAACTCCAACATAAAATTACACTTCTTTTTTAAATGCAGTTGTATAAAACCTTTGCTCTGTATTTCTTATGGAAGAAAACACAATCTTAAAACATGCCAAGACTTAGAACTCCCCTTTAAAGAAACTTGCTAAGAAGAGAAAGTTTTAGAGACTACTTTTACTGTCAGGCTTAATTCCGCAATTCTGCGTTCCTGTCAAGCAAGTTTGCCTCATCAAAGATCTTACAGTTGACCCCTCAGATTTTGTCCACAGATGACTCAAAGTGCTAGTTTACCACCAGCTGCTCCACACATCTGTCCAGTGCTAGCTGTCATACTCTCTTCCATTTAGTCTGTCCTAAATAGTTTCAGGCGTGGGTAGGAAAGGGGGAGAAACCATGCAGCAGCACATTCTCCCACAGACTCACATGTAAAGCACACACCGTATCAGGCAGTCTGATGGAAGACGATAAATTCACCAACATATCTGTACCATTTTAAGTCCCAGGCAGAGACTACTACAGCCAAAGTGCAGCCAAGTAGTGTTTGGAATCAGACTGCAAGTTTCTAGAGAAACATTAGGCATCCACAAGCGCAAATACCTACCACATGAAAACAGAGAAGGCCTTGCATTATCAGATCACACGGTTCAGCTCCATTCTCAGACTGAGAGCACGCACAGAAGAGGAGTGTCAGACACCGCAGCCACTAATTGCAGAAGAATGATACAGCTGCAACAGAGATTTATCCCTGCAGAAGGTGCTACACGGGGAAATCATTTTAGCCATGGGAGGTTGGCTGACTTTTCTCAGACTTTTTAATTAATCCCATGCAAAAGAATTCAGCACTCCCATCTAAGACTCTTTTACGGTTCATAGATCAAATCCGGTTTGTCTTAGGGTGTACACACAAGCTGAAGCTACTACCACCCCAGATGAACTTTTTCTACAGCTCAGTTGGAAAGATCACAATCTGGTCATATATTCCTGCAGGTTGGGAACTGACCAGAGTTGCAGTTAAAAAGAACACTCAAAAGAAATCAAAGCCAGATACCACATAAAAGGCAAGAATGAATACATTACTCGCCCTAGCCAAAAAACCACACAGAGCAAGAGAGGTCCCTGTGCTCACAGGGTAGCCTGCACTATCACAGCTGAGAGCTGGGAGGCTTGTTCCCCCTCACTATGCAGCTGTCCTAGTTCACTTACAGCAAGCTCAGGTATTCCTTGCACTGCTGGTTTGGAAAGTACAGATGTATCAGCCTGGAAAGGAGCTCATCTGCCCATCCACCTATGATTTTTAGTTCACCTGCACAATGTTAAATTTTTGGGTGGTTTTTTTTTTTTTTTGAGCTCTGTGGTAGCCACATGGTTCATACCTCTTTTTTTTTTTGTGCTTCACGTCCCCAGGGAGATCACCTAATTAACAGCACAGTCCTGTGTTAGACCTGAGAAACTACTACAAAACTGCTTGCTAGTGTCTCATGAGAAAAAGACACTTCTGTTGGAAGGTGAGTGTATTATTGGTTGCTTTGCTCATTAACAAAAGCTGATCAAAGCCATACTGATCCCTGAAGATGTTGTACACTATAAGCTACTGCAGTTTTCGGAAAGGAGGTAAGGACTTAAGTCCAAACAGCTAATGTACAACAGGCATTTCTCATCCATTTTAAAACAGAGCAGGGGAGTCTGGTCAGCCTCTGGCCAGCCCAGAATTACTTAGCTCAAATTCAGCTGGATTCATTTTAGAGCTGAACTTCCTACCTCCTTCCCCTTTAGAGGAGACTACACCTCCTCCACCACTCAGGAGCTGACACTCTTCATAACACACAGCCTTTCCATTCCCACAGGGCCCACACTGCCAAGGACAGGTGGCCTAGGTTAAAAGCCCCCACCTTGTCAGAAGGCATCTAACACTATGCCCTAAAATTATAAGGCACTCTTACATAGAAGCCTCTTTCCTTCCAACACCACATCTTTCATTTGATATGTTGATGCCCCAGCCATTTTATTAACACATCAGGTCTCACCACATCACATAGCTTTCCTTCTGGTTAAAACAAACTTCATTGAATTAAAGCCAGTTGCTTAGATTCTGCTAAGAAAGGTAGAGTCAAAATTATCAGCCATTACCATCCTTACCTGCAGAGAAACAGCAAAAAAACCCACACCCACCAACCAAACTTGCAAGAAGCCCAGCCCCTTTTTAACCTACTCGGCTACTGCTAAACTGATGAGTTTGTATTGCTACCAGCTGACAGACATACTGCTGGCTGAAATAAATTACATGTTAATAGCAAAGATCCCTCTGGCATACTCACGTGAAGCGTTGTTTTCTAAGTTCTCAATTTTTCATTGAGGAACTGTTTTCCAGCTTTGAATTTTATTTGTTGCTATACAAAACTGTGACTAGCCTATTTTATAAATGTCTGAGAGTTTATTGCTATTCTGACACTCTTATGAAGATTTCTTATGAAAATGCAAAGATTTGGTTAATGTTTTTCATTAAGTTCCTAAACAGGAAGTTCACTTTAATATTTAAAAATGATTTAAGAATATATAAAGGTGAAATTCCCACTGCAAACATTTTAAATGGTTGGGAAGAAAAATATTTATGTTTAACAGATGGTTATTTAGCAACTGCAGAGTAACCTAGCTCTAAAACATCATACCTCTCCATATTCATATACAGATATACAAGATATGTGCCTATGGAGAGTATTCACCCTGACTGAAAAAGCCTGCCTAAGTGTTCTGTGAACCAACAGAGTTCTGCAACAATGCCTTGGTATCCTGTGTGCAGAGAACAACCCCCTTTAAGACGATACAATCAAGACTTCTGTTTTCTGTGGGGTATTTAGCAGCGGTACTGCCAGATCTCTCAGCAGTGGCTCTGCACCTAGTTCTAGTCTTTGCCACACACAGGCCCCTTTGAATACGTATATTTAAACAAGATAGTCAAGACCTGCAGTCAGAAAGAGAGATCTGAAGAGGAAGGCCTTTGGTGCATGGAGCACAGCTCTGTGACTGAGTTGAAAGTCAAAGAGAATGCAGAAAGGAATAAAAAATCAAAAAAGCAGAAGCAGAAAGAAGCTGGTAAGACTCCAAGACGCAGGCACCTATTCTGATATTCCTAGAGCACCAAGAAAACCAGCCACTTCTGTTGTTGTTTAAAGTAGATTTTGTTCTAAATTACACTTTTACATAGAAAAAGTGCCTTATAATAACAGAAGTTTTTTATTGTCCCTGTGACTTTGATTTATCCCTTGTACAAGAGAAGACTCAAAGTTGTGTGGGTCCAGAAGAAAAAAAAACCACAAAAACAGAGCAAGTTTGGGCATCACCTGGTAGCTCAGTAATCAGAGCGGTCACCTTGGCAGGGAAAAGCCATGTGTCAACATCCTGCTCCCAGGGCTGTTCAGGAATTTACATGAATCCCTCCTCGAATAAAATGCAGAGTGCAGACAGTCATTGAGCAGAGACTGTTGTATGAGGATGCCCCAGCATCATAACATCCAACGGCAAGATCCTGAGTGTGGTAACTGCACGGAGAGAGGCCTGAGTAAACAGAGACAGTTACTCCTTGCTAAGATTCCCAGAGAGATAAGTGATGCCAGTGGAACGTAAGAGTCTCTCTCTGTCTCACACATAAACAGTCATTTACCTGATGGACAACCCAGCATGTCTCCTTAGCATCTTTACAAGTTGTTAATAAAATGCCACGCAGGCCCAGGAGTTCAGAAAAGAGCACCTGAAGTCACTGGGACTCATTTGTGAGCAAAGATAAAGACTAAACATGAAACACTCCAGAGGAGTGGCCCCAAAGGGAAAGGCTTGGCACTCAAACTAAAAGTATGATACAAGAATTAGGATACCTTTTAAGTATATCTTGGGGAAATAGGAGGGAATAAAGAAAGTTTCTGAGGAACATCAGGGGAAAAAAACCCAATCCTGAAAGGCAAGTGCACTGGAGAGTAGAATTATCTTCAACACCTTAAGCAACTGAGCTTTGTCACATCTTTTCTGAAACTAGACTGTAAAAGTCTTTAGGTACTGGAAATCAGAAATAAAAAAGAAACTACCTGGAGAAGGAAAAAGAAGACCAATTAATCTCTTATCTGCCATGTAATTCCTCGCAGGAGGCATCCTCAGCTTCCCAGACACTGCATGTGACCCTCAGATTTGAGGTTCTGGATTTGGTATATGTTGTTTCCAATGGCAGGGCAAATGGATAATTGCCTACCTTTCTGCCACCAATGGGACTGAAACAGTTCAGTGAAACTTTAGCCCAGTAAAACAGGAACCTTCCAGAAATGTTGAATTATAAGGAGGAAGGGACGAGATTAGAGGCAGAAATCATCTGAAGAAGTCATCTAGTCTACCTCAAACCATAGGGCTAGGCTCCATCATGGGGAAGAAGTTGGGGAGAAGGGCTTTGAGAAAGCTGGGTGAGCTATTCCAGTGCATTATTTACCCTTACAACTACCCCAACACCTGGCCTCTTTCCCTATGGTCATCTAAACCCATGACTCCTTTTCCCAGGCACTATGGGCAAAGAGAACAGATCGTGCCCCTCTTCAGTGCAGCACATAGCGCTGAAAATCTGTTACTCAGACTGATTTCATGAAACCTCTTCGACTTCCACAGCCTTGCTGCAACGGTTTGTGAGATCTGGGGGACTGCAGCGAGGAAGATCACGGCGGGGTTAGAGCCTGGGAAATTATGCAGGTGTGGTGCCCTGTATCCCTTCCCTCCATTTCCTGACAAGCTGGGCTAGCAGCACGCCTGCCATGCAATCCATGACAGGATGAGTCCTGCTCAAGGAAACAGGTATTTAACCTTCAGCCTGTTGTAACCTGCGGATACCGTAACTTTGTTATTGTACTTTCCAACTCTGGACGGGGAAGTAGCAATAAATTTTGCAAGACTCATCTCTTAGGCTGACACTGCTACAGCATCTCCCGAGCCCGTTTTACGGTACTGTAGCGTTTGTTTGTTCTAAAGCTCCATCTCCTGGAGCCATGAAATTAACACAGAGAGGACTCGGCTTTCACTTGAAACACGGGTGCAAGTTAGAGGAAAGTTTATAAACATGTGAATCTTAAAGGGGCAAGATTTAAAATTATTAAAGCATCCCTGATTTGTTAGTTTAAAAAAATAAAATCTGCTTTAATGTGGAAGCTCATCTCCTGACCTAGGGGAAGCCAATTTAATTTCTCAGCACTGAAGAGCAGGGATCTTTGACGGGGTTGCTGCAGCACCTCTGTTTAATGTCTCATCGCTGCCCAGTAAAGTGAAGCTTCAGGGCTACTTCCCATGCAAGTACAGAAACGCAGCTGGGACTGTTTACCCCCGGTAACTCATCTCGCCTTTTCACGTCTTTCACCTTCCCACCACCGGCGCCTCACAGCGCACTTCAGGCGCTGCCCGCAGCGCTGCAGCGCTCGCTCCCGCCGGCCAGGCTCGCACCGAGGGGCGCTCTCCTCCTCCTCCTCCTTCTCCTTCTCCTTTTCCTCCTTCTCCTCCTTCTCCTTCTCCTTCTGCTTTTCCTCCTCCTCCTCCTCCTCCTCCTCCTCCTTCTCCTCAAGGGCGGAGCTGCTGACCCGCCGGTGCCTCCGCCCGG
>JAVJGI010000050.1:19365893-19401111 GCA_035590275.1 Ibycter americanus | reverse complement strand
GGGGCGCCCTCCCGGAGGTGCCGCTACTGGCCGCCAGGTGGCGCCGTGGTGCCGGCCGGGCGCAGCCCCGGCCGATCGCGTCAGGCGCTGCCGGGGCCCGGCCCCCGGTCCCGAGCGGGGGGAGCGATCGCTCCGCAGCGGGGCTGAAGGGACGGGCGGTGCTTATGCTGCTTCGCAGGCCAGAAGCTGCAGCGAGGCGCGGGTGGGAACGCGGGTTAAGGGCCGTTAAACACGCGAAGTTCCCTGTTGTACCGCAGCGGCAGAAGACGCGGACATCCCCTGCATCAAGTACCACTCGCCCGAGCAGCTCTTACATTTGCGGTGTTCAGAAGCCCGCAAAATTTCTCCTGTCTTCACGTGGTGACACGGTCCAGCAATTACAAACTGGACCACAGAATGAAACGGGCCAGTCCGGAGTCGTTTGTGTCACCGCTTACTCACGGTAAGAATTTCCAAAGGCCAGGAGTAGTTCAAGGGGTCTGTCTATAATTTATTGCAATAAACGTGGATGGAGGAAAGCAGCTTTCCCAAGTGACCATGAAGACAGAGGATCAACTTACAAATGAAAGGATGCAACAGCTTGCAGCGAACCTTGCAGATGAGTTGGTAAACAGCCCAAAACCTGGGGAATGATTTCAGGTGCCTTGTTTACAGGCACTGAAAGATCATTCAGAACCTAAACATAATTGCTATTTCTCTCCATAGAGAACAGAACATGCCCTTTCAGCTAAAAAACATAGGATTATTTCTTAACCTAAAATTTTAAGTCTACAGGAAATCAGTTGTTGGCATGAATATTTTTCCACAGGCTGCAGGAATGCTGGAAATAAGGTGCCATGTGTCCCAGAACCTGTTTACAAATACAGAAATCAAGACAAAGTACGCCATAACCTCGTGATAACGATCAGTCTGTGGGAGAGGCCCAGCGGCAGAATGATTCACCGTACAGAAGCACAGAGCGCAAATGCATGGGCATGTGATACAGCCTATATATGCAAATTTCAGAGCTAACCCCTTTCAATTAAACCGCGCAGATACTAAAAGAATATTATACACATAAAGAATTTGCTGGTGTGAACGTCCTTGAGGCAAATGAGGGTGAAGAGCTCTGATTTACAGCCTGCTAGTTACGAGAGAACGTAGGTCTCTCTCTTTGGAAATGGCAGAGCTATAACTAGGACGCCTCCGGTAACCCTTACCTCTTACATACTTGTCTAACTGAAAAACATTGACCTCGGACACGCTGAGATGCCAGTAACCTTTAAACTCTTCCTAGAAATGCACTATATGAGTAAAAAAATGCCAAAGGATTGCACAAGGGTGCTTTATACAATTGTAGTCAATAGAAGGCATTCATTCAAGAAAAAAAAAAGGTATTATTTTTTTAATTAATCACTGAGTTGCCACTTAACTACTGCAACAGAAAACTCATAACTAAGATTCTGTCAGCCTTCAGCTCTGTTTTTTTTTCCCCCCCACACACAACTAACAAAGAAGCTAAAAATAAAAGCTTGATTCTTCTGTACCAGACTCAGGACAATCTTGCTGGAGTCATGATGCAGGTTTTCAGTGAACTGCTTGAGTAAAGAACAACATAGATACAAAATTTCTCACAGACTGAAGCAGCAGCAGAAGTATTTTTCAGCCCATTTCCTCCATCCCCTAGGCTAAGCATAAACCGAAATGCAATTCCAATTTACTTCTCCAGGTAGGAGTATTTCCTGCTGAAATGTTTGTTAAAAAAAAGCAATACTCAGTGCTGCAGCCTGAGGTGCCTTAGCCATGGAAACCCTCAGAACACGACTTTTGTTTTAAAAAAAAAAGTTTACTTTGTTCAAGCCAGCAATAGATCCAAGAGGATTTAAAAAAAAAAATAAAATCTAAGTTTGTTGTGGACCTGGTTAGCAATAAAAAAGCAGTGATAATCCTTAGCCCAGAACTTGATGCAGTCTCAGACAACTGTAGGCAAGGGCATGAACGAGAGGAGGTGGTAAAGGGAGGTGGCTTTTGCTGTTCTGAGCTCTGTTTGTGAGACAACGGGACGCGCACCTTTCCTACAGCGTGCCCCTTGCACTGGGAGCTCAGCCAAAGCTCCTCGACCGTCACTGGACAACACCTAGCCGAAGCCTTCATAACCCCAAGTACATGCCATGCTGGAAAGGCATCCCTACTGCAAGCATTAAAGTAGTGCCTGAGGTTTAAAAATCAAGGCTGACAGAGCATCTCAGACACTACAAGAAAAGCAACTTTTCTATTTTTTCAAGTATCAAGAGCACAATTAAGGGCTGACCTTCTCCTTGTACTCTGGAAAGTAAACTCCATCATATTTTCTATTTATATTCTGGCCCCACGTAACAGCATTTTTAATAGGAAATACACCCAAGAGCACCATAAAGCATGTGTTGCCGGGTTTCCCGGGGTTTAACCACCCACTTCCTTCGTGGATGCAAGCAAAACAACCAATTCTGCCTGAACGGCTGTATGCAGAAACGTGCTCTGGGGTGTATGCAATCATGGAATTGAAAGCATCCAGATTTAGAAAAGTACAAGCTATGAAGACAGATTCAACACTACACCTCCAGGCACTCAGAAAAGCAGCTGCCTGTGTCTCTGGAGGTGTGCACGGCCACCAACAGGATACAGCCGCTTAGAAACGCAGTACTTTTGGTTTGGGTTTTTCAAATTCACCTTAAAAACAACAGGGGGTGGGGGATCTTCTCTGATTTATAGTAAATGCAATCATTAAATGTAGGCACATGTAGACTATTCAAGACGCTCACTGTGACATTAAAGCATAATTCCAATTCTCATTAGCCATTGCAAAAAAAAAAAAAATAGTGCAGATATATAAACAGATCCATACCTGGAAGTTCTTCTGCAAGTCCCTGCAACAGTAGCACTACTGCTGCTAAAACAAACATATCGAAAGGTCACAGGTGCTTAAAGAACAAGTTTATTGACAATATCTTCACAAATAAACAGTCTAAAGAAAATTTCAGAAATCTCTAAACTTAGAAATTTTAAAATTTTCTCATTGGCAAAACATTTAAAAAAAACCCAACAAGTGTAAGATGTCACTATATTTTTAAGCTTTCCTAATTTCAACATTTTGGTTCAGTCCTTTAATTTTATAATACATATCCAACCCTCAAGCACAATGAAAATGAGTCAAGGTACAATTTTCCTTCTGCAAGGGGATCTCTATCAATAAGATTATTTTTTTTTTTTGGCAAGCATCTCCCTGAATCCTGTCTGCTTAGAACTTGATAGGTAACATGAGCAAGAAATAACTTTATCAATATTCCAACAGAGCCAAATTATTCTGGTATTAATCAAAACCTAGATTTCCCCCAAACGATATAAAGCATACCATGTAGTACGAGAAACTATCAGCATGCATTTTAGAGGTCAGTTTTGTACTTCAGGTATGAGAACTTAAAACCAAAGAGGGACAATTCTGATAAAAATGTACTCAGATATTTCATAATATTAATATTTATTGCTTTATATGAATACTGTATTGAAAGCCCAAGCATTCAGTTTACACACAGAAATTATACAATTATATACCGTTTCACAATGGCAGTGAGCACTCATTACAATCTACAAAAATCTACTTTACAGAAATTTAAAAATTCTAAATATCAAAAAGGTACAGTTGAAGAAACAGGTATAAATTTGGCAGCCAGTAATTGTGACTGGGAGGTTGCAGCTTGCATGTCTTTAAATATGGGAACTGGAAAATATCGAGAGTTTAAAGCAGTAGTTTGTGCTTTGAGCTGGTTTGAAAAAAATGTAACACTGGCTGTCAAAGTAGCATGTTCAAAAATATTTAGTTCACTTTCAAAATGTTATACAAATCATGGTGATTTCTATGCACCCCTAAACCTTCCAGGCATTTAGCTCGGGTACATAACTACGGTCATATATTAATTCTTCCAATACAGTGGTGTGATCATACCGATGTCATCTGCATACCTTAGAATAATTTTGAGACTTCTCTACAATATTCACAATGCTCCAAGAAGCACTCAAAAAGGCAAAGTACCTGCTCATTTCTTCCAAGATATTTTCTTATCATATTTTCAAACATTTCTTCTACAAAAGTTTAAGCTAATGTTTTGATTACAACGTTCTCAACATAAAGCACATTTTCTCATAAATAAATGAAATCCTTTCACTCAGGCACCTCAGAAGTATACAAAAGTGTTGTAATCTGAACAGTTCTCTTGGAATGTGTTTACTCTGGTGTTTTCAACAATGTTAGTATTTCCAGGGTTTCATATGGGCCAGATTTCATTTGCTTTGTTTTCCAGAGGCAAAACAAAGTGCCTTGAGAGGTGAACTCAGTCTTTTCCTATAGAAAAAAGTATTTGCTGCATTTATCTTTTATAGAAACAGAAAAATTTACCACTTCCCCCTTAGAACAGTGAGGGTACACATACGTGTGCATGCGTACATATACGTGTGTGTGAAATGTAACACATTTTAAACACACAACATAAGGTTTCATAGTGTGTATTCAAATAAAAATCTGGAAACCAGCATGAAACCCCATTATTTCACATGTCAAATGTTGAAACTGTAACCAAAATATGAAGTAACTGCTATAGCCGTCAGAAAAAGACAAGACAAAAAGCTTTCTTGCTTACATACAACTAGGTGTGGTAATCTCCAAAAAAGTTGTCAAAATTATAATTACCTTCCAGTTTAAAAACTTTTATTCTAAATAAAAAAAACTATACACAAACCACTGATTTGACCAAACGAAAGTTCAGCGGTAAGCAGGACCTGAAGGAGCTGGTATTCACAGTTCTTATCATGTACAACTCTTTCAAGGTTCAATCCATGGAGAAGTTTATTTTACAACCTGCTTCTTTTTTGTAAAACTAAAGGTCCACTTTATTACATAAAATTATTTATACAGTGTAAAACCGGAGCCTTATGGAAAATACTGCATCTAAGTATTTAAATTAGTCTTGCTCCATAGGTTCATCTGCAACTTCTGTGGCTTCATCACTGTTTTCCATAGGGGTCTCTGATGAAATTTCTGGAGTTTCACTAGCATAGGATCCTAACTCTTCAGTTTCACTGCAGTCAGCTCCACTACTGGCAGATCCACCAATTTCACTGTCATCCGAGTGTAAATCCTTCTCTGCTTGAGACTGATCAGACCCCTCCATTTGATTGTTCTCCTCAGAGGTCTCTTCATTCACAGTTGAGGATTCAGTGTCTTTTTCTTGATCTTTTCTGTCTGAACCAACATTTCTGGGAGACATGAAGGACTCTAGAAACAGTGAAAAGTACAGTATTACTAAGGCATTTTTACACATATCTTAATCCTGCTACCAATCCCCAGCTATGCTGAGCCATACTTCCACAACACAGCCAAGAACAGGAAAAACTGAAGAGCCTCGATTTTATTAGAAGATGTGAAGTATTGGCCAACTTCATCAGGACAGCCAAACTACCCTAATATACCACAAAGTCCAGTATTTTCATTAAATAGGTAGCTTCACTTAATTAAGCTTCAGTGGATAAAGACACAGTCTAACAAGCAACTTTTCCTCGCTTCCTCACATTCCTTCATTTGTCTTCAGGAGCAGTCTTTTGGAAATGTTGCAAACAGTAACGTTTCAAGTATACAACCACCACCATCTGGAGGCACATTTTACAAATACCTGAGCCACTAAAAAAAAAAAGGTATTAAAAGGAAACTTTGGAGAATATGTGAAAAATAGATCAGTCTCTTAACTGCAGTTACCTTTTTTTTAATTAGGTACCGGGCCTGCCTTAGAGGCAATTTTCACTGTTCTAATAGGATCTGGAGAGATTGGTGCTCAGCCTCAGTAGAAGAACATAACTTTATATCCACATTTCAGTGATTTATATTATTAACAAAGACAGCCAAATGTCAATATGACCCATCCCCTTTCTGGAGAAGAGATAAGAACATCTGATGATACCCTAAAGTAGGGATTCTCAAACTCTTGGTACATCATTAGCACCCCTGTGTAATTTACAGTCTAGGAAGAATTTAAGTACCATTTTATACATTTTTGAATACATATGTAGGACAAAAAAGAAGGAAGAAATAACAGAATTGCTAAATTATGCAAAACTGAAGTATGAACAAGCAGCTCATCTTTAAGTACAACTGCAGACATTCAGCAATTCCAACAGCATTGGCCTTCAGCAAAGAAAATCCTAACTCCTTGGAAAAGGCACAGAGCAAAGACAGTAAAATCTGAAATACCTTCCTCCTCTTCCTCTGTACAGTGCTGTCTGGCACAAGTAGCATCTTTTTCTTTATCCTGAGGTGTAGAGGATGTTTCTGACTCTTCCCCCATGCCTAAAGAAACTTCACTGGAGGCAGTTTGGTTAGATGCATCTCTGGCTTCCCCTTCCTTGTCAAATTTAAGTCTTTTTACCTCATGTCCTTCTGCCTCTGCAGGATCATCTTCAGAATGCTTATTTTTCACTGGGCTGCTCTGAGCCCCTTCCGATTCAGATGCTGGTGATTCACTATAAACAACAAAAGCAGCTATAGTTTTTATTTAAGACAGACGTTCTGTATCTTGTCACACTTAAAGTAGCAGCTACTTCAAGTTAATGCTCTACAAGAGGTAACAGCAGAACCCGCTTATTACATAACAAAGCCCCAAAGCCATCGCTCCTGATTGTCGGTGAAAACGTGGTCAGGCTACTCTGGTGGGTCCAAATTACAGACAGCTCCTACTGTCAGAACTGGTGGCAAACATTTATGAAATATCGTATCTGATTATAATTTAACATCCTGAAACAAATATAGCAACTGGTTTTCTGAACTCTTTTATTGGCTCTTCACTTTTACTATACATCCCCTACACTTACAAGATGTGTCACTGCAACTGTGGAAACTTGAGCTAATAGTTAGCTAGACAGCCCAAACAGTGGGAAGTATAGCTATCAAATCCTGCTGCAGATATCCATATGTTAAGACTTATGCATACCTTTGACAGTCATTATGTTTTAAAAATATTTTTAAAGTGAGTAAAAAAACTGAGAATAATAAGAACTCAAAATACATGACTCCTCACAAACCTGTGTTTTTTATCTTCTGTTTGCTGCAAGCTTGATTCTTTATGTTCCGTGCTGTCTGGCAAACCGTTTGTTGTCATAGGAGTTGACAAAGAAACCTTCGGTCGATTTACTGGTCTGGGAGTTCCAGGACCATTTACATTAGATCTTTAAAAATAACAATAAAAAGTTAATCCATCCTTTTAGTAAAGCAATTTGTTCTTAACAGGCAGAAAAAGGCTACAACCTTGTTTTAAAAGATCAATAAAACAAGAAGATCAGGTACTTTGCTATTTCACATCAAATGAAAAAAAAATCCTTGCTTACAACATGCGAACTATGATAACTTTAATAACAATAAAAATTCTGAACGAGGTCAAAGATCAAAAAATAGAGTACATAGTGCATATGTTCGTGCCTTCTCTACCTTCCTTCCCCCAGTATCCCATGTCACACGCCATTTTTAAGGCTACCTATTTAGTGCCAGAATAGGTAATGATAAGGGATCTGAAGCAGCTTTTTTCAGAACTACCTTGCTTTTACCCAGAAAAAGTTAACTCCCAAAACCCAACTTACCTGTCAGAGTACCCTGGTGAATTTCCTGGGAACATAACACCATTCATCCGATTTAAACTATTGGAATTATTTTTCCTAACAAAATAAAAAAAACAATGTTATGAATAAAGGAACTTTAAATTACTGTAAGCTTGTTTGCACAGAATCCCCCCCCCCCGCAACTTAAATAGGCCCCCACTGTCAGTCCTTAAGGGGTTCTCTACCTATACATTACACTAGAGAAACAGGCTACAATATGAATTTACAGCACAACTGTTATCGAGGGGTATCCATTTTTTTCCACCAGCAGCTATGGTACAAAATAACAGCTTAGCGTTCAGGGGTAATACTGAACTGTACCATGTATCTGATTCCAAAGCTGTTTGTTCATTTCCAAATTGTTACATGTAACACTTGCAGACCACTATTCACTAGTGTTGACCTAACTATTGATAAGGAAAACCTGAACTCTGCAGGAATATTAGACACACATGCACACATTCTCCCCTCTACTAACAGAAGCTTGATGTTTCAAGAAAACAAAGATCATACTTACTCTGAAGATGGATATACACAGCTGACAACCATGACATTCTGTAATAAACAACATATTAACAGCTCAGAAACAGAAGCTTCACCTCTTGACAACACCCCAAAACTTAGAATTACAGGATTTTGGTCCTATCTGTTAAAGTATCTCTATAGAAAATTGGGTGGAAAGCTACAAACGCCTGACAGATAAAGAAAAAGTATCTCTGTTCCCTCTTTACAAGGTCAGGCCATAATTACACCAAAATGTCAGTATTTTCATAAGTCAGTTACTGTCATAACAAGACCAGCACATTAAGCCTCAGGCCCAAGTGTTTCTAATTGTAACTGAAGTATCTCTGGAAAGCAAAGTACTCTGAAATGCTGCAAAACTTCTCAAATGCTTAAGAACGCTCTATTTGTACGAGTCCTGCATTTGAAAGTGTACAAGCACTGTTAACTATTTTTGGCACAGCTGTATTTCAAATGTTAAATTATTTTGGCCCCACATAAACAAGGGGCAGAAACATTCATTAATTCAGCACGTTGCTTAGCTACCTCTCCCTCTTGAATGGCATAGCAAACTACATCGATTTTAACATCTAGAAACCTAGCTCAAAAAGTAAGTTTCTCTCTTCAAATCAATACTCAGCCCAATTATACAGGGGGGCCTTTATCAGAGGGCCAGCTCAATTAACCCAGATGAACTTGAATGAGGGTTCTCCATAAAACCTGAGGTGTGGTTTCACAGATCTCATTGTTGGCTAAGAAACAGCTTTGTGAAATCCCTCTCTCCATTTATTCCCACCTTAACTTGCAAGAATACACCTGACTACATCCGCTAGAACAGCGAAAACCAATCCATTTACAAGTTAACCTTTCTTCCACCGAATTGTCTAAGTAGGAACCTCCGGCCAATTTTGCCATCGAGAAAATCCCATGTGGAACCACATCTTGAAAGCCTTATCTGTTTTTGAAAGATCCCATATTCTGACATAAGCTGTAAAATACCATTAAATGACATCTGTATGCTTTTACAAAGGCACAGTCCTCTACACAAGATGATTCAAATACTGAAATAAAATACACTGGGCGGCGAGGGGGCGGGGGGTGTCTCCCTTCACCTACTGGATCTAATCTGAAGCAACACATGGAACGACATACCTGATCAAAAAATTCAAATTATTTCAACTGATTATTTATTTCTAGCTTGGATTCAATCTACGTAGTGACATTAGACCCTCCACAAACTACAGTTTCAGTAGTGCACAGTAATCAGGAAACACAACAGTTACAGCCGTGAGATTTATTTTTGTGTCTTAAGTTATTTTAAAACTGCTTTTTGATGTTAAAAGGTATGAAACAAATTCATACACTTAGAGTAGCTATTAGCTATACTATGGCTATGAGCCATAATGAAACCAACAGACCTTTGGGAGTAATTCAGAGGTTATTTAAGTGGTAGTTGTGACTGTTTAGCTGTGTTCTCTCTCAGAAAAATACATACCTTTTCCACACCTCTTAGAAATTTGTCTGTTCCTGTGTAATTCCTCCTAGGATCTGTCAGCAACTCACAGAGTCGCTGAATAGTGAAGGGGATGCTGCAATGAAACAGATACATAACAATTTAATTTTATTTTAATGAGTATGACTGTTAGGAAGCAACAACTTTATTGCGTTCTCCCCCTTACTGAGAAGATAGAAAGAAAACGGTACTGAAATTTGTTATCATTAGCAATATAGGGTAGTAACTCAAGCCCTTATTTTTCCCCTATCTCACACACTGAAGTAACAAAGCACTATTATCTTTTGTGCTCACCACCACAAAATTCTTAAGTAGAATCCTAAATACATCATCTCACAACTCAAACTATTAAAACAATAAATAGGAAATCAGATCAACAGTAAAATAGTTTAGTAATGTATTTATTATTCAAATATATAGAACAGAGATGGTAAGTGATTTAAAACAAATTTCAGTCATACACACTACAGCTAAAAAATTCTCAACTTGTGGTTTATTTCATGTTTTACAAAATACATTTACAGAAAAAAAAAAAGCATTAAATGTTGGAAATAGTAGAGCCATTATATTTCAGGTGTTACAAACACTCTATTTTGCCACAACTGGACAATACACTTAGCTATCAAGGAACAGCTCAGTAAAAATTAAGTTAACTCAGAGGAAGATATATGAATCCATAAGCACCACATTCACACATTCTGTTTTCTGACAATTCTGCACTCAATTTCATCCCTGCTTAAATGAGAAACTGACCTTTCAGACAAGCAATACTTTACATACATTTACCAGTTACCTGAGATGTCACACACTTTCGTTGCAAATTCAGTGACACATTTTAACAAACTTCTGACAAAACAGTAAAATACTTTAAAAATTACTTCAAAAAAATAATAAAGAATCATGCATTTTTAAAGTTAACTATTTGAAGTTGAAGCCACATAAACACTTCAAAAATTCATCTAAGAAGAATATTTGATACAATACTTAGGGCCATTTCTTGACTGGAAATACAACTGATACACCAAATCGTATCATAAAATCATAGAATGGTTTGGGTTGGAAGGGACCTTCCACAGCAAAATCAATACAGGCTTACATGCATGTGTGTGTGCATATGCCTATACTGTAAATCTTTGTGAAAATTCAACTTCTATTATTTTCTGAGGAACTCTGTACACAGTATCATCAGCCTATTTCATTAGCTAATACAGTATGTATCTCAAGCTTAGTTCATTAGCTAAAAAGCCACATCTTAAAGATGCGCAGATCTACCACTGTTGCAGTGCGCAGGTCAGCATAGCTGTGATTACTCATACTACATGACACTTCACTTTAAAAGCAAGCGGTAATCAGAAAGAGTGACCAAGTAGCAACAATTTAATTAAATTTTTCAGAACTGACTGTGTATTACGTTACAGAGGAAGTTACAATCCTCAACTGGAAAACTGTACAGAGGTAGGCCACAATGCAGCCACCCTTGGCCCTAGTTGCAACACAGCTACCTTAAAATAAAAACCACAGAAGGTATATCACATTTACCCTACTAGTTAATGCCTTCCCTTACTATTCACCCTGAATTACACCACGCCAACTTATATTTACTTGACTTCTAAGAACAAAAGGATAGTGAAGTTAATCTCCATCAATCAGCTGTGCAGAGTCAGAAAACAGCTGATGAAGCATTAAATACATTAAACACTTGCAAAAAGTAACACTGTAAGATGACGGTATTTCTAAAAGATTTGTTTTCACCTGTTACTGCTTAAAAGCAAGTAAAATGGCAGAAAGGGAGAGATTCAGCATCCAGGCAAAATGCATTTCACCTCCCTATTTTGACCCAGAAGCATCTCCACCCCCATCCCCAAAATTTGCTAACTACAAACCAGCACAAACCAGGAACAAGTCTTCCTTTAAATTCTGTTTATTACCCATAGACTCTTAATAATTATGGAACCACTGTCAAGCTTAATTTCCCTAAAGCTTCCTTCATATCAATCACATAGTGCTGCTATTCAGCAGCTTTTGGTCAATCTGTAATCTTTCATGACACCCAAATTCTTCATGATGTTCAGCTCCTGTATAGTGCCTTCTTTTAATGAAATTTCCAACTAACTCAGTCACAAAGAATTTACTTGACCTGTTAACTTTTCCACATAGGTGCAGCACTAATTGTATCTACTGTTTCCCATTGATGGCCATTTTGGGTTTGGGTTGAAAAGTCTGTAATTCAAGAGACTTCGTAATTGTTTTACTAGACTGTCCATTCAGAAACAATTTATTTCACAGAAACAAAAACAAGCAGAATTTAAATTATTTTTCATCAGCCAAATCTGTAAAACATGCTGGAGAATCACTGCCTGGCTACTTTGTATTCAGCTGTGCCTAACTGGACACCTGGAATACTAATACATGAAGTATTTTGTGAGCATCAATACAGTCTGGTTACTTAGGAAATTCAAGAAAGTGTGTAGCCTGCAACTAGCTCCAGAAGTAAAAGCTGCCTTCCTATTTGACTTTCAGCTATGAGGCTCAAACAAAAACCAAAACCAGTTAATTTCCCTCCAAAACCTTCCACAGTAGACTTCATCTATTGAGCAGCAGATGGCACCAAGTGTCACACTATCACCGCCTGTGCACGTAATTCGTTCAACATTTGGAAGTGGTTTTAGTTGACAAAACCCGAAGTTCACTTCACCTTACGAATTCCTTTCTGTAAAACTATTATTTTAAAATAGTCTAACAATGTGATTTTAAAAGAGAAGTAATTGAAATCGGTGTAAATCTACACATAAACACCAATGTAAAAGTTTGTGAGCAGTATGAGAATAGATCTTATATGCTTAGAAATTTAATTAGTTCAGTACATGAGCTGCATGAATAGTCCTAATCTGCCTACTTAACCTAACCACTTAAAATTCTATACGAACACACTCAAAACTGCACCTCCCAGCACTACAGCTCAGAAAGGATTACAAACCAAAAATTCATTGTATGGCCAGGATTCAACAAGGATATGGGAAAGTTGCTTATAAAAGCTATATTAAATTGTGGCAAAAAAATGCATGAATGAGAGTTTGGATTATGATTATATTTATTTCATTCATGCTGTCAAGACTCCTCTGTCATCAGAGATCCTCAGTAACTTACCTTGGAACTTTCTGCTTCACTAGGAAAGTATAAAGAAAATGGCAAGTCTTTTTAAAAAAAGTTCCTACTCCAAAGCAATTCTAAAGTACAGCATGAGAATCTGGCCCTGCAACGTCAAGTAAGATACAGTAACATTAAAACAGCCAGTTTGTGCTTTCATTAAAAAGCACATCATCTACAGAGACCCCAGAACAGGGGTCATTCTTAATTCATTACTCTGACTTTTAAGTTTAAAAAAATGAGCTAGTTTTAATGAACTCTTTCCCTCACTCTTTTGAACAAACACCAATGAAAACATCCTATTAATAAAGTCACACTGACATCTACAACTCTAAATAAGAAGCCTTAATATACCCAATCGCACAAACTAAAACCTGCTGTTGTTACTTTTTGGACCATCTCCACCTGTTTCAGCTTTCACAATCATATCATCACTGTAGGGGTTGTAGCATTTATTAAATGAACAATTCTACAGTCCTAGATTCTGAAACATCCTAATGTATTATTTTAAGGTTACTAATGCATGCAGTTTGCTTCCTCAAAAACTGGGTGGTTCACTTTGAAGTATGAGGAAGTTGAGCACCCTTAAGTGTTACAGCAGTAGATCAAAATAGCCTGGCCACAGAGTAACCTCCGGACTTGGTCGTCCATGGGTTTGTTTAGTACACTTTGGTACAACACAAGATAACAGCAGCCCATTCATGAGCTGTCTCTGTGTGAGCATGTTAACAAATTTTGTGGGCAGTGAAGCATTAACAAAAAGCTGGGGGAGACGGGAGAGAGGCAGGCTTGGGCATAAAGGATAGGTTTGTTTTTAAGTTCCTTTAGTGAAGTAGCCCAATACAAATATTGGGAAGCTGAGAACAAGCTGAATTTCACATTCTTAGAAGTATCCTACATAACAGGAATTGTGGGGAGTGGGGGAGGAGATGAGACCTGACTTACGAGAGAGATTTAAACTGCAAATAGATTAAGCAGTATGGAACAATGACAATAAAAATTATTAACCTAGCATCAAAATATGAAACTAAGAATGTGTTAGTAGCACCTGTGCATCTGAAAAAAACAGGGAGGTAAGCTTTACAGTATGCCCATTTATTGACAAGCTGAGAAAAATGCTGAAAGTCTCTCAAGCAAGCAGAGACCCACAGGCAGGATGACTCAGCTTACAGCATGTAATCCAGTTTAGAAACAACAAAAATACTATATAAGCTAATAAAAAAGGCACACCAAACAAAAGACCAAAAAAGTGTCAGGAGCTTTATTTTAAAGGAAACAAAACTTCCATAATTACAAAACCAGTGAAGGGTATACACTTTAATCTAAGACAGTCAGCAACAGGTCGAATACCCCAAGTCTCAATTAGTAAGTAACACTGGAACTATGAACCTGAATCTGGCCCAATTTAACAATTCAAACCCAGGAACACCCTGTCTCCTGGTCACACCATGTTTATCATGGCGCTACTTCCCAAAAAGCTACTGAACTGCCCCAAAGCAATTAAGAACTAAACACCAAAAGACTTCTTTCAGTTAGCTATTTCAGAATACATCGAAAGAAATCTGACTTTATTATTTCACCTGCTAAATGCACACTGTAATGCCATGCTTGATTGAACTGTATTTCTTAAAAACTAAATACATATTGAAAAAACTGAAGTGACTGACATGTCACAGGATGTCATAATTCTCATTCAAAGACAAAATAATAAAGTTAAAGTTCTGAAACTACTGTAGCGTATTTCCAAGGTATGCATTTGCTTCTGCTCTTCTATTTCAGGAAACAAAATGAACAGTCACAGATAGAGAGTACAAAATACCAAGTTAAAAATTGAGAAAGTATTTTTGTTATCCTGATTTTAGAGAACAAATGATACATACCCATTAAATCCAGTGACAATTTTCAGGATTCTTTCTTTCATCTCTTCAAAGGGAATATATTCCACATTTGGATTGGGGGGCCCTCTTGGTTCAGGAGCTGAGGTTCTGAAATCATCCATTACTTTCTCCAGTTTGAAAATAAAATAGCCTTTAAACTGAGACCACTGAACCCTGCATAAAACACAAGAATTAAGACATAGGCAAGTCAGCCCTAAAACCACAGAAAAACAGCATAACTTTGTGTTTGTGAAACAACATTCATGCTGGCTTGCCAGTCCTAAGATAAATGAGGTAAGTAATGCAGTATTATTTTTCTTCCTGAACTTAAAGCATGGTAATTATTTAAATAATTACAGTAAAACAGTATTACACAAGTCAACTGCCATTAACAACAGGGTAAGCCATTTCCTTAATTACAATTCAAACCTAAATGTGAAACATGCACGCACTCTTTACGATTTACCAGCGAGCCTACATGCCACCTGAAGTTTTCACTGAGCTCACAAAAGGAGGGAAAAAGCAAAAAAGAAAAAGTGTTTCAAGTCTGGAAACCATACAGCAATTGTACACAGCATTATCTGTTTCTGTTACAAAATCTTACTGAAAGGCCTTTTTGTAACTAACTGTTCAGTATCCACGCACCTTAAAAGCATTTAATAGTACCTCTTTTTCTCAGAAAGACAAATACATTTTGTATCACTGTTAGCACTTGCTGATGAATATTTGAGCAAAACAATTTTGACTCCTGAAAAATATTCCCACAACAGTAAGTAATCTATTAAGATCTTTCCAAATAACCTTCTTGCCTTACAACTTAAAAGCTTTATCATTTATGGAATTCTTTATATTGATGCTTTCAAGAACGCAGGTCTTTCATTGCATACAACAGACAAGGTGGGAAACTGCTGAGAAAGCCCTTTTACACCAATCACCCCAGACAACAGTCACAGAAGTAGTTCTGGGCCTCCTCTGGCTAGTACATTTCTTAGCAGAATAAGGAGCAACTTGAAAGCAATCGATTTAGTTCAGTTACTATCAATTTTATTCTATTAACGTTGACACAGGAGCTTTCACAGCTACAAGATGGAGATGCTAGCAAAGAAAAAAAGAAGAAACAGGGAGAATAACAAACCAGCAATAGAGAAAATTATCTTTGACATTTATCTATAACATGGGTAACCTGGAATTAACAGGCTCAAATCAAACAAGCATAAAATCGAAACCCCTGGACAGCCTTTCAGCTCCTGCTGAAAGAAATACTATTTAGCCACAGGTTGTATTTCTGCAGGCTGTGCTTGGTAGCAGCGCTAGCTTAAACAGCCCTGACTATTTTCAACCCCATGTAACATCTGACCTTCTGTCAGGCTGATACAACTCCTTCTGCTGGGAACTACCTGCGGTGACTCCCCAGCAAAGTGACGATGTTTGCATCCCACATGCTATTCTTGAGCACCAATACTACCAAATATAAAACCACAAGCCAATGAAGTCATATGAGCCTGCTTTCACCAGAAACACAGTGCCATGTTATCTTTGCCTTAATTTTGTCCTTGGTCTCAAGGAAATAATTACAAGATGAAAAGGGGGAAAACCAGCTCAAGTTTATTTACAGAAATTCAAATACAAACCCCCATCTTATTAGGAGTGATAAATTAGCAAGAATGGGGGGAAATCCGAAGAGGAAAGCAAACCTCCCTTTTCCTTCACAGGAAACCATGAGGCTCCTCACAACAGAGCAGAACGCAGGACTTTGTGAATAATAGTAACAAAACCAGAAACAAAAATAGAAAGAAAGAAGAAACAAGGTCCCAAAAGGGAATGGCATAGATAGACTGAACAGCATCACTGAGTCTTCACTGGATTATTGCTCCAATTAGCATTATACAGCCAAAGCAGAATACCATAATGTTTCAATGTACAATGTTAGGCATTACTACTACAAATGTTAAATTAAAAAGCTATCCAACTCTGCAGTGCTACCACCACGAGGCCAAAGCTTTCATAACAGATCACAGATTTACCACATAAGCACATCACAAGACACAGACAGAAAAGACCTAGTAAACAGCCCCATGCCAGAATAGGATTACTCCCTACAGAGCATCCCAAGAGCCTTCCTTGCCTCATGACAGGGGATTCCACTATTATTCTAAACATTCTTTGACAACCCCATTTGATATATTTTCTTCCACACTTTAGAGCTTGAGCCGTGCTTTGTTTTCATTGTTATTTACTTCTTGCTAAATATTAACACTTAATCTTTTCATAGACTATTAAACCAGTATTGTGTTGCTGAAATAAAGCAACATACAAAGTTTAAAATGGCGATCTACTGCCTGAAAGCAGTACCCACCAGCTCTTCTTTACAATGCTGAAGCTACAGAAAACAATCTAACATTTGGCCCCTACATAGAAGTCCAGAAAACTATCACTTAAACCATACTATTTTTAATTAGTATTTCTTCTATTATAAAAAGGTTAAGAACTTGCATCTGCAACACTGACATAAAAAGCATCTTTCGTCCTGTATTTCAAAACGCTTGATAAATGACTGCCAAGCAGGTGACACAGTCCAGCCTACAAACAGAAGCAGAGTTTAAGGGTAAACTCAAGCCTGACTACAGATAACACAGATACAGCAACACCAGCACCAAATCAACTAAACAAGCAGTTGCTAAAAGCAGTGTAACCTCAGCAGCAGGAGCTCAGGACAGGCTTGCTGTTTAGACATTTACTCTGTTTCTCAGGCAGGTTTTTTTTCAACATTGCTAAATTCCCTGCTGCTGTGGCTGCAGTACTAGCAGCATGAAAGTTAACTGGTTAAAAGCAAGTTAAAAACAACTTTGCTTTTGCAACTAGATGTAACTGCAGTTTGTACCGTAAACAACTGCTTCAAAGTCAGAGATGTCTCGTGCTTCTCGAACATTATCTCCTGACCTCAGCGTTGTAACTTAGATATTAAAACATGCTACCATTTAGACAATGGTGTTGAAGCACTTTCAATCTATGCAACTGGTTTCTGATGAACAGTTTTATCGTGGTACCAGTAAGTTACATGGGAACTGCAGCCACTCAACAGCAAATTTTTTTTGCACCACAGAAGACTGAGTCAGCTCTCGACTCTTCAACTATGTAAGCAAAATTCAGTCCTGCAGCAGCACCACAGTGGATTCCTGGAAAGAGGAGGAAGGTTTCTGGAGGCTACAGTGCAGGTCACTTGCTTCTTTTAGGCCCGACTCTTCTATCATTACCCTAGGATGAAGAATTCTAGCTTCTGCAGACCATCCTTCAGTTACCTCCTTCCTGCTTTTCCTACCATCCCAGTAAGCAGCAGTCCCTCTTCCCCTCTTTCTTACTTCATCTACTTACATTCTGTGCCTGCCAGGATGCTAGGAAGGGGGCAGACCTACACGCTATTCCTACAGGAGGAAGAAAATGCTTCAAAAGCAAGGGGGAG
The DNA here is from genome assembly GCA_035590275.1 of Ibycter americanus. Taxonomy (NCBI): domain Eukaryota; kingdom Metazoa; phylum Chordata; class Aves; order Falconiformes; family Falconidae; genus Ibycter; species Ibycter americanus. Next base: position 19,382,960 of record JAVJGI010000050.1, on the reverse strand, counting down.
AGGCCTGGAACACAGGTTTCTGCTCCTTCTGCTTTCATCCGGAACTGCAGTTGCCTCCTTCTCCCTCAAAGCCAGTCCCTTCATCAGCAACAGCAGCATCCACCACTCAGTAATCAGACAGACAGTCTAACTCCTAGACAGCTTTGTACTATGCCTCCAGTTTAAGCTACTTCTGAACAAGTCCTCAGAAAAGAAACATAATACACAAGGTGAACTAATAAAGGATTTAAGAAGAATTTTACTTCAAGCAATCTTAATTATGTAATTTGTTAGAGAAACTTCTCTACATTTGTAACAATATACTGCGAAGTTTGAACACTTTTTAAACTGTTTATAAAAGATTATACTCAAAGCAATCTACAAAACTGAAAAGTATCTGGCTGTTGTACTTCAAAGAAGAAATCATTACTATAACGAACTCACTTCTGACAAAAAAAAAAAATATAATCTTTCCTGCAAGGACAGTAAGATTTTCTTAATTTTCATTTACTTCAGTGGAAGTGATCAAAAGTGAGTGTCAAAAGAGGAAAGTTACCTTTCCTGTTTTACCAGTCTATGAAAATGACATGTAGAAGTCTGTATCAGCTGAACTCTTGAAACTCACTTGCACATTTATAGAGAAAACCAATTAGTTCATAAACAGATTAAAAATTGCATTTTCTCCTAATTATCAAAGCAATCAATATCCACACTTCCAGAAATTTTAAGTTATCAACATGCACTGAAAGAATGGTCACTTAAAAAGCCAAACAATAGTAGCGAGAAGAGATAAACAAATGGCAAACATCTGTTTTCAGGAAATGAAAACATGTATCTACATGTATCACAAGCTCCCCAAGAACAAACCTAGCATTAGGATGCAAGACCTTTATTTTAGCTGCTTTGTTACAAAATGGGAGACACTGAAAAAGAGCAAAGTTTGGTCAATACCTTCTGTAGTTAAGTCAAGAGCCTAACGGAAGCAAAAAAGAACTCTTCTACACAGCTTTATGTACAAGCTCATTAAGTTTTTATACACTGGATAATAACTGACAAACACTTTAAGCTCTACAAAGAAACTAAATTGAAGAAATTCCATGGAGAAAATACTATTCGTGCCTTCTTCTGAGCAGGCTTGTTTATAAATACTTGCTCTTCCCACACAGCATTGTACATAATCAGCCTTTTCTAAATGCTCATTATGTCTTCCAAACCATGCTTTTCCTGGCCACTACACTAACTTGTGAATTTGTACCAGCAACTTTGAGAACTCTTTAACAGCCACTCAAAGAAAAAATTCCTGTGAACACTGTACAATCTACAACAATATCTTCAAAAATAGTACTTCAAAACATTAGCTAATCCTAAAACATTTTGGTTCAGTGTACTTTTTGTTCTAGAGAATGACAACTTTGAAATTATATACATTTTATGTACATCTAAAGCATCTCTCACTACAATATCTGGGTCAACCTGTGTAAATATACCTGCACAAAGACAGCTCCCCTGGGCTAATAAGCCTGTAGTTTTACAGATACTCCAAATCATCGTCAGCTGGCCTTTTTTCCTAGATTCCTCTGCTTCCCTCCCACCAGCTCATGCACCATCTTCCACTTATATCAACCTAAAGGTTTTGCTCTAATATACAGAAAATTAGATGAATATATGATTTGGGGGCGGGGGGCGGCAGGTGAAAGCACCCAGCAAGGAAAAACTCACCAGAGGCAGTAATGAATGGCTAAAAAGGAGCAACCATAGCACACAGCACTATAGCTTGTAAAGATACATATACCACAGCAGAACCACCCATCTCAAACTCTCCCAGTACCAATGCAAATGTCAGCAGTTTAACTCAACAATTTACTTTTTTTAAAAAAATACCTTTGACAGATGAAAGCATAGAAGCTAACAGAGTCAAACAGTTCAGTCTTTGTACATTACTTAGTATCATGTACTTATGTTCTAGATTTAATACATGCTAATAATTGTGCTTTAAGGTATAAAAAGATGTTTAACCGCATATTATACCAGAATGCTGTCCCTGACCTTGAATTAGAAACGTAACAGAGAAACATGGATGGAAGAGACCCCAGTGTTTGAAGATACTCAGTCGTGTTTTACAGAAGTTAAACAGGAAAGCAGACAGCACCTGACCGAACAGCCAGTAACACGAGAAATGTAAGCAAGTTTTGAGAATATTTACATCTAATTAGAGAGGCAGCATGAGAAAAGGCTAAAAAAAGGTGGAGGAAGACATACGACACAGAAGGAGCAAGCAGAGACTAAGTAACAGGCTAAGCAAAAAAACACCAATAAAAAAAATAATCCCCCATACAAATACACAAAACCCCAGGACGGGGTCAGAATTACTAAGTGAAAACAAGAAAGTTAAGCCCTATGAAGAAAGATACAAAGGCGAGTAAGAAAACTCTACAGTCACAACAGTACTACAATAACATACTTATTCAGTGAAAGTTGATGAGGCAGCAAAAATCTCCATTGCACAAGGAAGGAAGAATTAAAACAAAGATTAAATTTAGACAAGCAACATAACCTAGCATTACCAGAGCTGAAACAAGGAAGAACACAATCTTAAGTAACTTTGTTCTCTAATAAAAGTAAACTAATTCACACCTGTACTTGAACTACATGATTTTCTGTTGGAACTAATCCGTTACTACAGATCAACCGAAGTTTGCCAAGCAACATCAACCAAGTTTAGCAATCCACCAATTCTAGCTGATAAACAGCACTCTTCAACACAGGAGAGAGGTCACCTTAGACAGAAAGCAGTTCAAGTAATCTGATGCTATGCTTTGATTTAAAAGAATTACTACCACAAGGTTGCTTGCAAGGTACAACTACTTCTCCACTAATACAATTTGCACAGAACTCATTTTTCCAAACATGCATATCGAAAACAAAATTGCATTCTATATGGAAATAATCTAATGCTATCACTCCCAGAGTACAAAAGACTTCCCACCATTTCCTTATCCCCTGCTTACTCAAAACGTTTGTACTGACAAAACTGAGAAAGCAGCTTTCTCCCTTACCACACTGGTTATTGTGAAAGAGGAGAACCCTCTGTTAATAGCTTGCACTATCGAGATGGTTTTTGTATGTTAGAGAATTAACTGGTATTGTCTTCCAACCATTGGACAAATTTTTGTATAGAGTCTTTTGCCACCTGGTATATGCACTTTGGGAGACCCAGAATTTCAACAAAAAAAGCAAAAAGCCAGAAATGTTTAACAAAGTTGTTTGGGCAAGATTTGACAAACATTAAAACCCAAGTAACAGAATAATGAAAGGCAACTCAAGAACCTGAAATGGAGAGGGAAGTCTTGCAATCTGGAGAACCACAGAAAAACATTAACCTTCAGAGAACTAGAACAAGGCAAGGAGAAAAAGTTGTAATTCCAACATTCCTACCTCCTTCATACACACACAGTGTTTCCCCTGCTATTTTTAAGAAAAATGATCTGTGTTGAACAAGTGATACAATTCTCTCTCACGTATTTAGTACCACACTGGAAGGCTTTGCTGCAACACAGCAATCCCCAACATTATTACTATCTGACTTTGACATTAAATGTCAATTGGACCACAAGTCTCCACAAGTGCAAAAGACAACTAGGGTAAGTTACCTAGCTCCCTTTTTAACAACCGTATTAAAACATGAGACATAACACTAAACTACACACTTTAGACAAACTCCACAGGATTTTAAGTTTCAAACATCAATAAAACACAAGGACAGTAAGCAGGACAAATCCTAAAATTAACTGAAGAACAGGAGGAAGAATTCAGAGTGCCCAAAATAAGGCTACCTCCTGAAATTAAGGTACTGCAATTACTTCGTAAATCTTTCTGGAATTGCTTCACAGATTACAGGTTTAATTAAGAAAAACATTATATTGAAGGGATGTTAAGCTTCTCGAGACCTAGCTATGTACTTAAAACATTAAGAGTCCCAGGAGTCCTAGTGGGATGTCTGTCTTCAGATTTCACAGTGTTTAAGTTCATTACAAAATTACTTGGTTTAAATTTTGAGAGGATGCCATCTGTTTTGGAGAGATGCTCTATACCACAGAGAACATAAAATGAAAAGGAAAACAAAGTAGATCTCTTATTGATTCAGTTCATTGAACAGGCCGTAAAAGAAGCATCAGAACTTAGTGAAAAAAGGGACCACTTCTCTCTCCACTCTTCTCTGCTCTCTGACAAGCACAAATAAAGTACAAAATAGTATGCTTAGGATGCAGACACTAAACGTTCAGCTAAACCAATTTTAGGGCAAAGTCCTCAGAACACAGGAGGACAGAACCAGCGGACAATCTCTGAGGGATTCGCTTAACATGTAACAAGAGACAGGATCGCCTGTATTAGCTCCCCCTTTCCCCCAATTATTGTTGGCTTAGATTACACTCCCACAGAGACTTGCTAGTAAGGAACAGGTGTTTTAAAGGGAAACAAGTTGCCAACTTTAATAACCGTTTCTTCTCTTTTATGCCTTGCTCTAATGCTCATGGAGATACACTCTCAGACACAGTAATTTCCCCAGGCTGTCAGAAGCAACATGAATTCACTCGTAACAAGTTAATTCCTTTTCTATTATGGGCTATCAATGGGATCCCCAAAACTACCTGAAAAGTCAAAAGGCACAGGAAATGAAGCGTGCCCAGCAATCACACATACAATTCAAAGCCCTGTGCAAGGTGGCAAACTTTCCAGCACGCTCTTCCGCAGCCTCGATGCAAGGTGCACCCAAACAGGAATACTGTGGACTAGATAGAACATGCCACTTCTCAAACCAAAGGCCCGACTCTGCCACCAGAATGCACAGAACTTGTTGCCTGGTATGAGAAGCCCCAGGGCAGTTCCCTTCCCCCAGGCTATGGAAAGAGCAGCACCTGGGAGCTGGTGTCAGAAGCCTGTCCAGGACTGAGGGTCCCACTCCCTGACAGCAGCACATCAAAGAGGTCCTCTCCAGCAGAATCAGCAGCTAAAGCTGTGCAGAGGAATTGATGGATTGCACTCCTCTGGCGGAAAAGAGACCAAGGCCACTCTCTTCTTCTCACTCATCTCCTTCCTCAGTTATCTCCATGCTTTGGGATGGAAAAGTAGTAAATAGAGCCTATAAAATTTTTGTTGTGGTGGTGGTTTCTTTTAATCTTCATCCTACTTAGCGCACCCTAATTTCAGATACATTGATTGGGTATAAACAAGGATACCTGGAAGTACACAGTTACATAAAACGAGCTGTACAAGCTAAAAAGCTTGTTAAGAACCGCCTGTAAAACACAGTCCCCAGCATTTTTGTACAAAATAACCCCAAACCTGTTTCCATTTGACATTTTTGGTTTTGTACAGGACTCACCATTTCATTATTTATTATAGTACTAATAAAGACTGCTTCTTAACAAGGAGTGCTCAATGGTAGAGAAATGGCTTTCAGTTTTTTTCTGAAAACGTCTGGGGTAGAAAGATGGCAACACTGAACTCCCGTCAAAGGGCAGATGAGCTATGCTGTAGCTCAGCAGGTATTTCATCACAGCACAGAGAAGGAGGGTGCTGCCCCACCAGGTGCTTCACCTTGTACCTGGTCTACACCAAAAGGAGCAAGCCTGCTCTGCTGCTCCCACAGGTCCCTGTGATCCCACGCACAGGGAGGTGAAGCAGATCACTAATCAACCACAAAATTAATGCTCCAGATAAGAAAGAATAAGATGTGTGATGTGACTAGTAGAGAGCAGAGCCATCCCTTTAAGCAGCTCCATTAATGTACCAGACAAAAGAACATACCTTACTTAATTCCACCCTTGCTTCAAATATTCTTCAAATTTTAAACCTATTTCTACTTCCTGTGCTTTATTTTAATACTCACTATTTCAATGCAATTAGTGTCCTCATTTTGCACACTGTTCTTATTTTCAACATCCACGCACTGCAGATTACAAAGGGAAATTTCAAACAATGACAACAGATTTACACAGTAAAATCCCCCATGCATCAATACAGACTAGTTTCTTAAATGCTGCTGGCAAGCAGACAAACCCTTCAACCTCACATTAAATTAAAACCATAAGCAAGTGCTAGATTCTTTATCGGTGTTTCTGAACGAGCAATGAATTTTAAACTTTAGGCAACACAGCACAGTGAATTTACTGGAACAGTGTGCTTTGCTGTATACTCCTGTTAGGAAAACATGCTGGCAAGCGCTCTTCCTGGGGGAGCATCCTGTTCACTTTCACCTGATAACTCATGTAAAATTAAAACGCTCTCACATTTTATCATCAGTAGGATTTGACCTCATGTTACCTCTCACTTTAATTAAAAATATATTGAAGAGCTCAAAAGAGGAAAAACTGGTACTTCCCACAAGCACAGAAGGTATTTTTCCATTTTCACTCACTGATTGTTGTCAGTCTAAATTAAGTCTTTGCCCTCCTTCTTGTGAGCATGAGGAGCTCATTCCAGAACCACGGAAACTGTAATACATTAAAAGTACATCTACTTCGGTAGTACAAGTGTTCACCTCTCTACTACTTGCAAATTACTGCTGCTGTTGCCAGGAACAACAAAGATTAAGACTTAGTTATGGAAACAGACAGCTGATGAAGACATTAAAGTAGTATCTGTAATCATCAAGGGACTAATTCTGATCTCTGCTGATAAATATGCAGCTGACCCCAACAGAATACAGCTGTTCTGTGGAACAGAAAAAAAAAAAAATCTGTACTAGGACTCAGAACTTTTCAAGAAAGTGCATTTTTTAAAATAGCTATCTAAAAACAAACTCAAGTACCTTTCTTTTTCCTTTAAAGACAAAAAATTACCACAGAACAAGAAAAAAAAAGTACAAGATTACAACAGATTCTTCATTCAAGAATTAAATTCCTTACAACACAGTGAAAAGCAGTATGCACAAAGTAGCTGAAAGCCTTCAAAACTTCCACAAACCACCAGCAGTGGCTTATCTATAAAGGCAGAAGTAAAAGTAGGTGTTATTTTTGTTAAATTTCCCTATTCCACTTGAAAAGTCACCTGAAATTCCCTTTGGCTGATAAGAATAAACTGGTGTATTTACCAAACTATTCCACTTACTGTGCTTCATCTGCACAGTGTGCCAATACATAAATTCTTACCTTACTCTGATTTCTTATTCTTCACATAATTTCATTTATGCACATAGTCAAATGACATTTCCTATAAATTTCAAGCTTTATTACAAGTAGAACGATCACCCAAGACACTGACCTTCCTGTAAAGTGCACACCAGCTACAATGGTGTCCAAGCCTTAACACAGACTTTTGGATAAACATCAAATATGAACTAAGTCCACCCATCTGAGCAATATCAACTATAATTGTTTACAGTTTAGTTACCTTTCTTTTATCACTATTATTATCCAGAAAAATCACTATTACTTCAGGGTATCACACTAAACTTATGCTATAATGTATGCAGACCTAGTATCCTCCTGCTGTCATATTTTACAGGATACTTCACCCCAACAGAACTTATTTCTCTAGTTCTGGATATTTTTTTTTTACCAATGTTCTGTGTAATTATTAATTTACCTTCATAAAAAATTTAGTAAGCACCCTTTTTACTAGATTATCTTAAAATCACTTTAGTTTTGTGCACTTTTTAATCTGATTGACAATCTTCTAAATAATATCTCCTGCATAACTTAATTATAAACACACAGAATTGTTCAGAACTCTCAGTAACCACTTTGTGCACAGCAACTGTTTTCTCAGCCCACGTCTGCCTCATCTCTGTAGAACGTATCTTCAAGACAGGGACTAGATTACTACACATTTCCACAACGCTTAATGCCAGACTTTGATCCAATTATTACTACAACAAACTATACTAGGAACAATTATTTTAAAGAGGCATGATTTCAGTGACTATATTCTTGAAATTTCATTTTTAATCTTTAAACATCAGTTAAAGGACATTCACATCAACCTTAGAATTATAAACAGTATCACTTAAGTGACTAGCACAAAAAGTTTGGGAGAGGGGAAGGCATCAGACTTCTCTTACAAGTTACAATCACACCAGCCCTAAGAACATTTATACTCATCTGCTCTCCCAAAGATAACTGTAGCTGCATTTGAACAGCACTAGCCACACTGATCATCGATAGTAGACAGGCATTATCTGTGTCAAAATACCCCCCAAAAACCACTTACATAGTTCAGATGTGCCTTTAACATGATTAGGCATTCTGTTGAAGTTTAGACAACCATGTTTATTTCAACTCTAAGAATTCTGTGGATTATTCTTAGCTTTCACTTATTTCCATTGCAGATAAAAATCTGACTGAACAGATAAGCGTTCACTAAGGCATATTTCAAGAGTGCTACAGTGTACTCTGTTATAGAGATTCTGCTGGAATTTCATAGCACAATTCAGAGTGCATCCCATTCAGTAGATACTGCACAGAGAAATAATCCATCAGGCCAAGGCACAATATAATTCTATAGTACTCTGGAGCTGATGCAGGCAGAATACAGAAACATCAAATAGATGACACTTTCTCAATAAACCTGTATAGCAGAAGCCCAGGAGTCAGGATTTAAGAAAAGCATTACACAATTCAAAAGTCTTCCTGAACTTGCAGCAAGTTAAAGTTACTATCTCTATAGTAGCTACCTATAGAAAAATCACTTCGAGTAATATAAAATTAATGTTTAGATAATTGCATATATGAATATATCACCTCTTCCATATGCAAACTAAATTCCACCTATCTACTAATACAGGACACTAAAGTCATTTCAAGTATCACCAATTTGCACAGAATAACTAAACAAACAAAAGAAATGCTGCAACTCATCTGTTAAGTCTGGCTATCCCTGTTAAGTGACCAGTGCATAGAGAGTCACTAGCTACCTCACAAGAGCAGTAGACCATACCGAGATAATACTATTAAAACTTTACTATATTAAGCAATAAAGCTGGGAAACCAGATTAAGGAAAATGCACCCTGTGCAAGTACTTCTGGACCTGCATTTACTTTGTGCTGTACTGTCATGCTTGCCAGGATTCGTGCATTATCCCACAAACACACAGGCTGCACTCAGGTCTGAAAGCAGTACTACTAGGATCAGTTAAATCACACTTTATTACTAACTCCTTCCAAAATCAAGAACAAAAGCCACCCAGTTGGCTTCTACACAAGACATTTAAGCTGACACACACTAAGCTTGGGCTGACAAGGTGTACCCCACCTCAGCGACCTAATACATAGGCATTAGGTGTTCCAGCGTCATCGCACTTTCTGAGTAAAGACTCATCAGGTGTAGCCATCATGGAAATCTTGTAACTGTCTTCAAGTAGTATGATTTCTAAAACTGAGACCTGCCAGATGCATACCAGCTTTGCGGAAAAGCAGCATCATCTGATTTATCCACAAACTGGATAAACCACTGCTCTCCAAGACAACTGCTGCTTTGTAACCTCCCTTCCGCATGCACCATTGCCTTGTTCCTTCCCCCCAAAACATGTGTTATCAAGCACAAACCTTCCCAAAACCTGTGGACAGAAAGAAGAAGCAAGGCTCATCAATTACAAGGTCAAAACAGAAAAACATCTTTGCTACTGTGAAGTGTAATATTGAGTGGAACACCACCCAGATGTCTGGGAAAGTCCTTCAAATGAAATAGTAACAAGCAAGGCCACCATGGTACAGGAGACTTGAGACCCACTGGAAAAGAGAAGAGGTAATACTGAGGCAGCTACTGCAGTCATGAAGAAACATTACTAAGAGGTAAAGGTAAGAACTGACAGAAACTGAAGATGAGAACAAATCCAATTAAACAGCGCAGGAGAATGAATTAGAAGGATGCCAACAGAATACTGCTAAAGGTGATCATCAGAAGCACATACAACTGTATTAACTGCTACAAAATAAACAGTCAGGTGGTTTTCTGGGGAAAGTAAGTGACCTGTCTGCAGGACAACTAGCAGGGAGTGTGCTTACAAGAACAGACTGCATATAGCAACAGGGAAGACAAACACACTTACAGATCAAACGCACATAGTTACATCTGCAGTTAAAATAGTCCGATTACACTGAAAAGTTAGCATCACTATGAGGAGCTTGCCTTTCGTCTTTCCTTACATGCATATTCTAGAGAGACTAAAGTTTATTAGGATCAGTTCCTCATGCACATTTTATAATGGTAGTTAAGGTTTGACCTTTACACCATAAACCCCACTCCCAACAGATATTAAGTGGCAGCATTTAAACTAACATACTACAGTAGTGCGCGATTCCTGCAGGAGCAAGTAATTTCATCTGTATCACAGTTGATTCCTCTGAAGTACTACAACTGTACATTTAATACATACATGATTTTTTATCATACAGGCAAAAGAGCAAGGAAGCTAAACTATCTTTGACAAAGATAAATCAGCAGGCTTTTCAACCAAGATTCCTGTCCTTTGGAGGCATCCGGGGATTATGAGACAGAAAACAGTGTCAGTGGAATAGGAATTAGTGGGGAATAATTCCAGCCACTTAACTGGAATGGAGTTAGTGAGGAATAATAGTAGGAAACAATGCAAGGAAGTTTACTCACATTTCTTGCTTCACTATGAGCATGGAAATGGAAGAGGCCTATATAAACAAAGGCGCACACACACTACTTTCATAAAATATTATTCTGTTTATCATGGCAGGAACTTGAGAATTGTTTTACGATTATTTTTTAATTAAACAAAGAATTACGTTCCCCCAATAGTTCTCAAGATTTTCAGATAAAGATTTGCCTCCAAATCAGAACAAAGTTTTCAAGCTAGTCAAAAAATACTAGCACACACATGTCAAGCAGCAAAACTCCTAGTTGAATACAACCAGAGAACATACTTTATAGAAAAAGGTAGACTTAAACTGAAGCATGTGAAATAAGGTAAAGGACATATGGCTACAAAAATATACATATTTGTAACATAAGAAAGGAAATTACTATACAAGAGTTCAGAATACATCATTAAAACACTGAAGCTGAGAAGGGGAACTTACTCTTACACATGTTCATTGCTACTGTATCTCCACTCGCATCTTTTCTACAGCTGACAAACTGTTTTGTTGCTGTAACAAAATAATGTAAAAGCTAAAGTGCTCCAAAAAAGCATTCAAAAGCTTAGTAAGAAAAAAAGTTTCCTGCTATATAGAATACATAAAACAGTATCAAAGGGTCAAAAATACTTTTTGCCATTATCTTTGGTAGAACTACAGTTATGTAACTTACATTTCCAGTTATGTAATTTACCAACAGCAAATCATCCCTGCTCTACCTGACTGTCAACGAGGCACTGTTAATTCAACTTCAGCAAGACACACAGCAGTCTCCCACAGCATCTCTGCGGCTAAGCTGGATAGTTACAGACTCAGTGGACCATCAGGCCTACCCAGCAGTGGTTGTGGTTAACAGGGTCCAAAGTCTAACTGCAACCAGTTACAAATGATGTTGCTCAGTCAATACTGGCGCTAATACCTGTGCTGGCAGACGGGAAGCTGAACACCTGCCAGCATGCCCTTGCTGTGACAAAGGCTGCCTGTACACTGGGTTACATTGACAGTATCACAGAAAGTGATTACACCCCTCTCCCTGGCACTTGTCACTCCACAGCCACAATACTGTGTCCTGTTTGGGGTCATGCTATACTGAAGAGAACAGAACGAGCGAGATGAGCAGAAGGCCACCAAGCCGGTTAAAGAGCTGCAGCGCACAACCCAGGCAGGAAGGTAGGGCAGCATGTCTTCTGAAAAAGAGACAGCTATGGTGGCAGAATCCAAGCGCTGCCTTTCACCACAGAAGGGGTAATTGCATACAGGCAAGATAGAAACAGATCCCCTTCAGAGGTGCACAAATGAGAGGTAAGAGGCAGTGATCCCAGGTTGTTCCATGGGAAACTCCAAGTTGCTGCAAGGGGAACATTCTCCCAGTGCCCATGGTTAAGCAGTGAAACAGAGAGACAAACAGAGGCTGTGGAATTGCCATCACTGGAGATTTTCAAAAATGCTGCACAATGCCCTACACAACCTAAACTATTTTTGGAGTTAGCTCCCTTTGAGTACAGGATCTGACTGGATGACCTCCAGAAGTCCCTTCCAACTTACGCTATGCTATGATGATACTACAGATGTTCCTATTTGCTGTACAATCACAGGTATTAAACTTGACTTGAGAAACTTTGCAGAAAAGCATTTACATTGGTCCTCAAGGGCCGGGGCGGGGCGGGGGGGGGAACAGGGAAGAGGTTCTGTCTTCAGGCTTAGATGAGGTGCAAATTAGTATTTCAGATCTTCCAGGGAAACTCTGAGGAAAGAATATGACTACACAAAGCAATAAAAACAGAATGTATTTTAATGGCTGTTTATACTGCATTCAGGGCAAGAACTGGTATAACTACATTACATCCTGGCCAAGCCAGTGTTCTCTACTTAAGCCTAGAACTATTTTACAGTTAATCACTCCTGCCCATACACCATATTTCTCTGGATTTTGGTACTTCACTACTTATTTCTGTATTCCTTCACAGTCAGTAAGCATCTGTATTATACTTTCCACTATAGTAAGCCATTAAAACTGCACTTTATAGGTTGCTTGCCCCAGGGCAGGATCAGGGGAAATGCAGAGAAAATTGATATAAAATTTTTGACTGCTTTTGTTTTTTAAGTTTTACTTTCAACTTTAGAACCAAAGAAAAACTCTAGTTTTCCTTTCCAGTCCAACAAATTGGGATTTTCTTGTTGAAGTACCTAAATAAATGGTTTAGAAACATTTTTGCTATTGAAGGGACAGAGTGATTTTAAATCCAAAAGAATTTCCTGAGAGGAGAAAACATGTTTTAAATACAAGACACAAGATCACAATTGATAAATGATCTTCATATCTATTCTTAAAGAATTCTTCAGGAGAACAAAAAACATTTCACTTCTAATATTGCAGTGCTGTGATTTTTGTACTGTCTCTTAAAGCCATTTCTACTTCAGAAAAAATAGGTAAGTGAATTACTTAAGCAAAAGACAAGCACAAAAACATATCCTGGTTTTAATGAGGTACTTCAGATACAATAAAGTATAAGATAACAAATTCCATATCTCTTCACTTTACTCCATTTTGCAAGCCACAATGATCTTTCACAAACTAGAAGAGGAGGTTACAATGATCTTCCCTGACTATACTTGTTCTCACTAAGAAAATCCCACACTAGTAACTTAGTAAAAAGTCACGTCAATTAAGGAGTACATCACTCCTCTGGAAAGGCAGGGGTGGGGCAGGAGGGGGAGAGTCCTAAGACTCAACACAAGATTAAAAAAGCTTGAACCATAAACTTTATATTTCACATAAGGGTAAGTCTTACCATAGCAACCATTACAAAACAAAAATATTTCAAAATAAACAAACAATCAAACTCTTGCTTCTGTTCACCTATAATAAAGGAAGTTTAGACTGGCTTTTGTAAATGCAAGCTATAATTTTGCAAACAACTAAGTGAATGGTTAACTTTGCACAAGAAGACAGCTTAAACTTCAAATAGATGAAGTTAACACACATGACTACATGATCAGGCTTTTACTGCAAGGTACTGATAACACAACTACATCTATGCTAATACAACCAAATTTAGCAACATTTTTATTCCAGACCTTCCGTGCAAATGAAAAAGGTGCTGAATTACAGTAAAGACACACTCTGAGGAGCCTTATCATAGTTGCAGTGCTGGCTTATACAACTCTCACCCTTTGTTCCTCCCCTACACCACTACCTCTGCAGTTGTGCTGGGATTTGACATACCAGTTAACCGGGACAAAACAAACTGGATCAACAAACTGAACCTTGTTAAAAACAGTACTGCCAAAAAGAAAGGTAGTTACAACTGCGAGCAGTTTTCTTGCATGCAGGTTACCATGCAGCTACATAAACAGTTGAACAAGCACACAAGCACAAGTGAAACAGTACCACGAGGGCTGTGTTAGCCAAGGCTGCTGCCAAGAGAAATACTAGTAAAATTACAGCCTAACATAAACCTGCATCTACCTGTTCATAATTCACCCAGATGAATAAGCACACTGAAACAAACAGGGGCAGGGAGGTACCCGACAGCCTTACATGAGCCCACGTTTTCAATCTGTTAAGCAAGCTATGGATGCCACCATCATGCTTTGATGAGAACCTTAAAAGTCATTTTAACTTACTCCATTAGCACCCTTGCAAACTAAGTTTACTAATTGTTTGCAAGATCTGCTGCAACTACTTCCAGAAGAGGTATTGGGTGTGGGCGGTGAGAACACCCTACATTTAACCCACGATGCAGACTGCAGTGTATCATCTAAAAATCAGTATTCATCATAGAGTAAGTTAAAAAGCTGAGAGAACCCCCATGAACACTGTATAACTCTCCTAGAAACAACAATAACTGAAGGCAAAGATACTTCACATTTCACTTGTCCTTATTTGCCTCGGTCCTCACTTACATGGTTACTCTTTGTTTGCTACTTTAGGAACAGGCTGTGACTGAGTAAGATCCATTGTTTTTCAATAAATAAGTCTGCAAACCATTTGTGTGATTACCCCGACTTAAGCATATTATTTTTTTTTAACTGAGCTTCCGAACTTCATAAAAATCTTAATAAATGTCACTACAAGCTATTATTTTAGATTTCATCATCTCATTCCAAGGCAATCTATTTATTACTGCTTTAGATTTCTATTAAATAAAGCTACTTGTGCGTAACTGGAAATAGAGAAGATTTAGCTCACTTTGAATTAACATGTATTTGGTAGGTTTGTGTATTCCAGAACACTTTTTCAGTGGTAAAGCTGTTCTAGCTTAAAAATACATGAAGTTCTTATAATGCATATTACCAATCTTCACATGAATATTTACCATGAGATTTTAATTTTTGCTCATTTCTTCCCTTTACTTTGATATATAACAACATCAGTAAAAACAGAAGTATATCCAATGAAGAAATACAGACTTCAGTAGATAATGTGAAGCAAATTAAACATTATGGAACAGTATTTTCATGCCTGTCTCCAGATTGTATTAGATACTTCTGATGTGAACATCTGAGACTTTAAAAAAAAAAAAAAGTAATGTAACAGAAATGTTCAAGAATGCTGAAGAGAGGTACAGACCCCAAAAAAAAAGCCAGAGAAAACCCTGGAAACATAAAAGGCTGCGTGAAGTTCCAGATGATAGATACCAGTTCAGGTTTAAGCAATAGTTTGCAATAATCAAATAATATAAAAAATAATCTAGAATTCCCAAATGGAAATGAAAGTCAGGAGTTTATTCATTCTCCAAGTTCCACATAGGGAAGAATTTTCCCAAGAGCTTGCCCCTGTACAATCACTCTTTAAGGTTACTTTGGAATATATATAATTGTGTCAGAAACAATAAAAACAGCCTGAAGAAATATTTCATACAGGAAAATATTTTAAACATATCATACAGACAAAATACACCATGGTAAGCCCATACTAAAAAGTACTACACCAAAATATTAAGCACTACAGCTGTGTATTTCTGCTAAGCCAAAGCCTCCTATTCAAGGAGCAAATTACATTTCAGAACTTGTTTTTCTTTCAAAACCATTAATTCAAGCAGTACTAGCAAGCTACCAAAAAAAGAAAAACCCAAACAAAACACACAAACACAAAAACCTCCAAACCCCTTACAAGTTAGAGGGATTCTAGAAACCCGAACAAAGCCCCTGCGATCACTGCTTGCTGACAAAACACTGGTAAAAGGACATATCTCTTGCTGAAGCCTGTAGTCTGGCACTAGGCCTCAAAAACAAGGAGACAGCCTGGGAGCCAGAAAGTGAGCAACTCTATAGCAACGCACCCAGGGAAGCCTTTCCCCTTCCTGCCAAATAGTGATCCAGCAAGGAAGTCACCCAGCACAGCACCAGCGCTCCTCCTTGACAAGGAGCGCGTAGCTCGGCTCCTTCCAGCTACATCCCACCTTCGGACAGAGACCGGCCACGGGGAGCTGTGAAAGGGAGCCCAGGAAAAGCCAAACTCCTGCGCGAGCTGAAAAACGAGCGACTACAGAAATTCAGAGTAGTTCCCATATGTCTCCTCTGCAGAAGGCACCTACTGTTCCCATACGTCTCCTCTGCAGAAAGCACCTACGGACTCTCCCCTCTCCATCAAAAGCACTTAGCCACAATCAGCACACAGCATGCTATACACAGCCTAGAAAAAAAACCACTCTAAGCCATTCATCTCTTTATGTAAATAATATTAGATACTGCGTATAACAAATACTACAGCAGTATACAACAGACATCACCACAGTGAGCTAAACTTTCCATTTAATAAAAACGTATGTCACAGGAAACATAGAAGGAGCAACAGGTTTACTGTACTGAGCAGGAACAGTGAGACCTGACTGATACCCCTGAGCAAAGCCCATACAAGAAGTCTCCCTGTTCCATAGAACTAATGACCAGCAAACAAAACTTCATGCATCCAAAATTAAATGGGAACCAAGGGAAGCTTATTTAGCTCACAGAAGCAATCTACAGAGAAAGACAGAAGCCAGGTAGCATCTCATTAACTTAAAATGCAGAAATGTCGTAAGCCACAACCACAGATCACCAAAAAAAAGTCCCACTTACATCGTCTCTCCAGTCTTAGCAACATGACAAAGAAACTGATCCAGTATTGGACACACTTCCTTCTTCCCTCTCTTCTCAAAATCTGTTGGTATGAGAATGACACAGAAAAAACGGTAAAAGAAGATAGGACAGAACAAAAATTCATAATAATTAGCTATTTGTTTGCTTTAGCGATCAGCACAGCTCCCACAAAAACACGTTCACGCTTTCACAATGCTTCAGCTGTTCCCAAGAGCTCCACCAGCTTCCCAGCCCTGTAAAACACTTAATATTTTCGTGTGGAGAAACTACACGCATCCGAGTAACAAAAGTTGATTTGCAACTTCTTCCGAGCAGCTGCTACAGCAGAGAAGGAGGCGGCCCCGGCGGGGCTGCGGCCGCAGGCAGGGCAGCGGGGCGGCGGGCTGGGGGGGAGCGGGCA
>JAVJGI010000050.1:19343559-19365196 GCA_035590275.1 Ibycter americanus | reverse complement strand
GGGGGCCGGAGCTGAGGGGCGCCCGCCGCTCTCCGCGGGCCGGGGCAGGGGCTGCCGCCGTCCTCGCCACGCAGATGCTCGGGGGAGGGAAGCGGGGGGCTCATAGACTGGTCTAGGTTGGAAAAGACCTATAAGGCCACAGAGGTGGGAACGCCGAACTCCCGCCTGCCTGGCGG
Organism: Ibycter americanus; assembly: GCA_035590275.1. NCBI lineage: Eukaryota > Metazoa > Chordata > Aves > Falconiformes > Falconidae > Ibycter > Ibycter americanus. Next base: position 19,365,020 of record JAVJGI010000050.1, on the reverse strand, counting down.
GGCCTGCCCGCCCCTCGGGGCGCCTGTGCGCCTTCCTCCCTCAGGCTGAGGGCCGCTGCGCGTCCCCCGCCCTCAAACCCCGTAGCTGTGCCCGCGTAGATACGCCCGTCTCCCTTTTATTCTCGAGAAGATGCTGTCTTCTGTCCCTTTTATTCGCAAGAAGGAGCTATCTTGTCTCCCTCCTGCACTCCCCCCGCCTCTCACACCCTCCTGTGGGCCTTAGTGCCCAACAGCCGCCCTCAGCCCCGCACACGCTACCTGCCTTCCTGGGAATGAGCCCTTTTCTCCCACCCTGCGCTGTGGCTGCAGCTCTGACGAAGAGGCGGTGAAGTGCAGGCAGCCCCTCGTCACTCCTTCCCGGACCAGGTCCCCGGGTGAGGCGGGAGGGGGCCTGGCACTAAGCGGGTGAGCCCGGAGCAGAGGCCGGGGGCTCCAGCCCCACAGCCAGCCGGCCATGTACAGGCTCGCCCGCCCCAAACGCCTCGGTAGGACTGAGGGACATGCGGTGGCTGTTCCTGGAAGGAAAATGCTAATTTAACACACACACAGAAGTTGTAAATAAGCATCCAAAGATTGATGCTGACTGTTATTCTAGGCATATGTGAGTGGCACATCCGCAGGGGTTCACGATTAGGTAAAATCCTGATACAGACCTGGATGGCATCCCAGTCTCCTCCTGAGGCCTGTACTTGTGGGCAGCCATGTGTCCAGAGGCGTCCATCCTCCCCTGCCGGCACATCCCCGGCTGCTCTCGCTGCCAGGGCTGGCTGGGCACAGCACGAGACTGATGGCAAGTAACAGCGGATCAGCTGTCTACAGCAGAAACACAGACTCTGCCGTACCATTTTGGAGGAGTCCCTAAAAAGAACGTAATGCCAGTGGCTGTCCTAACTTTTTCACTCTCCCAGGTGCCAGCCTGACAACAGAAAAATCTCTGGCATGACTACGTTTCTTAGAAATGCTGCTTGACATCACAGCAAAGTGACACGGTTTGTGGACCATCACAAATGGCTAAGAAGTGAACTTGGCACCCACAGCAAGCGTTCCCATGCTGCAAGCTGCTTTCTCTGACCCCTTGTGTTGATTTTCTCATGCAGGAAATGATCCACAGGGTGTACAAACAACCATCTCTGCTAGCAACTGCTTCATACAGAAACCCCAACTTTTATTTAAAAAAATAAATAAATGGCTTGTAAAGTCAAGAGCCTTTCAAGCCTTTGTCTGTTGGAGGACTACACTATACTAATAGGGATATTCAAGGTTTCACGTTTACGGATGCAATGTACAAAATCCTTGTTTCACACTGTTGTGAAAACCTTTGTTAAAGTAAGAAGACCTTACAAAGAAAGTTCTGGGGTTTTTGTGAAGGCTGTGGTCAGGCAGAGGGGAGCTAATGAACCTCTGCGAGCCTCTCCACCTGGTCAACAGAAGGAGGAAAAAGTGGCAACATGGCCTAACAAAACAACCTTATGGGACAGGCCTTGTTGTTCAAGGCATCTGGCAGTGCCAAGTACAGATTTTAGTGGTAGGAATCCTGCAACTCGCGTGTGGGACAAGGGGGCTGAGTCACCTCGCTAGCCTGAGCAGAGAGCTGAGCTGTGTTTGTGGCTGTAAGCGTGAGGAGAGCAGAGCTACTGCTCTCTTGTGCCATGGTATGACAGGGAGCTTGAGAAAAGCATCTCTCTTATAAACTTCAAAAATAGTTTAGAGCAGGTACGGATACCTCAAGATTTAGTGTTTTGGGACTCTTGCTGACCAAATAAGAGTGGCTGGAAGCTTTCTTAAGTGCAGCTTTAAAGTGCTGCTGCTTCTAAGCGTTTTACAAGGGAATCGTCTGGTTTTGTGCCACCGATTGAGTCTCAGCTTCTTAAAAGGAAAATGGCATTCCCCGCTGGACATCAGTTACATGACAAATCTCAACAACAATACCTAGGACTGGGCACTTTTTTACATGCCTCCTGTGTTACATGTTCCCTTGCAGCCAGCGAGCATCATTAACTCATTAACCAAACAAATGACCAGAGAGACAAAATACAGCTTGCCCAAACCTCTAGGGGAAAAAAAATAAATCAAACTCAACAAATCCCAGTGCATGAGATGGCATTAAAGCCATGGTGAATTTAGCTGCTCATTTTCTTCTGACCACTTGGCTCATCATAGAGACAGGAACACCGTTAAAAATTTCCATTACTGGCCATCTTGCCCTTGCAGCTCTGCTACCACGACCCTCCCTGCCTCAAGCCCTCTGTAGCATGCATACATTTCTGGCATTAGACATCTCTATTAACTGAAACTGTTAGTTTGCTTTTATAATTAGACAATAACGCACTTTCTACAGCATTCATGATATCCTCCCCCAAAACATCAGTGGGAATTCCACATAGTGAGCAAGTGAAAAATGTCTGCAACACAGGAAGAGATGTGTTGTGAAAAGAGTGGGCAGAGGACAGAGGAAGATCTCAAAGCAAGTGGTGGATACCAGGCTGAAGCCAGCCCCAGTGAAGCCTGTATGCAGACACACCAACAATAGAAAAGGACAATACCATTCAGACTACAGGCTAGCCTACGTCCTTTTCCTCAAGGTCTACTTTATTATTTTGAAAGAGGTATCAAAGTCCAATTAAAGTTATAAAAATACTAGCTTACCTTCAGCAAAACAGAAAAGAGGAGACCAGACCTTTACCTAGAGCAGAGCTTCTCTTAAATAACTTCTATACCCCAGCTGATTGTGTTTCCCCCCAGATACCCCATTAGCTCACATCCCCCGCACAGCTTGTTCTTTGTAATAATTCTCAGAGCTAGTCAGATGCTCTCAATTCTCAGCTTTTCCTGAGGAAATTTCAGCATTTCCCAGCATGATTGCTCTTAAAGAATCCCACCAGCCAAAAAAAGCTTAGAGAGGCATAAACATGCGTATTGAAGTCTAGCACAGCTACACAACCCACTTTAAAAACCTTAGGAGAGCAAATTCGATCATCTTAAACAACATCCCGTTCCCTTTACAGGTATCACCAAAACCAGCAAAATAAAGCCCATAATTGTCAATTTGAAAAGCTGTGTTGCTAGCCTGTTCTTTTAAAACAGAAAAAAAAAAATAGAGTTGTTCCCAAAATACCTAGAATTACTATTCAGAACTGGGAGAACAGAGCTTTTCTTCACTAAAAAAGCAAGTTTCAGGAAAAAAAATTTGCTTTTTCTAAATTCTTGTACTAAATTCTGTACAGAAATTACAAACTAGCAGTTTGTAATAGACTAAAACAAATTCAATCATTTTATTAAGCACTTCAAAGCCCCTTCTTTGCATTCAGAAAGCAACAGGTGAGGTTTGATTGTAATGCTGCATGATGTAGTAGGTGTGCCTGCAGCCCTACAACCTTCTGTGCCTTTGCTATTTGCAAGTTACACGTTTCTTTTGCACTGCTCGGTAACACAGACCCTGCTTTGAGGACGGGTGAAGCCACTGGGGCCACTGCTTTCATGTCTTGCCTCTAAAAGTGAGATACAAGCTAATAGGACAGTTTCTGCAGGATTTACCCGACAGGGAAAACAGCCTCTGGTTTCATTCCAATCCTTTTATTTCTTATTTTGAAAAAAGGTGGACTTGTATTTTCTGAAGTGTAGCATTTATCACACACACCTGTAGTGTATTAAATTATCACTGCGGCACGTTGGGGATGACACTGAAGGAAGATCTTTGTTTCATATTGTAGAATCCACAAGTGAACCAACTGTATGTTAACATCGACTTTTCATTGTTGACCAGCTTTTCTATTTCTTTCCATTTGGTCAGGCTAGATGGCAAATCCGGCCTAAATCTAAAAAATGACGGCACTGTATAGTTTACACAGGTATGTAAGTGGTGCATGAGAAAGAGCACAACAGCGTTAAGTCTGCCACTTAGCTGATAAGGCCATCCAGTGAGCTTAATTGGATCACTGCCCTTGGTGGGCTCATGCCTGCTTCCCTATTGTTAGCCAGACAAAGCCAAAATGTTGGGAAGAGAGACAGAATGTTTTCAGAATGAGACAGAATGCTGGTTACAAATATCTTTGCACTGAAGGAGGTTTTAATTCAAATGACAAAACACAGACAATCATAAAAAAAAAAGACAATATGACTCTGTTTTGAAGATAGTAGTAGACTGTGGAAGGCAATGCTTATGATCTGGAAAAACTCACATCTGATTCATGGAGAAGTTTCAGTTTTACGGTTTGGTATGCCTTCAAATCCTGGCACACACTGACACACCTGAAATTGCCTAACTTCTTTCTCTTTCTTGAAGTCCTTTTTTTGATACCGTTCATTGATAGAGAATGTGTACATAAATCTACCGGCCCAACTATAAAAAACTCTCTGTTTGCACTGAAAAAGTATTTCAGAGGGACAGAAATCTTTCATTTTTCAAAATGTCATTCCCCAACTTACAGGAAACAAATAATAAAGCCACATTCCCTCTCTTTCCTCCTCCTGCTGCCCTCCTACCACAGGAGGAGTGGTAAGAGAAAATACTTTCCATTTTTCAGGCCCGCCCCCCCCCCTCTTCCTCCCCCTGTAAAAGGAAAAAAGACCAGCTTTTCAAATAATGTGCTCCCAAAACCTTTTTGGTTTCTACAGGAAAGATATTTTAAATCGAATTGGGCGGGGGGGAGAAGACAAACATTGAACATTGAACATCAAGAGGTACTGGAAATTCAATGACAGACATGTAGATTTAATGAAAACTGGTGTTTTGTTTTGTTTTGTTTTGTTTTGTTTTGTTTTGTTTTAGGAAGAATGTTTAAAGATATGCAAATAATATCTACCTGTTTCTGAGGCAACTAGAACCATATCCTCTGGAACAGGAATAAAATAAAAACCACAATTATTTCTATGGAAATGAAACAAAGAAAGTGCACAAATGACTTGTATGTTTGTGTGGTAACAAAGATTGTTTCAAATCTATTTTAGGATGAAGCTCAGCTTAGGGGAGGTTTGCATATTTTGAAACACTCATCCCCTCAACTAACTGAAAAATATTTCAATTCACAGTAAATCCTATTTTCCTTTCATTTTCAAAGGAGAAACATTTACATATAATCCTAGAATACAAAAACGCTTGTAGGTAGCTTCATCATTGATTTGTTGTGTGATGTCAAGCAAATGAGTTAGGCAGTCGTACCTGCGTTTCTTCATTAATGAAACAAATTATAATTAGTCTTCTTTGTAAGGTGTTTGGCACACCTTGTAATACAAACATACACAGTGAGTGTGATTTCATTTTGTGTCATTTCCCAATGCTGCTTGTAGAGTATTTACTGAGAATCAAGAATGAAAAAAAATCACCTTGTTAGGAAAGGAGATGTGGTGGTTTTAAACATTTAACTAAAGAATGATGAGAAATTGTTTTTACAACCCAGATTTTTTTTTTTTCTTGCACTAAACTTACACAAAGCCTTGTTCAGATTGGCATTTTAGGTTTCTTTTAAGCTTCTGCAAAGCACATTTTTTGACAGTTTCCAATGAGAGCAGACCAGGTCCTGCCTACAATCTGAGTCCAGTTCTGCATGATGCACTTGGACAAATCTCTATTTTCTTACTTGATCTTATACCTGAGAAGCTCAGATCAAGCACTCTTTGGATAAGACTTAGGCTCACATTCATCAGTACTGAAGGAAGATACAGAAGTAACATCTAGGTTGCATGGCATAATTATGTACTTCCACATCCTCCTCTTCCTGAAATACCAACAGAAATTAGAACAAACTAGAAGCCAAGTGACAGCACCGTAATCATGTCACACTCTTTGCAAACAAAAACAAAAAAAAAGTGCAGAAAATACATTGCTGATTCTGATAGATCTTTAAGAAATTAATGTGCACTACCCAAAAAGCGCGTTCCTGTGTTTCCTGTTCCTTGCTTCGTGTGGATCCAGTTGAAAGCTATTATTTTTGTAAAGGTAGTTCTCAACACCATCAGCGGCTCTCCTGCAACAGCACGGCCAGGACAGCTAATGCCGGGGGAAAAGCAGCAGCACACGGGGAAAGCAGAGGAATGGAGGATGCCCGGCTCGGCCGGCCAGCGGTGGGGGCTCAGCTGGGCTAGTTTATCTCACTGCCCTGGGAGGTCTTTAACTCCACAACAAATACCAAACCTAATTCTTGAGGGTTAGGACTGTAAGACTTGTGGAAGTTTCCACAGAATTATAGACTATCCAACACCCGGGCACGGATCAATAGGTCCGATGCTGATTAAAATGATGTAGGGCCTAGGAGCAGCTTTCAGTAATGAAGCTTAGATTAGGTATCTAGAGATCCCTGACCTAACCTGACTTAATTTCATTCATTGATGTGTGACAGCAATTTGTAAGGTATTTCAACTCAGTTTGAACCAAAATTGATTAGCGTGCTTTGAAAGAATCTGTAGCAATTCAATACAATATCAAGCAAGAGAGATGCAGCAGAATCCAGATAGTGAGAACAATAAGAAAATGAGAACAATCCTGTGTTTCAAGACCCACTTAGGTCTTCATAAAATATTGTACATCGATACACATGAAAGGATTTACAAAAGGAGATTAGGGCTTTTGTTTGTGCGGTTCGGTTTTTAGTTTATAGCTGCAGAAACTCAAGTATGGTACAATAAAACAAAGCTAAAAATTGTGTCTCTGAACCATTCAGAATGGAAGTTTTTTGTTTTTTCTTTCAAGCATATCATAGCTACTTGGACACAAATTATGTCCCTCCTCTGAGAAAATGACTAAAAATCTTTAATAGGCTTTTAATGGGTCTGGGAGACTTGGGCATAACGAAAGATCAGAATAGCTCTAGTGTGGTGCCTTAAATCCAGAAAAGGCTGAAAACAGAAAGATGGGAGTTGGTTTTTATTTTGAAAAAGTACTCACACTGAGATAAAAAAAAAAAAAAAAAGAGAAATGCTTAGATGTGATAAATATTCTAGGCTTTACCTAGGTTAGCCACTAACCCCTACTCTGACACACATCATGTCCCCACATATTTTCTTGTATTAACCCAAGAGCCCACGCCAAACCAGTGCCAGTGCAGGTTTTTTCCAAGCTGCTTTCTCACACCTTCCTCCCAGTATATCCCCAGGACAGAAAGCTTCTTGTAGACTACCCTACAAACTACAAAATCATTCAGATTAAAACCAGACTTGTTTTTCACCTGGAGCCTCAGGTGTGAGGAAGCCAGTATTCAAAACAAGTTGCCCTTTAGAAGCACTGAGCAGAAGAGGAAGGAGATCTTTCTGCAAAGGTGTGTGCCGTGAGAAGGCACCTGCTTTGCACAGTTCTAATCGCCACAGCAGGGAATTAACCTGTTTCAGAAGGATTCAGGAAAGACATTTCTGCAGGAACAGGTCAACTGATGCCACTTTTTTCTTTAAAAGAAAGAGCCGTGTCATTTCAGCATCATTATTTCAGTGTGACTAAGATGGTTTAGTTCTAAGACACTGTTATACTTTTTTGGGCTATACTGTAGTTTTTGCAAAATAACATGAGCAGTTATGGCAGGTTTATAGAAATGGAAAAGTCAAACCAAAATATTTTACCTCAAAAGAAAACATTAACCAAGCGCTTTGTTAATCTGAAATGCCGATACTCATTTTGGTGTTTTGTCTCAATTTTCATTTCAAAGGAAGTGTTGACAGTTTGTTTTTTATTTTGATCCAAAATGAAAGCAAAATTTCCAAATGTTGCTATTTCTTTTGAAGCACAAATAGCAATTCCTTATCTTATGCCAGCGGGAGGCTGCAGTCTGCATGGATCCCGGTGTAGATAGCCCTTGCCTCAAGAGCACAGTGGGGGCATGTGTCCAGCCTCTGTGGGAGAGAACCCACGTACCTGCGTCATCCCCCCTCTGGGTGGGTACTTAGTGTCTCTTTAGTAGCATCGTATTTGACTATATCTGATGGAGAGAAGCAAAACATTCTCTGAAAGGTGGCCCCTTTATAGTTACACGTACCTGATCTTTAGGAGAGGAATCTCTTCTTGAAGCAGTGGGAAAGAAATAATTTGAAGTTAAATCATAGAATCACAGAAGGGTGTGGGTTGGAAGGGACTTTCAAGATCACCTAGTTCCACCCTCCCCCACCACGGGCAGGGACACCTTCCACTAGCCCAGGTTGCTCCAAGCGCCATCCAGCCTGGCCTTGAGGACCTCCAGGGATGGGGCATCCGCAGCTTCTCTGGGCAACCTGTGCCAGTGTCTCACTACCCTCACAGTGGAGAACTTCTTCCTAGTATCTAATCTAAATCTACCCTCTTCCAGTTTAAAGCCATTCCCCTTTGTCCTATCACTACCTGCCCTCGTAAAAAGTCCCTCTCCAGCCTTCTTGTACCCCCTTTAGGTACTGGTTAATCATCAACAGTTTGTGCTAAAATTGATAATGTGTCAAGATTTATCCTGGTATTAGCGTCACATTTTTTTTTTTTTCAGTTAGTTGTACTGTTGTACTTTATTCCCAGCTCTAGGCATCACAGAACAGGCAGAGAAGTTACCTCTACTAGGAGCGTACGTACAAGGATGACTGTGAAATGATAGCTGAGCTCCGGTGACACGGAGTGCTCCGTGACAGCCCCGCAGCCCGAGCCTTGGGTACCGATGTGCGCGCAGCAGCGAGGGCAGGGGAGCGCGAGGCCATTCCAGTACCCCGGCCCCTCAGCTGCGGGTAACTGAGTGCCAAGGCCTTGCTTCAGTCAACCGAGAGTTTATTTTTTCCAAATAGGAGAGCTGCAGCTGAGACTCAGACGGCTGTCATGAGTCCAGCAGCAGGGACATGGGAAATGACAGTTGGGTCCCTTCCTCTGGTTCACCAGCAAGAGGTAAATACCCGCCAATGCCCGTCCTGTTTGCTATTGGGCCCGCGTTACCTCTGCCTACCCTGCACCTTGGGAAAAACTGTGTCTTCTCCCCACAGCAATACTGACCGAAGCCACGTTTGTGAGTGAAAAATCTTGGATCAGGACACCGCCAACCAGTTTGATTATGGAGCACGTAACCAAACACCACGCAACTACACAGCTCCCAGGCCAGAGATGAAGCAGCGCTGTACAGAGCGCTATTGTTTTACAGCTGGCCATACTTTTTCTCATGAATATCAATGGGAGTTTTATTCTTGACTTCAAAGAGAGCGTGACTGAGCCCAACATACCATACAGTTGAGCAAGTTGAGCAAGCGAAAAAACAATTTCATCACCAGGCAGACAACTGGTTTGGCTGAATAGACGACTCACAAGCCTCTGTCACACGGGGATGTCACAGCACAACCAAGGACGTCGCAGCAGCAACCATACCAGAGTGTCAATAAAATAAAATTAAATACAAGAAGGGAAAGGAAATTATGCTAAGTGACCAGATCCTCTAAGGAGCAGAAGATACTGGAGAAACAGTAAAAAGTAACAGGAAGAGCTAGAAGTTCAGTTTCCTTTGAGGCCAGGTTCTGATCTATGGTCACCGTAACACAGCTAGGGTTGCTCCACAACACAGTAGCACTTTGAGGAAAGTTAAATGTATGTGTCGTTTTCAGAAACATATCCCATATAATACTCTCTCACTACAGTACCCGTAAAATTGTAAAAGAGGGACATTTTTCTCTGCTTGATGCAGAGATACCCTGTATACACACACTGTAACATCACTAATACAAAACTCCATCCCAGCCAGATCCAGTACACGCACAAAATCTTGTATTGAAAAGAAAACTATCAAAACACAAAGAATGCTTAAAACTTCATTTATTTGTACTGTAAGCCAAAGGATCTTAACACAGAAATGCACTGCTAGGCCTCCTTGGGAGCTATAAACAATTGGTGCACTTGTCAAGTAAAAATACACAAGCGATTAAATGATCGAGAAAAGGTACAGAATTCTTTACACATACGCGCTCTTGTTGCATACACACACACACACACACACACACACACAGAGCAGTTTCCAGTTTCCACCTGTAAGCGAAATGATAGCAGGGCTATCGAAGCCTGCTTTGTAATAGGCAGGCAAATAGCCTAGAAAAACTCTCACATTATATAAATGATGCAACAAAATGCTTCCCACTCGGGCAGTTCTTTGTTGTACGATGCGCACTGGTAGCCTGGCACTTTCTTAAATGGCTTTGGGCTAAATGGAGGTGCTCAGCAGCTCTTAATATAAAGCCCCTATTTATCTATCTTCAGCAAGTTCAAGTATAATATAGCAAATTTAAAACCTGAATATTTGACGCTGATACAGCAAGGACTTGGTTACATGCTGAACTTTATGCATTGCATAGAAGCTTACTGACTACACAGGCAAAATTCAGAGTATCAAACGTTTGCTGCATTAGGGCTTGTGTTCAGACAACCCCGGCACAGTTGTCTGGGCCGTACCCTGCTGTTTCTTTCTCAGTGTGAAAGGTGATTCTTTCCCTTTGTTGTCGTCCATACATTCCACGTGCTGGAGCTTCTATTCATTTAAAGAAAACTATTTTTGTTTCCCCCCTGTGCTGTGATGCTGCTGCTCAAGGTGTTACATTAGCAAAGGTATTTTGGTTACATTATACCATTGGAAGTAACTAAAATACACGAGAGGAAAGGGAAATGAGGGTATAAAGTCTATATAAATATTTACACATCCCATTATTAAAATAAATGAAGGCTAATTAACAAGGAATTAGCCACACGTATGAAATACAAAATGAATTAAAACTGGTTTCTAAATAAGATTAATATTAGAATCAACTACTGTTAAAACCAAAATATAACATGGTTTTGGAAGCTGGAATATAAATTAATAATTCTAACAGCAACAAAAAAAAAGTTACATAATTGTTTTAGAACACTTTGGAGTGCTTACATGATAGCTTTTTTCCTCAGAAAAAGCACAGCAGGGGGGAACCTCCCCCATTCTTCCTGCAAGTTGATATTACGTTAACGAAAGTGTTCATGTTAAAGCATATACTTCATATATTTTAATAGCTGTTGAGAACATAACACAGTTCTTTCTAAGCATAATTTAGCACCTCTTGTAAACATAAAAAGCACTGTTTTAATCTCTAATCATTTTATATGCAGTAAAGACTTTGTTTTGTAATGAATTCCATTCCTTCATTTTAATGTGCCCATAGTTGCAGGGTTCTGCTGAATCATAGCTTACACAATTGCAGCCTCCTAAACTTCAGAGGCTTAGCAGCAGAGTTGCAACTGTCTGGGCAACAAGACTTTTGCTCTGCAACTCTCTGTGGCTTGTAGATACCATAGGAACGAGGAATTCGAGTGCCCAGCATGAGTCTCATCTAGCCTCATTTGACCTACAGTCAAGCCTTACCCTGATACTTGAAAATAAAGATCAAAAAGCAAGCTAATGTTTTTTATAAGTTCTCAGTATTGCTAGCCTAAAAGGTCTACCTGTCATATGCTAGGCTTACATTATCTTAATCTTTTTAAAAGAGCATGCTTAATTTTCCTTCATTGCCTTCTGAAGTCTTCGATGTTCATTTGGGTTACAATTTCAAACTTTCCTCTGTAGCTAGAAGCGTACTGGTTTTTTTAAGTGGCAACTAAAACTTCAGTTGAAATAGAAAATACTAAGGCAAGTTGGAGAGGCAGTAAATTCTACACTGAAGTTTAAATGCTTTTCTGGGTCCTGGGCTTTCAATCAAAATAAACACAGAGCTGCTTCTGTCCTTTGCATGTCAATTTACGCTTATGTGGCAAGCACGGCCAGATAACAGATCTGAGTCACAAACACCCACAAATTAGAATTCGCAGCACACAGAGGCCCAAACAACAGACTTTCCTGTCTGTCCTGCCTGTGAGGACTAGCACAGACCAGCAGGGAAGTCGCGAGGACCAAGACCTTATGCCCCGTGTTCCAAGGCTCTATCTTCACACCTCCTCTGCTCAGATGACTCTAGCGATGCTGTTTGCCATGCTGTGTCATTCACCCAGCACGCTCAGGGATGTGTCACAGACATTTTCACACTTTAGTGTTTGGAAAAAGTTTGTCGGCACCTCATCCTGTGTACAGGCTGTTTATCTGGCAGCCTGAGACGCCAGCAAGGCCTGCATTTTCCCTCCTCTCATGAGCTGCCACACAAGGAGAGAGGAAAGTTTAAGCTAAAAGGCCTTTCTTTTGGAGTCTGTTTTCATATGAAGCTGTGCATTGGTCCTGACTGGAGAGGGTAGAAACCCGCAAAACTGCAATTCTTCAGAAATCCTACTTTTTAACTTAGGAAATACATCCTTTCCCTCATCCACACACCCCAAATATTTCTCTCTCATAAACATACAGGGTATACGATCTGTATCGGTTTTCCTTCCATTAAAAGAAAGCTTCATGTATCTCACCCTCCCTGTCCCTCTCCTACTTTGCCTATTAGATATAAAAGTGATTAGTTCCAAGTAATGGCTGATTTTTTTTGCTGAACAGACTTGAAATGCAAGATCATTTTCTCTGCTGTTTTCTTCAAGCACTCACCTACACACACCCCTCAGGGCTCACACTTAGAAAACGCCCTCTGGGAGTCTGCTCTGGTATCACTGCTCTTTAAGAGCGTCCTCACTTTCAGTTCCCCAGCGACTTGTCCCAAGCACCTTTCAGCTTCTGCAAGTTTTAATAAGTTCTTGTCTGTGCATATCATAAGATGATCATCATACTTTCGAAATCTAAACTAAATGAAGTATTTTAAATAAACATCAAAGTCATCTTGTATCCTGTTTCACTTTGAGGTTATTCATTACGATCCTAGCATAAAACTCTTGGCTTCCAGGAACAAAAGTGCCAGGCAGAAATATATTTCTGTGCTCCCAGTTTCTGGCAGAGCAGAAAAGAGGAGTCAGAGGCAGCATTTGCAGTCTCCCAACGTAGGGATGGAAGAATGGTTGTCGGTGGCATACCATTGTTACTGTGGTGTAAATAGCAATTAAAGAGGCTTAATTAAAGAGAAAAACAGATCAATAGTACCTGTTTTCGTACTCTTCATTCACAACCTTCTTGGATGGATCTAATGTAATTAGTATTACCAAGTTAGGGAATACATTCTTAAAACTGTAAAAGACTGGAGGGGAAGACCACAACTGTGCTCCACGGAAGAAAGGATCCTCTTGCTCCATTAGCTGTGCAGGTGCCACAGCTTCCACTGCACCCCCCTCCCATTTCTTGTACACAGTTTTCCTATTTATGCTGTAATTATTTTCCTTCTAATTCCTGCATGAGAAGCCCTCATAAAACTACTGAGGAGCAAATGGGAAAAATGACAATCACTAGACAAAAAGTGCTGTAAAATACAAAGTCAAGAGGCACTTCTATTCCCCTAATCTTTTTCAGTAAGAGAAATCTTAGGTCCTACATGTGAAGAATAGCAGGTAATAAACCTTCAGACAGAAGTACAAGTTTAAGCAAGTCCTTTCCCTTTACTGTAGTAGATTTTAACTCATCCTATCACAAGAGTGATCTTTTCTGTAATTCAACATTCTCATGGTAGTCAAGAATATATGCCCTATCATCTCAAGGGTTATATACCCTACATTACGTAGCTCAAACCATAACTTCTTTGTCAAGTCTAAGGTCAGTACAAGCTTTTGCACAACTTCAAAAATAGTTACAGTGAATACAGCTGTACTTAAACAAATAACCAAACTAAACTCGTCAAATCAAAGTGAGAATCATCACCTCTCCCTGTTGCAACCAAGAGCAAACCAACACAGGAAGAGAACAGAAGAACTAATAAAGGACAGTTTAGGTAGACTTTGAGAATTTCCTCTGATTTGGTAATTTCAGGGGTTATTAGGAAATCGGATAAGGAAAATACTTTAATTCCGAGTTTCAGTAAAGGAGTTCATACTCTTCCTTTATACGCTTCACGAGATGAGGTGCAAGAATTAAAAACTCTGTAAAAATATAGCTACATTTAGTATCTGTGGTTGGCCCCCAAGTAGACAATGACACGATTTTCATACACCTTCTTCATAGTTTTCTCAATTTGCTTCAAAAATACTTGTGGAATTCTCCCACATAAAGTGTGCACTGTATCCAGAAACTTAGACTGCAGAGGGTAGTACAAAGACTGGAAGAGATTGTCTTCAAATGGGAACTAAAGAAAAGAAAAAAAGAATATTAGTTTTCACTAGTTACAAAATGGCATTTCAGAAGTTTCTGTAAGATAAAACCTTATATAGGTTGGCAGTGACTTGGCCCTCACCTTCCCAAAGCATCATCAAAGCCTATCAACTTCAAACACTGGTCTGCTTGACAGTGCTTGCTTTCAGAAAAGTATGTCGGGGCGTATTACCTGAAACAGCCAACCTCCCAGAAACGGTACTTCTAGAGTCTGTATTTAAAGGAGATTTACTAACATAGGGGGGCTGTAACGAAACAGATATTTTAGAGAGTGGAGTTGTACATGAACAAAATTTGAAATGGAAATATGGATTGTGCCTGTACACAAGCTTCTGCCTTCCACGTGCCCAGAGGCTCTGGGTGCTCAGGGAGGACAAGCTTTCATTGGGTATTTATGGACCAGAGTTGCAGTACCACCAGGAAGAACTCCATTCAAACACTTTTCTTCTGCCTCCAGTACTACAGAAAAGCAATTTATCAGCCTTTTTGATTAGAAGTTTACTATAAAGTGAAGGAGGATTGTTTAAACCACCTCAAATACCTGCATGCAGTAAAACAGGAGAGGCCAAAGCAACCTTGTCATTTTGTGTCTGATGGATATACATAAAGCACAACTATGCTCAGCCTGATCTGCTGGAATAGCAATCTGAGTGACCCAGTTAAAGCGGTAATCTACATTGAAATAAAACAACTGCCTCTGTCGAGCTAGAAGACTTACATCACGTATCACTTCATAGAGTGCCTTGAATGTAGGCTGTTTGTCATCATGGTAGACACCTCTATTTCCATGCAGAATAGAGACACCTTCTTCTTCTGCACCTTTACAGTTGCTTCCATACATACAGTGATCAGGCCGGTAGTTCCACTGACACGGGAACACATACAGACACTCTGACAATGCCGGTCAGGGGAGAGAAAAAAGACACGACAAGCAGGAGTTACAACAAATTAAACTGTGTTTCTGTGAAAAAGCTGGGACTGACGATCAGAAAATTTTCAGTTACTTTTGCAAATATCTCAGCTAGATGGAAAAACTTCTTTTCCTTAGAGGATGACTATACAAAGCTCAGCACTGACCTGAACTAACAGAAGGAGAGGGCAACACGATGACTGGGTGCAAACGTAAATCAAGCAAGGATTTTACAAAGCTAAAAGTGCTAGAATCAAACCCAGAGAGTGTGCACCAGGTGGCACTATCTAGGGTCCTCTGCCCTAGCAAGAAGTTTCTGGAGTTACAGAAATGATCAGGGAAGGACACACAGTGATGAGGGTTATGCAAAATCCTGAATCCTGCTGGAGACAGCATGGGAAAACTTGCAAGGTATACAGAGTGCTTGCTGCTGCAGCTTTCACTGAGGCTACGACAATCTGTTATACTGAGAGCAGAGCATAAGAGGTTGTGTATTGTATCCACAGTCCTTCTAAGAGTTGTCATCCATTAGTTTCACAGGTCTAGGTTATTTAAAGATGAGCCTAATTTCTCAAAAGGGTTTGTAACTTCCTGTCTCCTACTCATTATTTTTTAAAAAACTTTCTCTGTGCACCCACAGCATTTGCAATATGCTTAAAATAAATCATGCCAGTCCCTGTGACCTTTTTGCTTCAGAAATGGAGTACAGTGAATCATTGCATGGTGCTGGCAGGTCATGTCAGAAGCACTGAAGATCGAATTCTTCACTTGGCCTTTCCTAGCTTCCCAGGAAGTCTGCAGCTGGTCCTGTGTCGTTCTTGAAGAAGTAGGAGAAAAAGTTTCTGAAACATTTCTTCCCTTAAGGCCTCTCTAGCAGGAGACTTCTCCAGAAAGGGTAGATTGTAAGGGGTTTCCATTCAGTCTGACCTGTCACACATTCAGAATTGCTCCCCAGTGTTGCTGAAAGGACGGGAAAAGCAGTAATGCCTGATCCAAACCCTGTTACAGTTAATGAGGATCCTTTCAGTAACCCTGAACAGATGTTTGCAAGTACAGCTCATCAGCAGGTCACTGTGGGGCGACGATGTCATCAGGTGCTTACTGGGTTTCATACATGTCACCTGAGTATTCTTGGTTGTCTCCCCACTGTGATGTTTCTGTGCATTTTTGCTGTCACAGCTGGACTCACACCCTAGCTGCTCTGAGAGCCTTCAGATCCATTAATCATCAGAACAGCCTTCGGAGATGGGAGGAAAGGGTGCCTCTCTTCAGGCCCCACGTAACACAGTTCGGTGTATTTTTAAGCCCACACACTGCATCTACAAGAAGCCACCTGCAGCAGTCTTGACTGATTCCTTCCCAGGCCAGTCTCAACAACCCAGCAGTTTAAAACCTCGGGAAAGTCTAGTTTTCTGTTTTAATTGTATCCAGTTCTTTTGTTTCCTTTGCTTGTGCAGTCTGATGTTATGTAATTTGTAAAAAATTATTTACCAGTTACAAGCAAAAGACAGACTATGGTGCAGAAAGTCAGTTTCAACATGTGGATTTCATAGAGAATACTCTCATCACAAAATTATATTATTTTTGCAATCTTTGGGTTTTTTCCCTCTGCACTGAAGCTAGCAGCTTGAGTTTCACTTCACAACTAATCTGATTTCATCTCTTTCTTCCTCTGGTAGACCCTATTCCCATAATATTAATTTTGTTTTGGAAATTAATTTATCATTTCATAATGAAGATTTCTTTCACTTTATTTTCCCTAGGCTTGAGGGCAATACATGGTGTACCAGGGACACTGATGTCTGACATCCGTCTGCAGTAAACAGATGTTAGCTTATTGCTTTGCTTTTGCTCTCTCCTTTCATTTGCCTGGATTTGGGTATATCCAATTACGTACCCTATGACTCCTTAGAGAAAAAGAAAAGGGAACAGAATAAATAAAGATAAATCCAAACTTATTCTGTTAAGATCACTTGAGGGAATACAAGGTCACATAGGAAACAAAGCAAAGCAAATAAGAATGAATACTCAGCATCCATTCAGAAGCACGAAATAAGGTTCTCAACTTCTTTGGGAAGCGCATACTATGCTACAATTTTGAAATCCTTGCATTTCTCAGATGTTACTGTTTTCAAAAGTGCCTGAAGTAATTCTGTGTGATCAGTGCAAAATACTTACAAGGGGCTGAATTTCCAGAAACTGTCTCAGCACTTGTGGAAAAAGACACACCCTTTTAAAATAAAGATGCCTAAACTTGCCAGTTCCGTGGAAACACACACTTATGAGAATACAACTCCAATTCAAGAGGAAACAAAGGACAAATCAAGAACATTACAAGTTCTTTACAGAGGCATCAAATACGATGTTTTGCTGGGCTGACAAGGACATACAACATTGGTCATGCTGGTCCACACTAGAATGGGTGGGTTATGCCATCTCTTCCTTGAGAACAAGGTTTTGAGAGACTTGAAGTCCTCCACAGCTCCTCATACAGAATACAGAAGAGTAGAAAACACACAAATCTAAGCAGCAGAATAGATGACAACATCCTGGTGCCTGCTGAGGCTGGATCATTCAGCTGAGAGGCTGGAAGCATCCTTCTCAAAAAGTAACATTTAGTAAAGGAGCAAAAGTAGGAAGGGAAACAGTTTTAGCAGAGATATTCCAATGGCTGTGTCCATTTTCTGTTAGCTTTGTTACTCATTTGCATAAATTCAGCTGAATTTCAAAAAAATAGAGCATAGCTTTTGAGAAAGTTTGACAATTTCACATTCATATAAACATCTGAAACAAAAACATTTTTTCAGCTAGGCCTTGGTCCAGTGACGACATTCTTAAGCACCCATACAACTTGAACTTCATTCCTGCATTTGATCATTGATGTTATACTGCCTTATTTTCTCAGAACCTCCAGAAAACAGATTTACTTAGTCAATGGAACCAAGTCTGAGCCCCACTATCAGAAGTATTTTCACAGGCTGTAAATCCTAGGTGCACTTACATTAATTTCATGACAGAGTACATTATGCATATTATAAATAACAAATAGCACTCGTAAAAAATTTTCAAGTTCAAGAAATTTTCTTAACACAGATAATCATGACTCCAAGAATCATTACTTACCTGGGTTAAAGTAAAAAATTATATTTAGTAAATCCTGGTCTCCCCATGTAATGTAGTTTTTGTACTTTTGGTATAATGGATATAACATTTCCTCCCAAGTCAAACCACTTGGTATCATGCTGTTCTGCAGGGCAGAAAAACAGAAGCAATGGGTTAATACTGTGAACAACGATGTCATATACAACTCTGAGTGCGACACCCACATACTAGGAAGTCTGCTAAGCTATGTCAGATACCTAGGTGAAAAACGAAGAACTTCCAGGAAATGTTAGACCTGGACAGGGCTGGAACGGCAGAGCTGACTGTGCTCCTGTTTATCTAAACAGGAAGGGATGGTCTCCTGGGTCTAGCTCTGATGTCAGCTCCTGCTATTCACAATCTTCCTATTCTGAGCAACAGGAGGGAGAAAAACTGGAAAAGTGGAAAAATGCAGTGACAAGGTGAAAACTGAGATACAGAAGCGACGGAAAAAGCAGACTAAAAATTACCTTCCGTGCGAATTGTGACATTAAGAGCAAGGGCTTTTGTTACTCAAACCATTCCTATAGCAGTATAGGAAACCCCTGGCCTTGACTAAGGAACGAGACCACTTGGGGTAAATAAAGTTTTTGAAGAGGTTAGAGAATATGTGCTCAATGAAACAAATAAAGATTTTACAAGTCAGGCCTTTCACAAAAGAGGGGAGATGTCAGATGTCAGTGAAAATGTTTCCTTCTCATTTATATCAATTCATGGAGTCACTTATCTGCAGCAGGATACAGATTTCTATGTGCAGCAGATGCAAAAAATTACCGATTTCTCTGGATAATTAGATCAAGATTTCCAATTTTAAAAACAACACAGTGACTGCACTGAAGATCCTTGAGTTTATTCTTTCATGTATCTTTTAAGGGAAAATGAAATGTGGAAGAAGCCATTTTCATTACTGCTAACAGACTGCTTCATCTGGCAAGTTCTCAGTGCTCCAGCCTCCTGAGGAAGTTTCATTTGTTTTAATAATAATTTTCACTGTAATTGCTTTTAGTACCCAATTACATACATTTCATATTTTTCAGATTCTTTATATTACAAACTCTATATAATTTTATACTAAGATGTGAAAAATACATAAATCATTAGTTTCTGCAACAGCTGTATTTCTTCTCACCTTGAACTGAGTGTTGCGTATCCGTGTTAAATTCATTAGCATCACTCCAGAATTGACTCCAGTTGTCCCATAATAAGGGTGACGCGCAAATCGACTATACCAGCCAATCTTTGGTATTTCATGTTCTGGGGCCATAGCAGCTAGCTGTGTTGAGTTGAACTCTTTCAGGATGTGCCAGATGTCATCAATGGGCCTCAGAAAGAGAACATCCGTGTCCACATAAAGGAGAGAATCCACATCCTTTAAAATGACCTTTTGGGTTTGCACAGTGAGGAAAGAAAGAGATGAAAAAGAAACCAAATAACAAAAGGAAGACTATTGGCAAAACATACTTTTATTTTAAACTGATAAATTGAAAGAGGTTATTGATTTATCAGCTAAATGTAATTACACATAGGAACAACAGTTATCAGGTTATTGGCTTGTTGTTTGTTTTGTTTGGGTTGGTTTGTTGTTGTTGTTTTGTTTATTGTTTGGGTTTTTTTCAAACTACACAGCAAAACAGCTACCAGACCACAGAAGCTGGATTCTAACCTTCATACAACAGTAATCCACTGAGCTCTCACAAACACCTGCAAGGACTATTCGGTATCAGTTCAGAAATAGAATGCAAAGAATATATATTTACATAGATTTGTTAGTTCTTTTCAAGATCCCTAAGTGGTGAAACATAGAGCTTCCTCCATAGTCAGCAAGGGTAAGTTAGTATAACAGAATACTTTTCATCTCCATTTAGTATCATGTTTCCTTATGCGTTTCTAATGACTGTTTTTCCTACTACAACCTGTGGTCCTAGGAGACTTATATTCAGTATTAATATATACAAGTATTTCACATTAATTAAGAAAACTCTATTGATCACAAAAATGTATATGCATCCTACTGAAGAACAAAATTTGCTTGGTAGATACAAATGTCATATTAAAACTCATCAGGTCAGATTCTGATCTCTATTATCAGACTCTGTATCAAGAATAACCACAGTAAAGTTAGTCAAGTCAGAAGGGTGTAAACTGTAAGTTAGATCCAGGATATTTAATCTATTCTTGTTGACAATGTTCCCCCTTGTGGCTATCCAAATCCTTACATGCTCGTTCATTAATTTTTGTAGGGCAAATTATATATATTATATCAACAGTCCAAGAAAACTCCCTTGATGTTTGCACCAACTATTTCTAAGGCTGTTTGCTAAGGAATAAATATCATTAGCTAAAGTTGACCATCAGTTCCGACTGCATTTTTATTGCTGCTCTTCATTATTTCCTAAAACTGTCCAAAAATTCCTGATGGACTAAAATTTTCTTACTTTGGTCTCAGCCAAAAGTCTTATTTCTCTCTTTCTTTCTCCGAAAAGCAAATCCAAAAGGCTATTGATTTTCACCATGTTACGGAACAGAACAATCGCTCTGTTATCCATTTGCAATGATACTAATGACACACTCTCCTATTTATGCAGGTAACAACAAATTCCAATAAAGAACTTGAATTTTACATACATTTAAATGTATTGTGACTGAAGATTACCTGTGAAATAGATTGAACAACATTAAGATTTTTAACAAGGTAGGCGCGGGAAGGAATTACCTTTAAGCACATTCAACAAGCAACACAGAGATGCCAAATCCATGAGTACTGACTTAAATGAGATTTTTCACCTGAATGAACTCTTTGGGATTCAGACTGACATTTAACCAAGTTTAACAAATCCCTGACCTATATTTCTGACATGATAATTACATGTTCTGCCTAATAGCAATACAAGCAGGAGAAGGCAAGTGCCTCCACATTTTAAACAAAAGTTCTGCTTACAAGAAACGCTGAGTAAACAAGTCCAACACAATCCAGATCACTCTACTGGATGGAAGGTTATAGCAATACCTCATTTTTCCACAAAAAATACAAAACAGCCTGTGGAGATATCAATAAATCAGTGACATAAATAATTCAATAACACACAAAGAGCTCAGAGGTAAATATTTGCACACATTAGATATCCTAGAGTCCAGTACTAAAAAAAAAAAAGTGAAAAAAGACAGCTACTTTAAGAGTAAAACAACAAAAGACAGCTGAAAAGAAGAAAGGGGTTTTCAGCTTAAGGATATCCTGGATATTGTATATTATTCTGCAGCATCTAGGAGCCCTAATTCATGGGGACCTACTATATGACGTCATATAAAATCAAAATATATTG
>JAVJGI010000050.1:19330975-19343549 GCA_035590275.1 Ibycter americanus | reverse complement strand
GGGGGGATCACCCCAAAATTTAGTTTGATACAGGAGATGACACATGACTACAACGAGAGCAGAAGCTGTTAGACTTTGCCTGAGGCACCCACAGCACACTGTACACCACGTAATATTTTTTCTAAGGGTGCCCTTTTCAGGCGTTTGCCAACAGAGAGTTAAGGGGGAGGTTTAGTGGGATCATACAGGCACTCCTCCCAAGCGTAAGCAACAGCCTGGGCACTGCTTCTTCCAGCAGAAAACTGTTCTTTCAGCAACCTTAAATATACACAATTTACTGCAATGTTATTTTTGTATTGTTATTTTAATTGTAATCCAATTACAATGGACTGTAATAATTACCCTATACATAACAGGATTCAAGCAGGTATTTCAGTTCTTTGTGAAGTGGGTGCCTACCAGCATTTGACTCCACACTTTCCGCCTTGTATTCCTCCACTCAAGATTCACATGCTCTCCTTTCTGATTTGTCGTAAGATTCTCCCCTCTCCTGTGTCTGAGGTTTTGCCCTGCAGTGACACTTAACAGGCTAAAAGAAAAGCTATGGTACTTCTTATACTTAATAAAAGTATTTTAATATTTAATTAAATTTAATACTTAATAAAAGTATTAAGCCCTTCACAGTTTCCTCTTTCACATGTGAAGTGTTAAGACTTATTTAAAGCCTACACACGCCAGTTTGAATTGATCACATCCCCTTCTGGCTATGCATTTAACTTCACCTTGGGTAGGAGAATTTCATTTCAGAAATTGCGTCTGCAAGAGTTCTGTGCATAACTCCTGGGATTTCAATGGAGTTATACTGGGGATAAACTTCATTTAAATAACTCTGGCATTCCCAATGTCCCATAACTTTCAGGTAGCTCTGTTCCCAAACTAAATAAAAGTTTTCAAAACAACACTTTTGACTTTACACAGCCCTTAACACAGTATTTAGCTTTTACTTATTCAAACGCATACAAGAGGAGACAATGAATTTTTGACTCTGCTGATTTTCAATGTCAAAAACAGGTGAGCACCACAAGGCAAGCTTGTGATACAAGAGACCTTGCTCCAGCTTGCTCTGCCTGAACCAGATGCTGCACAGCTCGGGCTCGGAGCGCACCGAGCCTGCCAGGAGGGCTAACCAGAGGGACATGACTGCAGGTTAAAAATGACACGCATCTGACCTGGAGCATAAGCAACGCAAGACTGTGTCTGGTAGTCTGAGTTCATGCTTGCTAGCCCAAACCATGTAGACATACCTGACAGACTGCGATTTTTGAAACGAGTGGTCAGGAATATGGCTTCCCTGTGCATGTGTTCCTCCTCCCTTGACAGGCGCTTACTGCTAGAAGTGTGATTTTTTTTTTTTGCAGCTACATAGAGTATTCTTAGCAAATCTGTCAAAAAGTTCTGCATAGAACTGGCTATATTTAGCCTGACACTTCACTTAAATACTCAATTATCTATAATTTTATTTCACAACTTCTGTCTCCATAGATTCTCCCTGTGTTAGCAAGGTTGGCAAGTAATAACACACTACTGTGTAAACACATATTGGTGTATTGTGAAGCTGTGCTACCTAATGGTTTGTAACAACTAGCATGGCAGTTTATCAGAGCTTTATCCAAAATTAGTGACAAATCACAAATCTTGATGCTAACGTAGCAGTACCATGAAGTCAAGTTACTGAAGTTAATTGTAGTAAGCAATTAACCGAATTTACAACAGAGACAGAGACTTTTGTCTAGATAAGGTCCTGGCATCTAGTCCCAGTGCTGCCGCTGATCCACTGGGTTGGATACTTCAGTGTACTCCAGGGGACAGCTATAATACAGGGATATTGCTAATCTACCTTAAAAGCTCTTCAGTAGATTAAGTGTTTTGAGAAGGGCTCTAAATGTTAGTTACTATTAGAACTAAAATAATCCAAAAATCCCTTAAGCATTTCATATAGCTCCAAAACAGCAATCTAGAGACAGCTGCAAGCCAGCTCTCTGGTATGCAACATTCGTGAGACCAGAAGAGTTTTTCACCTGGTGTCTTAACAACCATGTTAGTGTTACAGAACAGTTTCAAGGGATCGCTGAGAGCATTACCTTCCTAGTTTATTTTTAAAGTTTCATTTTGTGCTCATGTTAAGATCCACATCTCTCTTATTCTGTCTTTGCAAATCCCATTGATGGTTTTATCATAGTAGACTGCAGCAAGAGATTTAGACTTGTGAGATTACATGGAGGCTCAATCTACCTTCCCTGCACATAAGTGGCAAACACGATCAGATGTCACTGAATGCCTCTACGAAATGCAGGATGCCGCATGATCTTTCCTTAATATTTTAGCAGCCCAAGTAGATTCATCAAGTTGGGAACGTGTACATCAACCTGTTATCCAGGACAAAACGGAACACTACTACAAGCTGCAGGATCACATCCCAGAGCTGAGCTTTATCAGTGAGTAAAGCCATCGAAAGATGCTTACGCAATTTTCCCTTAACATATTCCTCATACCCTCCTGTCCACTTTCACATGCCTGCTGGTGCTGCAGAAGACAGATTTCTTTGGCAGGAGAGGCACTTGTGAATCAAAGACTCACATTCCACTCAGGCTTAGCATTATCAGGAGCAAGACAATTTGCACAACTGAGAGCTAAACAGCTGATAAACTCAACTACTGCTCTCCTGGGGTCCTCCCCATATCCAGTCACACTTTATGCCACTGCAGGGGAAAATGCTTAGTACAGGGAAGGATAAGAAAAAAAGGATAGACATCCTGCTGGTATTTATTTAAAATAAAAGTCAAAACAGTTCTGTAAACAGTAACACTAGAAATCCACTGCTCCCACTGTGTGCGGACCGGATTTCTACAGCATTGTCTCGTTCAAATGGGATATCAAAACCTAGTTATTAAGCACTGAAAAAAATAATGGTGGCTGAAATCACCCAGAAACAGCCCAAGGTTCTGTCAGCCTTCAAACTTGAGTACCAAAGTCCAACTGGACACTTGCCACTTCAGCCATTACTACAACTTGATTTCTTTACTATATCCACATCAACTTGGTGTCAGCTGCAACTACTCTCAGACAACCCCTCCTATTCAAAGCCATAAACCTCAGCCTGACCACACACAACATTTTGCAACTGCCCCAAGAGAAACAAACATTTACAGTTCAGGCTGCCTCCTAGTTTTGCTAAGACAACATGCAACAGTCTAATATTCTTTACACGAAGTAACTGGAGAACTGTCATGGCAACGTGCAAGTGACAAAAAAGGAACCAAAAAAGCACTGCCCAGCCTAAAGGAATCAGCATGAATACACAACCTTTTTCTGTCATCAGAAGGGTGCTGACAAATAAAAGTGAAATTGTTTCTGTGCATGACAGTCTACCAAAATGACAAAAAAATACTACAGAAATATGAACAGAGAATTGTGTTTATCCAGTGAAAACAAGCCCATCTCAGTACATACTTACAAACAATCTGTATTGAATAAGCTAACGCTTAGAGATTATTTTCCAGGTGATATAAATATTTACTCAGGGAAGAGAGGATCCCTGCTGAAGCTGGAGTTACTTTCAGCCCATCTGGCCTTTGTGCATTGGATAGTCTACCCCTAAATGGCAGATAAACAGAACTGCTGACAGCACATATTTTCTCACATATGTATTCATAGTCTACGTATCTGGACGTGCAGCTGTCTCCTGATTGTTTCCATCTGAGAAAGTAAAGATTTCTTTGTGTGTCCCCCCATTTCTCATAAGACAGCAATGAAGAAATCTGGGTCATGTGAATAGCATGTCACTTTATTGGAGCCACCCCAATCAACAGCAACGCACAAGATACTTTTGATAGATGATCTCAATTCCACAGAAATCGCTTTATGCAAAAGTTCATTCAATTTCTGATATTTCTGCATATGCAACATTGTTATCAACACCTTCCTTCTCTCCAGCAACCTTAAATACCTTCCAAGTTTATGACACTAAGTATTATACAGCAAAGAATACAACTTTTCAATGAACCTGAAGATCCCAGGATACACAGGGCTCTTGTATGAAATATGACTTTGAGCACATTGGAATTCTCACCTTAAGGGCAAATCTGACAATCTTGGAGAAAGAAATAAAACTCAAGGAAAAGGGACTGCTGAAAGCATCAGTCTAAGGGCTAACATGTGGAAAGGGAGATACTGGGTACAGACAATATGATGACTGCACACTGAGAAGAATGTTATTTATGGAAGGCATGCAGCATCTACCCTGAAAGCATCTGCCCTGAAAGAGCTCTTGCACCGAGTCTTAGGAGTCCGAGAGGCTAATGGAACTAGAGACAAATAAGAAACACACATGCTTTGTTAGCAGGAGAAAAAGCGAGGCTGGATTTCTGTTGGTTTGTTTTTTTTTTTAAAGTGACTAAAGCACAGACTAAAATATCTCTAAGCAGATGTTTCAGCCTGAACATGGTTTTATTGTTACACCAGCAAAGTTTCCTTTCTGTGGAATTAACCTTTTCTTGAAGCAACCTACTCAGAAATCCAGGTGCCTTACCGGAAGAAAAAGGCGCTGGGCAGCACATGGTTTGAATAACTTTTTCCATTCCTGAGCATTTCCTACTGAGAAGGTTATTGGGTAAATGTTGTATTGAAACTTCTTTGTGTATGAGGAAGGCCATTCCTTTAACTGAAAGACACGGGGGAAGGAATTAGACGCTACATGTTATATAGCTTTTTCTAGGAAAAAAAAAATGCGTAAGGAATTTACAAACCGCGTGCAGCAGAAAAAGTGCTTAAGTTGCTACTTGTTATGCCAATGTAATTTTTCTCAGAGATTTGTGACTTACAACTCACTCATTTATTTATTTAGTAAATGACAATGAAACTCACCTTCTTCTCAAATTCAGGCTTAAGGGAGTCCTCAGAAAAAATGTGAAAACAGAGCCTCCTGCTGCTAAAGAGAACTGCTGATTTCAGCATGATTAGCGTTTCTTCCAGCCGGTCCCCACATGCCACAACTGCCAGATGCATGCATTGCAAAGATGAAGGTTCTTTTGAATGTTTCTGGTCTCCAGGCTTCCTGAAAATCCACAAACAGGCATATAAAAAATACTGAGGTAGACATGAAGAGAATCCTGCATTAGCAGGTACCAGGGCTTTTTTCTTCCCCTTCATTTTGTAAGGGATCAGGAGTTTTTTTCTGATTAGGTATCCACAGAACATGCAAGAGGCATGCCAATTTTTGTCAATGATACAAATCAGGAGTGTTAAAATTACAACACAAAGAAATATGCCATTTTCAGAAATCTTCTGGTTACTCCTATGTTTTTGGATTTGCATAAATCACTGCACTACATACACAGATGAAACTAACTCAATAGCACCTCAAGCCAGACAGCAACTTGCTCTGTGAAAATGACAAGCTTTTTTTTCCAGCTTAGAGGTTATGAAGCCAGAATGGACTTATTACAGCCTAGCCGAGTTTCTAACACAATGCAGATCACAGAACTATATCCAGTAACTTCATTACCAGGCCCCTAATGGCTAGACTGGAAGAAGACATCCATACCTTAAAAAAAATCCATTCCATCCATATGTAAATTATTCTAACAGTTAATTAATTTTGCTATTAAAAGTGCATGCCTTAATCCTGGCCTGAAGGTGTTGGCATAGTTTCAAAGGACTGCTCTCCATTTCACTTGATGGAATCCCTGAGATTTTGCTAAAACAGAGATTTTTAAAAACAAACATATTAACATGTCCCAGATGAATCAGACTATATTCCACAAGCAGACAAGGGCCAAACTATAAATTTTTCACTTAGCACCCATCTGTGTGGGCTTTAAATAAATTCCAGCTAGACTACAAGGGAATCTGCATGTAAAAGGCACACTGAAGCTACTTCCTTGCCAGAAAAATCAGGGTTCTTTCGGGGAGCTGAAAACATTTTGAAAATATGGCCTTTTGGTTTTGTCTGTGTGTCCCCATCAGTATGGAGGTAAAAATCACATCCTCCAGGAATGCTTCCTCCGTATTGCATTGACGTTCCAACACAAATAACATTTCTACTCCATTACATGGATGTGTGCTGTCAAAATGACTAAATCACAAGCATCATAATCATTATAGGAGAGTTCAAAGGGCTAATCGTAGATCACTACCAGTTCTTGACATATCACTGAACAGAGGACATCAATCCCTGCCTCTTCTCGATTCACAGCACACACAATTACATACATACAATTCCTCAGTAAAGTTAATACTAGAAACAAAAGTTCTAAATAGAGAGAAAAATGACAGTTATAAAGCTGCCATCTTTTTTCCAGACATTAAAATACTGCTCTGTGTAACAGCAGCATTCTATACTACAGAGTAACCCACCTCTGTGTTAAGGAGTACCAGTCAATGATACTTTACTGACTATACAAAGCAACATGTTTCATTAAGGGTTTAAAGTCTTAAGCTTTAGCCTTAATTAAACCCCAATTTCATCTGTGTATAAATAATGGAATACTACATCTCTGTGAAATGGTATTTACTTTCCAACCTATTAGTGTAAAAACCACTGAATTATTGAAGTGAATAATTAGCTGCTCACACAGATCCCCTTTTCCCCCCTTCTCCCTATCTGTTTAATGTTTCCTCTTAATTGAGTCTCTAAATCAAGCCATATGCAGGATGAGAACTGCTTTGATATAGCTTGTGGCAATGGAATTCACTGGGAGAGGGACTAAACTCTAAGCTTTTATTGAAACATTTCGAAACTCAACACCAAAGCACTAAGCTTTTCTTTGCAATTTTAGCCACAGTGAACTCTCCATTACGCAGCTATTTTGTAGTGAAAAATCCAGTATATGTAGACAAGCACTACCAAGGAACAGACTCGGCGGAAGCAACCCTCCATGAAAGCAGAATGCCCTGTAAGCCCATGAGAGCTACAGATGAACAAGAGACATGCTGTCTGCCAACACAGACACCCCCCCAGCCCCAGAGAGTGGAGGAGAAAGCTGAGCCTTGAAGATGAGGAATTATGAGTCACGAAGGCCTAGGCTGAAAGAGTTCAGGAGCCTGCAGTGCCCTAAGTCGGAGTAAAAATCTTCGAGAAAAGGAGCACGAGGTAGTGTTTGAACTACCCCAGTAGTAGTTCAGGACACTGAAGGCAAGTTAGCGAGGAAAGCAGCAACGAGGTACAGAAGAACATTGGGACACAACATTTTGCATTTTTTTGTAAGTAGGAAAACTAGAGGACTGTGAAAACAAAGGTAAGCTGCAAAGGGAGATGAAAAGGTGTCATAGCAGGATACATTTCACAGCAATTTCAGCTTAGCTTTTATAAAATCAGTACTATTATCCAGAAGTCTGAAAAGTGGTACGTGTAAAAGCAAAGGCAAACTGCTAGGAAGGCAAATGAGCAGATTACAGCAAAGAACATCACAACTCCCCTTCCCTCCTCTGCTAATACATGCTGGTACATACGGTGCAAAGAATGGAAGGGACTGGGAGAAATAACATTGGGACAAAAGGATATTCCTTAAAGATCTGCAGCTCACAGCCAATGTCTTCCAACGAAAACAGTTCCAATTTGACCAACAGCATCTAGGATGCTTCTGCCTCACACAGAATACATGGCTATGCTGGCTTATCTGGATCCCCTCTTGAAGATAAGAGGGCCACCACCATGTGTCATCAGAGACAAAGTGGAGGTTAGAACTTGGCTCATACCTGTGAAGCAGCTACTTCATTTCTGCTGGGATAGGTCAGGCTGGGCACCAAGAACTTTCTCATTCAAACAAACTTACTGCCTAATGAAAGGCTTTCTTTAAGCTGAGGTTTCAGATAAGGTACACACTGAACCATGCTTCGATAGGATGTATCTCCTCTAATAGCAAATGTTTGTTTATCCTGCAGCTACCAGTGGTTGAGCAAGCATACTGGGAAGCTAGGACTTTTCTGAAACACTGCCTGCTCAGATGTTCCTAGACAATACAACAAAAGGAAGATGAAAGGTGCATACCTTGTTTTGAAAGGTGCATACTTTGTTTTAAAGGCTGGAGTACATTAATAATGTGGTAAACTGTACAAAGGATACAATTTGTAACACAGAATAAAAAACAGCTGGCAAGCAAGAAAGAACACACAGCTAGGTTATCAACCTAAGATATTGATAGGCTTTTGACATAGAAAAGTACTCAGGCAGTGGTTGAAGGGCGGGTGAGCACCATTTTTGGCTCTATTTCAGTAAGTCAGCCCCTGCAAAACTTTGGGCGAGTCATTAATTCTTTATGCTTTAGTTGTCCTACCTGTAAAATGGGAACAGATGTTCCAGTAGTAATAGTTACCTACCTCAAGAGACTTCCAAGCACATTAAAAGCACATAGGTCCACACAGTATACTACAATCATTAATAGTAGCCTATTCTTGCTAACATTTATATGTGCATTCATTCATTTATAGTCCAACTTATTGGTTATGGATAGAGTCTATAATTGGATTTCATAACCTAAATTAAATGTTCAAATGCATGTAAAACAATAGAGACCTGGGCTTTAAAGTTTAATGTGTTTGACAAGAACAATTAAAGAAACTATATACACAAGGTCTTTGTTGCCTTGTTATCCATCTTCTAATTTCAGTACAGAAATACAGCTTGTTGGTATATTATAAATCTATCTTACATAACATGTCAAACTCTGTGCTCTGTTCCCTGTTTTACCCATTTGTTCAGAGAAAATTGCTTCCTGCTCTCCCTTACCTGCTGTTCTCCTATTATTATATGTCTTTAAAATTAAGCACTGTTGCCTAAGATTAAGAGCTACAGAAAGCATCAGGAAATCCTTGCAGAATACATCCTTATGAAACAGCT
Source organism: Ibycter americanus (assembly GCA_035590275.1). NCBI lineage: Eukaryota > Metazoa > Chordata > Aves > Falconiformes > Falconidae > Ibycter > Ibycter americanus. The sequence continues at coordinate 19,334,713 of JAVJGI010000050.1, read as the reverse complement.
GAAGACAGACTTGATAATACGTAGCACAGTAAAATGTTTATAGCAAAGGCCTTCCAACAATACAGACCAACTCCCACCCAGTTGCCCAATGGTATTTTGTTTACTCCATACATTTCTGACAGGCATGGGTATTGACACAGCAGAAGAAGCCTGAGTGCTCAAGCACAATAGTGTACATTTCTAGGTCTTAAAGTTTAGATTACATGCAATTTTCTTATTAGTCACAGCCAAAGTGTCTCAAACATAATTAACCCAAAACCTGTCTAAATCAATCTGGATCCATTCAAAATAATGCATTCCCATCTCATTACAGAGCCTGCTAATCTATTCAAGCGTTCAAATTTATTCCTGAGAGAAAGATAATGCATGCAGATTCTTACAAAATGCAATATAGTTGTTAGTTTTTAAAACCTTCTTCGTATTATGATCTCATTTACTCTTGCAGCATAAACAAGGTTAGATTTAGACATTGTATCAAAACTGGTGATTCACTAAATAGGCTCCTTTCCTGACAGTCAACACTGAGTCAATGTCCCAACAGTGGCTCCATTATATGAAACACATTCTCTCACGCACTTTAAAATATAAATTAGAAAGGCCGTAAATGTTTCTAAATAAAGTTTTCTCACTTTGATGCAGTTGCACAAAATTGACCACAGCTGCTGACCATCAAAAACTTGTTCAAGTTTCAACCTCCTTCTACTGCTCAGAGAAGGGAGAAAAACACTGAAAACCAGAATGGATGTTTCTATCTTCTTCTTTTATCAAGTGAGTTCTTTGTTAGATAAGTACGAGCTATTTGGGCCTTCAGCATGTTATTATAGGCCATCAAACTCAAGCCAAACTCTTGTGTGCACACAGGCTGCAAAGAAAGAAGTATCTTGACAGGTTGCCATATAAGAGATGTTTTGCTTTGGAAAAGTTACTTTCAGGGAACTAAATGTGCTGGCAAAGGTTCACTTCCCGAGCCTTGCCACGCTGGTTTAATAGAAAGTGTGGCCACATCTGCCCTTCAAATGTAAAATAACCCTTTTGCTTTTTGATACCCTGTACACATTGGTTTGGCATATACTTAGAATTCTTCATATAAAAAAAATCTTACTGAAGGCATAGGACTTGCTACTTCCAAGAGGAAGGATCAGCAAAACCACCATCGAAAATCAGTTTTCCATGCTAACCAGAAACTTAAATGCAATGCTCATCTACATTTGTCAAAATTATCTAATGACCAAAGCAGGACACATGAATGTATTTACTAATAATTGCTAGGTACCAGCCAGCTAATGATATGCAACTAAATTAAACTTTTATCATGTATTAATACTCACATTAGAAGAAACCTGCACTTCTTAAAACTTAAAAACGGATGTCTTCTATCATTATCATGTGATTACAGAAAGTGGTATTGCAAAATCCCACTTAAAATACCATTCACCTTGCCTCCAACATGACTAATTCCTATAAAGCAAATACACATCCTAGATAACGCTTCTGATCACTTCTGAGTTCAGCCCAAAGCCTGCAGCCTTCTGAAAAAACTACACAAATCAATTTGGCAAAACTGAATGAAAACTTTTTACGTTCACATAGAGAAAACTTCACTGAGGTTCTCTGAATCAATTGTGCAGTCTACAGATTAATACATACACCATGATCAGTTCACAAGATCTTACACGGTCATAATCAGATTTTTTATTATCCTGAAGGAATCTGTTAGATCATATATGATCTCTCACATCAAATAAAGAAAATTATCTTCCTTTGCTCATAAGGAGTAACTAAAATAATAATTATTTACATTATAGGAATGAATAGGCAGTAACAACCCTGATTCAGCGTGTTACGTTGGATGTGCTTTACTGTGAGCACATGCATACGCGAAGCCTATTAAATCAATGGGAATACTCACTCCTAAAGTTAATAATTTGTTAAATCATTGTTTCTTCCACTCCAAATTCCAGCCCCACAGAAACAGCCTCACACTGCTTTCAGTGGATCTTGGATCAGGCTTTTTAAGCAAAGCAGATTTCACCACCTGATGCCTTCACTGTGCCAGTGTGTGTGTGATTCATTCTAGAATGGCACACGTTTCTGCCCTTCCAAGAAGGCTGGCATCTCCTTGACTTTGCCCACATTATGTCACACTGCACCCCCCAACTTATTTTTTATGGATGCCCTAATTTACATAAATTTTATTTTAGTAGTAACTAACACAATACAGAATCTTTCAGCAAGGGACAGAATTGGACCCACAGAATCGGACCCACAGAATCATGCTTCTCAGTTATACGAACTCCTGCTGGTGCCAACAGTGCGGGATCATGCCCTGCCAGCAGATGTGAGGGGGAAAAAAAAACCACCACCAAACCCCACAAAAAAACCAACCAAACAAAAAAAAATTTGAAGAAAAGGCATGGTTTAAATACAGCATTCCCCTCTCTTGTTTTTTTGTTGTGTTGTAGACCTTGTAAAAAGTACTTGCAAAGTCAAAAAATAATAGAAAAGCTAGATAACGTCAAATTTTGGAACATGAAGATGCTCATGGAAATGGAACAGTTGTTTACACTCTCTAGCAATTTCATACTTTCTGCGCTCCTTCCTTCAGTGTTCTTCTTGATTTCCATGATAATCGCAGAGATATGCCTTAAAGAAAAATGACTTCAGGAGGTACAGTTGCTAGTGGAAATAATCCTGCTTTAATACTTGCATTTGAATTCTGTCCATGATCCATTCTCAGCCACAGTAAACATCTCTTGCATTCAGTAGGGTAACAATGCTCGTAAGAAACCAACTGCTTTAATAAGTTAAGGAATAAGAGCTCAAAAACCAGGAATAGTCTTTCATTCAGAACATCTCTGTGAAATCATGAATCAAAGACACAAAGACATACCAAGTTAATTAGATATATGAGGTCACACTGACCATAATACAGTTGGAATGCAATGGGGAAAACAGCCCTCCACCCACCAAAAGCACCCTGCCCTACCTTTTTCTGAAGTAATTACAGTTTTTTAAAAAATATTCTGCCTGTAAGGCGCTGAAAGAGGGAACAACACACCATGATTTCAAACTCTTTTTTAAAGTTCTGCTAAATTAATTTACATATAAAAAGCATTCAAAACAAAAAGATCAAGAGCTTAAAATCCGCTGGTGCCTTGCAGTTTGGAACCCGGTAGTACCGCACAGAAATAGCCAGGCACCTTCCCTGCAGCATTAATGAAAAATTCGCTGAAGCACAGCTCCCGAGGCTGACAGCAGCTCCTCGCGGACTCCAGCCAGCGAGTACCACAGTCCCCACGTCAGCCTCCAAAACAAGGCCAAAACTAATGGAAAAGCAGCTATTTCAGAGGCCGGCCTCGCAGTGGCACGCAGAGGAGGCATCGTCCTGCTCGGATGCAGGGACCAGAGGCGGAGGTAAGACCTCCACGCACTTTCACGGCATCGCTGGCAACCACGCTCCAAGTGAAAACACGCAGGAAAGTTTGTCCTTCTCAAGCCAGAGCAGTTTGCATGAGGGTTTCCGATCACCGGCCACGCGCGGAGGCGAGGGGAAGGAGATCTGGGAAAGGGAAGCACGGGGTGGCAAAGGGACACCGGCGAGCGGCCACAGTAGAGGGGACCCCCGGGGCGGGAGGACCCGGGCACGCGTGGGGCTGGGCACGCCTGACAGCGGGCAGGCTTCCAGCGGCCGGGCCGGAGGCTGGAAGGAGGGACCCGTCGGGCTCCCCCGCCGAGGGC
>JAVJGI010000050.1:19201393-19324469 GCA_035590275.1 Ibycter americanus | reverse complement strand
TCTGCACTGACCTGGGGGGCTGCAGGGCTGTTGCTCCCACACACATTCTCACTCCTCTCTCCAGCTGCAGTTGTTGTGCAGCAGGTTTTTTCCCACTTCTTAACTATGTTATCCCAGAGGCGCTGCCACCATCGCTGATGGGCTCAGCATTGGCCGGCAGTGGGTCCGACTTGGAGCTGGAGCTGGCTGGCACTGGCTTCACTGGACATGGGGGAAGCTTCTGGCATCTTCTCACAGAAGCTGCCTTGTAGCCCCCCACCCCACCCCCCTGGCCCCCGCTACCAAAACCTTACCACACAAACCACACTAAGCACAAATGGCCTGAGAGGAAGCAAAGAAAAAGTAAAGGTTTTCTAAACAGCAAAAGAAAAGTGTTCCTCATGATCATGATCTATGGCTTGCAGCAAAGTTACACAGGCAGACAGCTGACAGTGCAACAGTTACAGGTCAGTGGGACCCGCCAGGATGGGCCCCCTTGGGGTCCACGGGCTGTCTCCAGTGGCCCTGGGAGAGGGGGAGGCAGCCGTAGGAAGCAGCCTTTGTATGCCCCTTTCCCGGGAGCCAAGAGAAAACACTGGCCACAGGGCAAGGCTGGGGCTCCAGCCTGGAGGAGCAGAAGTCACCAATTCTCCTTCCTTCCCTGCGCGGGGGCTGGGGCTCACATGCCGCTGTGGCACCTGCCAGCCCTAGAGCAACCTGCCAGCCCCTGGCACCGGGGACATGGACCTTTCTGACCTGACTGACAGGGCGGACTTGGAGATAAGGGAACACCAGCAACACCTGACGAGTGCTGAAGGAGACAAAACACCATGTTAAGAAACACAAGGTAATGAGCTGCAAACACTAATCTGACCATCCTCTCCACCCCGCTGCGCTCTAATGTGAACTGTGGCCTCTTAGGGAAGTGCCTGGGGTGTCTGACACGCAGCTCACCAACAACACTGCTCACTGCATCTGCACTTCGTAACTACAGAAACTGGTTAGTGTTTAAAGACCTCTCTTTTGCTTCATCCCGAGGCAATTTCCTTTCTACAGCATAGCTGCTGGCTGGCAATCTTGGGAGCAGTTACTCAACAGAACCTTGGTAGGGGTTACTCAAGACCATTGTACCTATGTCTCCACCATGCATGACTGTCACCTGCAGATGACTGCACTCCTTGCCACGCAGTCTCCTCTGAGAAGACTGGTGTGCAGATTCTCAAAGAGCAATTGGAAATCAAACGGATTTCTTGCATATATGATATGAGCTGCTCACTCACTCCTCCCACAGTGGAATAGGGGAAAGAATCAGAAGAGTAAAAGTGAGAAAACTCGTGGGCTGAGATAAAGACAGTTTAATTGGTAAGGCAAAAGCCACACACACAAGCAAAGCAAAAGAAGGAATTCATTTACTGCTTGCCATGGGCAGGCAGGCGTTCAGCCATCTCCAGGAAAGCAGGGCTCCATCACACATAATGGTTACTTGGGAAGGCAAACGTCATAACGCTGAACATCCCTGTTCTTTAGAAAGTGATCCCAGCTGCTTGGCTTCCCTATCCTCTAATTCCAGACTATTAGCCCCACCATCCCAGCATTGAAGCAACCGGGTGACAATGTGTTCAACTGGTTGACTGGCATGATCTTTCTGCATATCCTGTAGTTCATTCAGGGATAGGGATCAAGAGGTTATCTTCTTCATCTTGTTCCTGTGATGGCTCTACTTCATCATCCTTTACTAAATGAGCTGTTTTCTATTTCCATTTCTTCTTCTGTACAGGGGCAACTGATACTGCCATGGGTTGGTCTTTTGCATCACTTATCACGGGGGCTGAGGTAGCTGCAGTGCCTGCTGCAGGGGTTGGAGTAGCCACAGTGCCTGTCATAGGGGCTGGAGTAGCCGCAGTGCCCACTGCAGGGACTGGAGTAGCCGTAGTGCCCACCATAGGGGCTGGAGTAGCTGCAGTGCCTGCTGCAGGGGCTGGAGTAGCCACAGTGCCTGCTGTAGGGGCTGGAGTAGCTGCAGGGGCTGGAGCAGCTGCTCTTTCTGCTGCAGGGGCTGAGTAGTTACAGTTAGTTGCTTAATTCTCAACCAGGTACAGGAAGTGAAAGACACTTTCAGTATTCCTAGCAGTAGGATCAGGACCTGTGCTATGGTGTTTCCAACAGTCCAGATATTCAGAATTTCCAAAAATCTTAAACACGTCAGTAATTAGCCCTGGGAAGGGGGAGGTGTAGGCCTCACATATAGGCTGGCTCTACAGAAAAGCCACAGGTGCAGTTGTTGGCATTCCCCACCAGGGACCACCCGATGCACAGGAGCGACAACAATACCGAGTACACAGCCCAGATTAGTTTTACAACCAGCGAGTCCATCATACCGTAAGGCAGTACTATATAGTACAACACAATGATAACTTTAGCCCAGTCCCAAGGACAGCAAACAGCATAACAGGGAACACATACTGCAAGTAAAGTGAATAACACAACCCTGAGACTGTGGGCAGCAACTTTAAAAGCAAAGATATCAGCATTGTGGCCAATGATTATTAAAGCAATACAGTGAATACCAACAACAATTTTGTTCTAATACACTCCAGTTAGATCCATCGTTATCTCAACCCTTCGTGACCCACATTGGGTGCCAAAAAATGACTGTCATGGTTTAACCTCAGCCGGTAAAACTTAAAACTCTTTTACCTTGTAGAGACATTCAATCTGCTAATTAGACATGACAATGCTGGATTAGATAACCAATACCAAAATTTACTACTGCCTGCTCTAAGCTGCTTTTGGCAGTGTTCAGTGTCAGAAGCAATAGCATTAGCTCTACTCCTTTCTCACACTGCAGATGATGGAAGCTTTCAGGAAGATGAATTAAATTCCACTAACAGGAGAAAAAAGGGGTCTAAATATCCAGAGAGAACCACAGTGAAAGGCTACTCGGGTTATTTCACAATGATGCTCTATCAATACATACAGCAATGTCCTGGTGCAGGATCCTGAACCAAAAAATCAGTCGGACCTGTGAGCAGGAGACCACCTGCTCCTTGGCAAAAAGCACACAGCTGAACAGCTCCCACGTTTCTGTTTTGGCAGCTGCAAAGATCCATGGGGACAAATGTTGCTATTAGGTCCTCTGTTACCCATCACTTGGTACCACACCAGCTGGCCCATGCCTGCCTGACACCCTGTGTGGTGCCATGGCCCTGCACGGTGGCTCTGGGGGGCTGTGACACCCGGGGAGCCCACAACACCCTCCTGCATGTCCCCACCCCCGCAGCCTGCTCCAGCGGCTGAGCAGGTGAGTTTGCCTCATGGCATCAGCCCAAGTGGCCGCCCCTGCTCACCCACCCCATGTCCAGCTGGAAGGTGCACCCACCAGCAAGACAAAAGCAGGAGCAGGTGGGTCGATACCTCATCTGAGAGGGATCCCTGTATGCCCTCCCTGTGCTTATTCACTGGCCACACGATGGTGCTTTTTTACTTCCCATCAGCTCAAAGCAGAGGACCGAGCAAAATTCATAATCTTTCCTGGGGCCATATGGTGCTTGTGTCCGTACTTGTCCTGGAAAACCAGATCTCCAGAACATAATCTGCAAAATCAAAGCCCCAAAACTCTATAAAGACATGAAGACAGTCTACAATAAATTATCCTCAGATATTTCTTTCTCACAAATTTCTTCCCCTTCTGCCTTTAGTTGCAAAGTACACTCCCAAAGCCTTCATTTGCACACAGCTTAAAAAAAAAAAACCACCCTAGCTGTTAAACACACTTTTCTTTATGTCATATCATGACAAAATGACAAACATCTAAAAACATCAGAACCAAACTATAGTCATGATGATAGTGCCTCATAAACAAGAATGCAAACACTCATCTTGACTGTTCTCTGTTGTCTTGGCTGACTGAACACTAAGTAACTTGGGTTTGATGTCACTCACACACACTACACCAACATATTTTCTGCCAGCTTTCAGCATGCTTAGAATGGCAACGTAATTAAAATGGAAAGGTAAGTACATTAGAAACCACACTTTCCCTTATTAAATGCTAATTCCAAAATACATTTTCTCCTGGTGTAGAAGTTTGGGGTTTATTTAAGAGCTGACCAGTTTGGTAATATTATCAGGAACAGCACATTTAAAAAATGGAAGCAATTTTTTCCACTTGTTCACAGTCAGCCAAAGCAATTGACAAGCTTCTAGTGGCTCCGCAATTCCTTCTACCATGTTCACTGCCTTAAAATAAAAAAAAATAAATTAGTGTTTACACCTCTAGTTTTGTCTTATTTCAATAATAATCTGCTTTTCCTAAAGGTCTGAGCAACTCATTTTTGTGGTGAAGGGTTTACGTCTCTTCACATCATGGAAAAGCATGCAAGGGTCCCCCCCTTTCTTCCTATTCACCCTTGTTTTCATAGTGCCATGGCCCTCTGTCCTTTACAGGCATATTTATTTGGTGAGTGTATTGCATTGCTGTGCAGAGAGAGATCTTAATGAGAAAAGAGACAGAAGATACGACAGAAATAGATCTTGAGATATGAAAGTAAATCTTTCTTCCTAAGATAAAAAAAACAAAACAAACAACCTACAACCAAAACAAAAAACACACATAAAAAGTTTCATCCAACCTTCCTCCAACCCAGGACAATGTAAAAACCAGCACCAAGTTTACTAGAATCTGGTTTACATGTTAGGATTGTGATTTGGCACAGAGTATTAGTTTGAGGAAACCCAAAAAATGTGTAACTTTGTTTAACTGAAAAGAAGAACTAATAGTTTTCAAAAGAGATGGACACCACGGGTGTCGTACAGTTACATAAAGCAGCCTCAAGTGTCTCTCAGCAGAGAATGGCTGTAAATGGAAAAAATAAACTGCCTGAACATTTCGACTTTAGAGCCAGAAGGGGCCCACGAACATTGCCTGGCTTCTTATTGAATATGAATCATTAAATTACATGTATTCATCCGAATAACTTAGCTTAATAGGCATTTTATCTTGGGAGAAGGTAAAGCTGTTGGGTGCTGTAGTAGGGAACCAAAAAGACAACCTGTCACCTGTGCCCAGAGGCTCTGCAACGACAGGGAGAGGTGTTACTGAGGTAGCCAGGTGATCTCAGTACATGACCCCCACTTTGTGCAAAGGAAAATGGGGAAAAATACCTGAAACCTGGCAAAGAATGCTTCTGGGCCCCAAAACTGGCAGTTGGGTCTAACCCAACCTGATGCTTATAGACACCCAGGGCAGTGGTCCATCACGTGGGTATAGTACGCCCGGCTGCGGCCAGTCTCAGATACTTCAGAGGAAAATGGAAAAAAGCATGACACTATCTCTGGGCAACAGATTTGCAAGCCAAGTCTGAACATCCCTTCTATGCCCATTTAGGCACAAGAACCTTTCCCTCTAAACTGGTTTATATCCTCTGCAAGGTCTGCTTTGTACACTGACTTACCAGGGCTGAAATGTTCCCCGAGGAGTAAAATCATAGTCACGAATGAGCATGGTACGGAAGCATCATCACGGGACGGCCTTACTGGCTATGTCTACATCTGGTTGGCCCCACTTCTCTTTTTGCTATTACACCTGCAGCAGAGACAGACAGAGAGATCGTAAGAGCCTTAACCTCAACTTTGCACAGTGAGGTGATTGATCTTCACCTGAACTGATGAAGCAGATTTTAGAGTCCCACTGTGGAGCACAAAACAAATCTAAACAAATATCTGACTCAGCTACTAAACTGAAACAGCAGCAGCTTTGAGGAAGAAGTTGGCAGCACCACTCAGAAGTCCGTGGATTGCTTCCAGCTACCCTCTTCTCCACTCACTCTAATTATTTATCCCTGATCCCTAAATAGACTCTGTTTCAGGATTGCTTAAAAGAAATGTACGTTTTCTTAGCTCCTTTTCCTCTTCCTTTCTAATTCACTTTTTTAACCTCAGACAAAAATCTACAAAGTATGTCAGGCCACTTCATCTGAACTACACCCAGTATTAAAACAGAGTTAAACAACACATGAAGTTTGTATCTATGGTTTTATTAAACGTAACTGTAGCTTCTTTTTATTTTTCTAGCAGAAGTCTCACTAAGTGGTGTCTTTTTGCCGTTTTTTTGAGCTACTGCTTTATGAAGACATATAAAAGGCAGCTATTCTTTCTGTTCTGAACTTTTGACTCCAGTCCTGGTATTTATAGTTAATAAGACTGTAGCAGATCAATGGGCCATCTGATCTGCAATGATGCTGGCTTAGTACCAAATGTTTCTGGGTGTTCAAATGAAAAATCAGTTTCTCAATCCAAGTGTATCTAAAATACTTTTTTTAATTTTGTGTAAATTCACAAATGATACAATATTGAAGTGTTTCGGTTGGTTTGGGTTTGTTTGTTTGTTTGTTTAAACATACTGTACAATCAGGTTAGTTAAGTGTTTTACATCAAGGCACAGCACGCTGTGTAATACACATATGCCTTGCCAGGCAGCAGTTTAGTATAATCCCCGAGTTTTGGCAGTAATGCCAGGATAAGTAGCATGGATCACATAAGCTGGAAGATAAATAAATTATAGATGCCGCCACATTTTATTTGAAATAGAGTTGCATATAAAAAGAATATACAATAATTTAACTTTAATAACTAGATTCTCTTGTACTATACATAACAGAAGTGTTTTCATTTGTATTAAATAAAACATTTTCAATATTAGGATGCAAAATTAATCTTCTTTTTAGCTGTCTTTATTACAGAGAAGAGTTGCTTTCATTAGAAATTAAAGTTGAATTTTCAGTTTCATGGCAATCTGAAAGAAAGAAAACCAGAGTTACCCATATGATGATAATGAAACGTTACTGGCAAAATAAGCAAATAATTCCAACCAAACTGTTGCATTTAGTTAACACACGGTGAAGCTAGTTATCCAAGCAGAACATCTACAAAAGCTCTTCTTCACAGTCTAAACATGCAACTGTCATATTTGTAACATCTCTTTTTTTATACTGTTACTTGCCCTGCTTTCTTAGGGGCTATCACTGTTACTCATCCAGCAAAACTAAAATTCTGGTAATGCCACAGGCTGCCTGCACTGCAGATTCTGCTTATTGCAATGTATTTACCATATTCACATTATCATTCCGCTTTTTATATTTGAACGCTTCTCCTTCGCCTGCCAAAGGCCTTGGATCCCACGTTGGTTGGTACAAAGTTGTTCTTGCCCACTCCTCCCGACCTGCTCAGGAAGTCCGCCAGACGATGGGTCACACAGGTTGCTGTGTTGCATGCCCTCTTCTGTGCTGTTACACTGCTTTTCCAAAAGTAAGATGAAGAGTTAGTTCCCAAAGTACCTACCCTGCATACAATGAAATGTCATTAAGGGACGCTATACCTAGGAAATATTCTTCTATAGAAGAAAAAGAAGGCTTGCTGTGCTGCAGGCATTTGCAACTTGTGTGCACAGCTTGCAAGCTCTAAAAGATACATGTATGTTTTTCAGTGTTTTCCAAGCTCAGTTTACAAAAGGCGGCTGAGCCCTTCCTTTCCTGGGCAACTGGACTGATGGCTAAGCCAAGCCAGATTTTCAGCAACACCTGAGCCACTGCCTGCCTCCGGCAAGTCGTTATGACCCACAGAGAGGTGCTGAGGAAGTCCAGGTCTGGAGCATTTAACCAGTCCCCACTCCCTCTAAAAGCTTAGATCTGCTTTTTCTTTGTAGCGCTGCTGAAGGACAGTAGCAGACATTGATCTTTAACCTGTCACTTCAACACCTGTTCTCCGCAATACCCAGAAAACACACGAAACAACCCCAGCGTCACTGACTACCACAGGAGCTTTGTCAGTGACGCTGGTGGGGCTGTACCTGCGCAGCAGCTGACCACTTGCTTTCAGAGCTGAACCGCGCACATACTGCTCCCGTGCGTTTAACGGGAACGTGAGAACCCCTCTTTCCTGGGGTTAGACCTCCGTCTGCTACAGCGCTTCACCATGGGAGTAGTTCACAGACTTCAACAGGATCAGTTCTGTGGTGCTCAGCCTACAGCTAATAATTTTACTGGATTGGGGACTTCAAGGCCTATGCATTCACACAGTCCTTGCTTAAAGAATTTTCTACTAAAGCAATGACGTTTTCCTGCAGTAGGAGGGATTTTTTCCTCAGATAAGCATTACAAGACAGTTTATTAATGTTAACAAAAATACTGCTCAAATCATCAATGCCAATTTTTTGGAACAGGCCTCTGATTACAAAATAGATGCAGAGCTGCAACAGAAGAATTGTTAAGAAGTCTGCCTTTGTCCCTTAATTTACAATTCACCTACAATATATCACTTTGACTTAATACAAATATTTCAAAGATACCCGAGTTTTAAATATACTAGTGTAAAGACCTATTGTAAAGTAAGAAGGAAAGAGGAAAAGAACACAAAATTCTTACCTGGAAGTGTTCAGTACTCAGTTTTAAACAGGATTACATTTCTAGTTTGAACAAATCTGTATGAGCCTTTCCCGATTCCTTTGCTTCTCAGGATCCTTACTAACAGGATTGCATGCAGGCCTGATTATGTCAGTACATATGGACGTATGTGTATAATTTCAGTTTCTAAGTTCTTTCAACTTTTCTAGAATTACTGGCATTGCCTCCTGAACATTAAGAAAACTTGTAAAAATATTCTAGCCTTATCTAGAAATCTCACATTCTAAAACAAGTTATTAAACCAAGCAGATCTAATCCTTATAGAAAAATAGGTTTATTGAACAAGTGCATGGGCAAGCACAAAAGAAGAGTCTACTTGTACATTTAGCAGCCAGAAATGAAGAGCCTTGTTTAGATTTTTTTTTTTAATCAGGTTCTAAGAAAATAATTTGAAATGTCAAGGCAGTGCTGTTCATTTTTATTTATTTATTTTTCCCCCTAGCTTGGTATGCATGTTATATTCTCTGTCTTCCTAACACTAGGTCCATCTCAAACATTCTCTGTCAAAAACAGAATCAAAAGAACATAGCAAAGTTAGCAATCAGTTAGATCCACATGCATCAGGTTAAAAAAAGGGAGAAGGGGAGAAATAAGCATGTCTAGTTGTTTCCTAGGGGTTCCCCATAGTTTGCATAGCGTTCATGTTCCGGGTCACTCAGCACATTTCGTTTCTTGCCAGGAGTTCCAGCCCCGACGTCAGTGCGAGGGTAAGTTTGCAATTTGTGCAATTCTTGAGACAGTTTGCCCAGCACACAAGTACTCAGACTGGCACAGCGTTTGGAAATAGGTCTATCCAGGCTGCAGGGGGGAAAAAAAACATGCCCAAAGGAAGAGTAACCTCAAACATGCACGTTCATGCATTTCTATAGATAGATAGATATCTACAGTTAGGAAACTTAAAAGTTAATTAAAAAAACCCAAACCTTCCACATCACATTCCATGCAAGGAAAGTTCATACAAATGCAGTCAGAAGGAAAACACTATTTTCCAATGAATTCAACTTTGTTGAAAAGCAAGTTCGTTAGCCTTTTGGATGCTCATAGTCAGAGGTCAGGAACTGTTACTTCCCTTGTATTCAGCATGCTGTTCAGTCTCTCACACATCACCACCATGCTTTGCAATACAAATCCTGTTAGGATAATGCAAATGCTCTTGCATGCCTTTGGTCTACAGGGAAAGAGTGGTGCTGCGTGCATTAGGAGGAACACGTCTCCTCTGCCAGGGACTTTCCATGCCTTACAACAGCATGCACTTTCACGACAGAGAATCCAAGAGTGACTGAATGGCCCCTTATACTTCCACTAGGAAGACATACCTTTTGCTGCCGTATTTTAACATAACCCCCTCATTCAAGCTCAAATCGCCCTCCACTTTCAGTTGTCAAAGACAGATAGAAGCAGGTTAACTAGGTGGAAGCCATTCTCCCGATACCAACATTAGCATGTCTCTGCAGTATCATCTTTTACCGGTTAAGTGATTGCAGTTAGCCATAACCCCAAGAAAAGAAAAATAAGAATCCTGACCTGCAGAGGGTCTGCTCATATGGCTTTTGCTTAATTTCAGACACAACATCCTCCCCATTACCCTTCTCCTGCCCCAGGACTGCAGCCCTTACCTGTTCCCCTCAGAGGCTTGCTCCAGCTCTTCTGCTGTCATCTGTATGAACTCTTTCACCAGCGCATTTAATAACCTCCGAGCTTCATAATCACTGAGCATCACTCGATCTGTTATGGACTCCAAGCCAGGTCTAAGCAGGGAGAGGCAAAAAGGATGAATAAAACCCGTATTGCTGCAGAGAGCCACGCACAGGAGAGAGGGATTTGTCATGCATTACTGCAAGTCACTGACAGTGCCTTTCACTAGTGTGAATATGTAAACCATCCTCATGCACAGCATTAGGCATTTTATAGATGTAATGGCAGAGCCACGGTGTCAAGAACAGCATCAGGAGAAACCAGCTGTCTCATTCACTGTAGTCCGTTTCCCTCCTAGATCTCTAAAGAATATTAAGTGTTTTCATACCATTCAGATACAGCACTCAGCAACAGGACGGGCTTCTTACCTGACTGGGGCTGCCTGGAAGCTATCCATCTGGCACACAACCAAGGCATAAACAGCAAGGAAAGATGAAATCTTCAGCATAACCATGATTTCCTCTCTACAACAAAGAGGTACATCAGGCAATGGCTGTTTTCCAACCCTCTCAATCCTATAAGTTCTACTAAAGAGGTCATCGTTTCCTAGCCACAAGTAGCACAGATACTAACAGCTTTTTTTTTTTTTTTAATATAACCTTCCCATTTCTTTTGATTATTGCTGTTGTGTTTCAGTTTTCTTTGAATTTTAAGATAACTTAGCACTATCACAGGGGATAAAAATGCAGCTTTTCAGACCTGCAGTTCTGTACAGCTTCCTGCATTCAACTTAATGCAGACATTCCCTCAAACTGGTGAAAAACATGTTCCTCTGACTGATCACTGCACACAATGTCATAGCCAGCAAGTCCAACATGAACGAGTACAGTTGTGGGATACAAGTCACAAGAAGAAAATAGAGAAATGTGTACTGTTTAATATTTTTAAGAATGAAGTGCCACTCCTAGCACTTTACCTGAACCTGCTTGTTTCTTGGCAGTTAGCACACTAATACCCCAGCTCAGATTACACTGTGAAAATTAAGTATTTCAATTCCAATAAATATTTCTACTCTGAAACCAGAAAATGGATAAGTGAAAAATCAGTCGTAAGAACAAAACCTGTAAAAAAATTATAAATATAGATATAATTGAAGCTGTCTGCCCTGAGATACACCTCTCTCACAGCATCCGTGTCTTAAACTCAAACAAGCTCATCACTAACTACCCCATCAGCCTGATTTTTGCTAGCTCTCAGCTCTCGCTGCGGCTCACCGAACGACGAGGCACCTTCCCCAGGACGGCCCGCTGCCTCCCGGGGCACCGGGGCACCGGCACGGCGCCCCCCGAGCAAGGGGAGGGCTGTGCAGGGCCAGCCGGCGGGGGACAGGAGAGGAGAGAATCAGGACTGACCGTCTCCCACCTTCCCTGGCTCGCTTCCTTGCACACGCGTGTGCCCAGGCGCCCACAAGCACATGGGTGAAGGGATTGCCACGCAAAGCTCCGCAGCCCGGGAGAGGCCAGGGACTGGCGCGGCCCGCCCCACGCAGAGAGCCGGCGCGGTGCTTACCGGCGGCGCGGCGCGGCGCGGTGCTGTGCTCTCCCCGCCGGCAGCCGTGACTTCGGAGGGCTCCGTCCCCTCAGGAGGTCTCTGGGCGGGCGGGCGGCGGTTCAGCGGCCCTCAGCCAGGGTGCGGGTATGTTGAGGGGAGCCAGCTCGTCCCTTCCCTCACTGCGTCCCCACGGCCTTAGCGGCTTGTCCGCCTGTCCCGGGGCCGTCGGGGGTACGGCCGACGGGCTTCCCTCTTGTGTGCCCCCCGGCACGGCTTGAAAGTCCGCTTTGACCCGGTTTAACGGGCAACGGGGGGAAATTGTGCCCTACTGTAGTGACTCTGAGGGAAAGCAGGGCAAGGCGTTCGTCCCTTTTCCCGCCAGCCCCCTGCTGCAACAGAAACGGTTTAGTTCTGCTTGCTGTTCGTTTTTTTTGTTTGTTTGTTTTTTTTTTTAAACTCTGGTGTTTTGTTTTGTTTTCTGTAGTGCATAGCTGTCTTTTTACAGTAAAGGCTGGGAAGCTTCATTATTTCGGAGTACCTGACTTTGGCTTGTGGCAAGTGCTGCTGGGGATTGAATACTGTTGTGGGTTGGAACTCAGTGGTTCCGAGGTTGTGCTCTGTGAAATGCCTGGGATTTGTGTGGGAACTTCCAGGTTATTTTGGGGTTATTAATTTGTGTTAGGGATGCCACAAGTGCAGCAGCGCTAAGAAGCTCAGAGCAGGAACAGCTGGGCCTGGCTTTGGGGCTGCTGTTAAATGTTAAATAAAAAAAACCAAAACAAAAACAGACCTCTGATTTGGGAGGATAAAAATGCAGGCTGGCATATCGTCCTTGAAGGGTCTAAATAAGCTAGTGGATTTTTGTTACTTTCTATCCCGTGTTGTTCCACAGCATGTGGTGCTTAAATAGAGAAGGAGAAAGTCCACAGAAAAGTACATCAGTTTGCAGGTGTTCTGCAAGCCAGGTATTTCCTACCTAGTTAGAACTCAATAAACACATGGCAGGTTTTCAGCTTGGAATGGATGGGAATGTTGCCCTGGAATCAAAAGATACAGTGAAATGGGGAGTTTCATTTTTTTCATACCTGTTGAATGAAGTGGATTACCTGTATTTAAAAAAAAGGGTAATCGGTTAGTCACAGAATCATTTAGGTTGGAGAAGACTTTCAAGATCAAGGCCAACCATTAACCCAGGACTGCCAAGTCACTGCTAAACCATGAATTTTAGCCTTGTTAATGGTTAATCCCCTGCATTTGTTCATGAAATTGTCAGAATGGGTATATATTTAATAAAGATAACTGTGAAAATTAAAAGTAGCTCTTTCCCAGATAATAGTTCTGTTTTGCAGCTTTTGGTAAAAATATTTTTGTCTTAAAAAGGTAAGTTTAAAAAGTGTGTGATCCTTCTTTCCTGCCCCCACCCCCAACTGGATTCTAAGTTAAATCTGAGGAATTACCTTGCATTTAGAAGCTATTGAAGAGTCAGACAAGTTGTATATAAGGTGAATGGTACTATGTAAGTTTCTTCTCTGATGCTAAATATATACACATGCCCATGTACATATGGTTCTGATGGATGGTTATCTAAACTGCCCTTAAAAACACTTAGTGAAGGAGATCCCAGATATTCTCTAATCCTCTAGGCAATTTAATTCAGTTACAACTACTGTATTAGTTATGTGTTCTCTGACTGAATCTCCAGAAGGAATGTGAGGTTCTTAGGATGCTTCTTCAGAATTTGTGAAAAGCCTGCAAACTGATCAAAACAGTAAAGTAAGCATGTTTGCATTGGACATCCTGAATGTGTCAGCTGCTCCTGTTTAAACGGTTCAGACAGCTCTTGTGTCACAAGCCCACTGCAAAGGAGCATCTTTGGCTTACTGTGCATGTACTATTCCAGTGGCTTATGTATTAAATTTGATGTGAAGAGCAGTATGCTTACTGTGTATGCTCAGATAACCTGGGGTGTACTGAATCTGTTGCTTGTATTCTGGCTAATATGTGTATGAATTATAAAATACAGGTCTAATTTTTTGGAAATATTCCTGTTTTTCAGTAATTTCTAGTAGTGGTTTGTGATCAGGTCAGTAATGAACTGTAAAGATCTAACATCCACTATGTGTGAAATTGTAAGCAACAGTTGCAAAAAGCTGCCACATTCTAGGACTGAATTTAGTGTGGTGGTTATGTGGAATTTAATAGGCGCTTTCCTGCACTCCAAATGTTTTGCATTCATGTACGTTCAACTGTTTCATTGAGGTGCAGAGAGGTGATACCTTCAAATTCTTGATAACGCTTTTTTTTTTTGTTTTGTTGCTGTTGTCATGAGTGTTTTCTTCTTGAGCATGTGGAAGATAATTCTGTGAGAATCTGATATGTTGTTCTTACAGAATTTTGAAGAGGCCCTATTTGCTGTCATACATTGGAAACTACAATAATCTTTTCTTGTTTTCCTGTTTTGATAGGGCCACACAGCCAGTGGTTGCTTCTCCTGCTGGATTCATCATGATAACTCCAGCTTTTGAACTTACCCAGGATCCGGATTTTCTTACAATAATAATCGAAATACCGTATGCCAGAGCTTCAGAGTTTGATGTGTATGTTGAAGGGGAAGATTTTAAATTTTATGCTAAGCCATACTTTCTCAGGCAAGTAGTGGAAGAATTAAAAAAAAAAAAAAAAATTAACTTCATAAAATAAATGAAAGTCAGTAGAGAATGAACTTAATTTTGGTCTCTTCAGAACACTCCTCATCTGCAGCTTTTACACTTGTGGTCTGCAGACAGCCTATTTCATGCAGAGAGTTGTTTTTATGGATCTGGCCTCTTTGTTTCTAGGCATTAAATCACATTGAAGAGAGTTTAAAGAAATACTTTTATAAATTTACAATAGATTGTTCAAGACAATTCTCTGTGTATGTAAGTGTGTCTTTTACCTGTTGAGAGCCAGATACAGTATATTTGGTGAAGAATGGATTTTGATACACTTGTAATAACATAGGGGGAGCAAAGTCATGTGAGTGGAGGCAGTAGGAAATGAGGTTCTGCGCTGTATCTTTTCTCTAGATAGCAAGTTCCCTACTACTCTGTAGAAAAGGAAGAGGCAATCTCAGTGTGAAAGTGTTAAGAGAACCTTTGGTGTGTAAGAGCTGACGAGCTATTAACCCTTCTTATTTTCTGTTCCCTGTATTCTTGCACATGCTTCCCTAATA
Source organism: Ibycter americanus (assembly GCA_035590275.1). NCBI lineage: Eukaryota > Metazoa > Chordata > Aves > Falconiformes > Falconidae > Ibycter > Ibycter americanus. Next base: position 19,309,634 of record JAVJGI010000050.1, on the reverse strand, counting down.
CGCATTAGTAGACCGACCACAAGGGATTTCAGTGGAGTGATAGAATGCGGTGACTTAGGTATTCTGAATAAGCAATACAAGAACTCTGGATGAGTTCTCATATTCTGTCACTGTGGGTTAGCTTACAGTTCTTAAATTGCAGAATCTTCCAAGTGTTGCATGTAGTGCCAAAGGCGTCGTGGCTGTGATCTCGTCCAAGCTGGGAAACCAGGAGTCACAAATTTTCTCTTATTTTGGGTGCTGATCTCTTGTGCCAATAGTTAGGGAAAAAGATTTTTTGAAGTACATGGGAATTCAGCTGCATGTCTCCTGTTACTATCGGAAGGAGTCATGTGGTTAAGTCCTTTGTGCTGCTTTTGGAATGTGCCTTACATTTTTACAGGCTGAGATGTTAAGTTACAGAATTAGTCAGACATTCAATGAGGCACCTCATTTTTTGCCCACAGATTGACACTTCCTGGAAGAATTGTAGAAGATGGCAGAGAAAAAGCATCTTATAATACAGACAAAGGTATTAGTTAATGTTATTAGTATGTGTGTCAGTTATAATTACTGGAAAGTTAGTAGCATTTTTTTTTTGCTGCACTGGAATTGTGTAGAACTTCAGTGAAGTATACGGTACTATAAATGTCAAGTTTCTCCTATGTTATGTAGTATAAAAATATCTTGTGCAGGATTTATTGTATGTACTTAGGCCATCCTTAAGCACAAAGGACGTGTTCAGAGCTGTCCTAATAAAACAAAAAGTACAAGTCCTCTTCGAGCCCTGTGGGGGCTAGACGTGTTACTGTACCAAGATCATTAGTCTAGTAAATCTACAAAGAAGTCAGGTAGTGCCAAGTAAAAATGAGATAATTCTAAGGCAGTCTCTTGGCTGTGTCTTAGGAGAGAAGACATTAGCCTTTCTCCACACCTTAAGGTGGAAGATATTTCTGGAATAAAATATATACCTTCTGGAATTAATGTATTCATTGTTTATAAAATAACACAATGATAAAACCTATAATTGGTACTTGCAAAGCCTTTATTATGTGCTTGACTTAAGACAATAATCAGATTGCTGAATGTAGTTTCCTATGATCTTCTGTTGATTGCTTGATTGGTGGAAGGATTAGAAATGAAATAAAGCTTGTATTCTGTCGGTTTGTGTTTATACAATGTGAGTCAAGAGACTACAATTGGTTAAATATTCTCTCTCATGCTTTATTATTGTATATAATCTTTTATTTCTATGAAATATGTGAAGTAAGGTTAAAAACATGCACAGAGATTGATGCATAATAAAATGCTACCTGCATGTGTCCCAGTTTCTGTAAGCCTTTTTCATCAGAGGGAAAATGCATTTTTTTTTTTTCTGGGTTATTTTAATGCAATAATTGTATTTTAACTTTCCTTTAAGGAACTTTTACACTTCAGTTACCTAAGGAGATTCCTGGCCAATATTTTGAGGGACTGGACATGCTGACATCTCTTTTAGCACCAAAGAAATCACGAACAGCAAAACATTTAGTGGAAGAGATAGGTATGACAAAAAAGAATCTTGTCTATCCTAGTGGTATATGTACATAATGAAATAGTTATAGATCTTCATAGTGATATATGTAGAAAAATACATTACTTCAATTATTGTCTAGTCCAAGGTACAGGAAGGGTGTGAATGAATCTGAAAGTATGGACAAGCATAGAACTAAATGTGTTGTAGGTTATATATGTGTCATCTTTCTAGGCATAGTTATGTTTACATTTTTCAAAAATGTGCCTAAGAGATGCTAATCCTCTGTAGATCTCTGTGCCCCTCTAGCGGCTGAATAACACATGCTCATTTGACTCTTCGGCTTTCTACAAGCTAGTTCAACTGGACTTTCAGCTCAAATGGTAGAGGCTAATTAAAACCGCAGGTTCCAGTGGATGACTTGCTTAACATCAGTATTTAACAGACAAGAATGTTTGACTATCTGTGTTAAATTTTTTAATATCTGTCTTAAATTAGTGAGAACATCACTTTACTCCTGTCAGGGTTCTCTTAGTAGAAATTCTGATCTTGTTGAAATCAGTGGAACAATTATTTCAGTCTTTGAGGGAGTATACTTAAAAATTTAGTGTTCCTAGTCTTCATTTTTGAAAGTAGGAGAATTTGGAGCAGGACCTATGGATTACTGATGGACGCATTTGCCTGTATGACCCAGTGTTGTCTAAGATTTCTTAAAAGATACACTAAAATGAGAAAGGCGTATTGTGTTATCAGTGTTTTCCTTTCTATTAAATCATATATATTTTCTGTGTAATAATTTTCTTTCTCTGACCATGCAATATGTAAAGGTGCCTCTGCCGAGTTGTCTGAGGAGGAGGAAGAAGAATTTGACTGGGAAATAGAGCAGACCCCTTACAAAGAAAGCACAGAAAACACTCTACCACTACAGTACCATTACGGATTTGGGAATTTGCGATCAGGGGTGTTCCAGCGTCTGCAGGTAGATGCATGTTTGTCTTTTCCTATATGAAAGTTCTGGGTAACTTTCTTGTTGGATGGGCTTCCTGGCTCATTTCATAGTTGAGAGGGGATCGTTAGGTAACTGTTTTCCATTATCACATTCTGTGACTGAGAATATTCTGCTTTTGCCTGTGGTAGTACAGACAAATCCCAGTTCTTGCAGAGGTAGCGGCGTGGTGGAGACTGAGTTAATTCTGTAGCAGAGTCAACAGGCTGATCTGTTTCTGCAATGATTGCAGTGTTGGGCGAAAGGGTTGAATGGGGTCCTTGCTACAAATGGCCTCTGGAAGTGGGCTGCTGTCACCAACATGGTTCACCTAGCCTGTGAAGACACAGAGAAACAGGCCTGTATGGAGTAGGCCACATGCCAGGTGAATAGTTCTGGCAAGCTGCAAACAGTCTACATGCTGTTAACACTGTGCTGTTAATACTTCTGCTTTATATTTGTTATTGTCTTCTATTCGGACTTCAAAGATACTTAACATCAATGTAGAGTGTATTTCAGATGCCATGAATTTTAATTTATTTTTAAATTACAAAGAAATTAGTCAATTAAAACAAACAACCACATAAAGCTGGCTAATCTATAGGTCCTGTTATTGTTGTGGCACTGAATTTTTTTTCATTGTGAAATTCACGGTAATTATATCATTGTACTTTTTATTTTCTACTTGATTTTCTCACAAGACAATAACTTTTGAAGTTTGTGCTCTTCAAGATGTCTGCCCACCTGTTATCTGTGGTATTAGGGTTATGCTGATGCACTGAAATTTGCTTGTGTGGATTACTTGGTAGGATGGGAGCTTTAAAATGCAGTTACTTTGCTCTTGTGCGTTCAGCAGCTTCTTTAATTCACAAATAGACTGAAGCTAATTTGCAACCTGCAGCATGCTAGGTAGTATAGTAATATAGTATACACAACTTTTATTAAAATAGTAGATAATTTAATTTTTTGTGGTGTTCTTACTCTAAGCAATTTAAGTTGTAGCTGTTAAAAGCAATTACGTAACTTTGTGACTCATAATTGCATAAACTGTAGTATTTTCGGGGTTTGAAGCAGAAGGATTGCTATTCAGGAGAAAGTATTTACATTCTGTTAGGGTATATACACTGGTTTATTACTGTGAAATTAATGAAGTACATTTCCCGTCAGCATTAATGTACTACTACTTAATGATGTGTAAAAGGGCAATGCAGTTGCCCATTAATTAATGTATGGCCACTTCAGAGTGTGAGAATAATCTCAGAAGTCACAAGAACCGTATCTATGATTTTTATCTTGTCTTTGTTGTGGTGGTTTGCTTTTGTTAAAGATTGCAACTTTTATCATAATGCAAAATAACCTGGCTGTCTTATGATAAAACAACCTGAATAGACTTCATAATATCATGAATTCTAAGGAGCTTCAAATAATTGAATTTCCTTGGAATTTTGATGCTTTATTTGCACAAAGGAGCCTGAATTTGGAAGATTTGAAAGGGAGACTGAAGAGCATCTAGGGATTTCAGTGTAATGCTGACGAGCGTCCTTCCTAAACTCCTATTAAATAAATCTTGCATGTTGTACCTGTGGCTGAGTCCTGTATTTTTTGTGGCATTTGCAGGATGAACTCAGTGATGTTATTGACATTAAGGATCCAGACCAAACTCCTGTAGATGAACGTAGGAGGAAACGCCTGGCAGCTGAGGCTGCCAAGTTTGACTCTGATCATTACCTGTGAGTATTGAATACGTTTACTTTTTCTTTTCATAAATGATTGGTTTTAAGATCACTTTCAGAAGTAATAGCTTTACTTTTTATTTGCCTGTTTCTTTGTCTCATCACAGCAAGCCCTAAGAGGGTATTCTTAAGTGTGACACTGACACAAGATACTGCTCATCTGTCTGGGGGTAACTAGATTGTTTTAATTACCGCTTAAGTCTGTTCAGGTAGGGGCCGTTGTGAACTGTTGAAGAACGTTGTTTCGTAGTTCACCTGTTGAGCAGCTGAGTAGCGAGTCTCTGCCAGCATATTGGCTTGTAGATGTCAGAACTTTGTTTTGCTCTGTGAAACAAGGATTACTGAACTGTCCTGGTCTATGAGGAAGTAAATTTGAGTTTTGAAGTTATGAAGATTTTGTCTAGGCCACTCTGGGTTTTGCCTCCCATCACATGAAAACTGTTTTACAGCAGAATGAGGAAAAGATTCAAACCAAGACTTTGTGTTTCTTTGTGCGCCTTTGTGCCTTCTTCATTCTATGTAATGAAGGTGGAAATGATTCTTTGTACCTTTTCAAGTTGGAGTATTTCAGGTCAAGTCAGGTTCAGAAACTTCCATAAAGTAAGTTGAAGCCATGAGATCTGTTAATATACAGTGATTGCTGCAAGATTGATTTGGTGGGACAAGAGTGTAGTCCCCAGTAGGGACAATTACTACTTGTGGTGTGTTTTGTTCAGGGAGAGGTGGGCTTAACCCATTTTGAGTTGTTTCAGAAGATGTCTTTGCAAACTTGGAATTTTTCCCCAGGCAGGTGTTTCAGAGGCAGCTGTATGTCTTTCTGTAGCACATAAAAATTAGAAAAGCTTTCTCGAAACTTCAGTTGGAAGCACGTTTCACTAGAATTGAGAGAGTTCCTAACCTATAATGTGATGCAAATTACAGTAATTGTAAATTTCCATCTTAGACCCTGTGTTCTGGCCTGGTAGATGAGCTACAACAGTTTAGTTTAATGGCTGTGTTTTAGTTGCTTCAGAACAGATGATACCAACCTTTCTTCAACAAAAATTGTTTTCCTTTGTACCCTGATAAGGAGGACAGCACTGGGAGAAATGGTGGCAAACAAGTGTTCTGTTGCTTTTGAGAGAAATGTACGCTGGCTGATATCTTCTAAGTTACTTTATAAAGACACTGAAGGAAGGCAACAAAAAAATCTGTCAGTGTGAGAGCAAAGCAAATTACATTCTGTGTTCAGTAGATTGGGCAGGTTTTGTATCATGATTAAGAAGGTATTAAGAAATTTCTGTGGTTTTTTTCAATTCTCACTATTTATACTATTGTTTAGTGTGAAGAAAAAGCTGAAATGGTAAGAGGAGGCTTAGAAATTGAATCCTTTAGTATAAATCCTCCCAGAATTACTATATTGAGATTTTTACCGCAGTGGCTGAGGTGTGCTGAGATGGAGGTAATTTCTCTTCCAGAGTTTATGTACAACTCTTCCTTTTTCCACCTTACTACAGCATGCCCTTGTTTACCTAAAAGTTCGTCCCTATCCCTACTTTATCATTGTCCTTCAGCTGCATTCCCTTCCTCCCCAAAGTATACAGACTTTTAAAGTGGGAGAGCTTCCCAGTAAAATAAAGTTTGCTGCCAGTGATATTGTCTGAGAAGTCTTCTCTTGGGAATGTTTTCCTTTAGATATATCCAGAACAAATCAGGTTTCTTCACCTTCATGTCATGCTGCAAGCTCAATGATTTCCTTGGCTTCTGGGTGGCTCAGGAAAGGTGGAAAAGTAAGGAAGGGGTACTGTAAGATAAGAGAATATTGTTTATGCTTTTAATAATATTTTCTGGTTTTAAGTCAAAGAACTTATTTCTAATGTATGGAAAATGGCCTGGAGCTAGGTCAGGTGTACTCTATGTATGGCTTAAAATATACCCACATACACTATAAACTGAAATAAATAGCATGTGACTGGTTTTCTGTTTGTTTGTTTTTTTCCCAGAGCTGATTTGTTTGAAGATGAAGCTATTCAGCATGTTTTAAAGTACAAACCATGGTGGGTTGATGCTCATAAAAAAATGACAGCCTTGCAGGCGGAAAGTCGTCAGGAGCATGACACTTGTACATTTGGTGAGAACATATATATACACACAAACACACATACACACAAACACTTGTTGCTTGAATGGTAGTTGTTGTGATGCCAGTTATGTTCTAGGTCATTGTTCTTAAAGGAATAAGGATGGTTTTACCCTACAATTTGCAGTCTTAACCATTCTTTATAGAGGAATATTCTGTTACCTCTCCTGTCTGCAAAGAATTTTTTTTTCTCTGAGGGATGGTTATATACTGAAATCTTTGAGAAAGTTGTGTGTGGAGTAGTTGACAGTATATTGCAAAGTGGTCATTTCATCTTAAGCATTTATCTGTTAGTTGTGTAGTGTGTTATCTTTTTTTTTTTTTTTGTCTGCTTAACATTTTGGAGTTAGCTGTTCATAAAGGCCATTCTAGAATTTCAGGTATCAATGAAGTTTTAAGGGCATGTTGTAATCTTTAGGATTTCAAAGGAGCTGCTAGTGTCGGTAAGTCATGACATCTGAAATCAAATCAAACCTATCTTTGCGTAGTGGTTGTAGTAGCTAGAAAATGGGTCCTTTGTTGCTGGTGCATATCTCCTCTTTTTTGTTTGGTTTTTTTTTTTTTTCCAGATTTTTTGAGTAACTGTTCTCCCTTTCCTAGTTGTACATTGAATGGAAAAAATAGTTAAAACTAGTTTTTGTGCCCACTTCCAAATATGGTGCTGACACTTCAGAGCAGCTTTTCCAAGGATCAGCTGTGGAAGATTGTGCTATTTCTGATGAGCATGTCTTCTGTAGGATGTTTTATTTTATTTACAAAGTACCACAGAATTTCATTCTGTGGCATTTATTGCTCTACTGTTACTTTTATGCTTCTCAGACTTTTTGCAAAAGAAAATCTTTGTGTCCTTTTAGAAACTAAAAGAGGTGGTTTTAGGTTTAGTAGATGACTTTGTAACAGTACTGTTAAGAGATAACTTACTGTACACAGAGAGATCTGTACACAGTGATTGCAGAGAGCATTACAAGTTACTATTATGTATATTCTTTTATTGTCCTTTGTTAATTTCCTACATAGTATGAAAATCCGATATTACTAAAATAGATAATGATAATCCCTTCACCAGAGGTTCTTAACAAATATTGGTGCACTCATAATACCTGCACTTTCACGTTTCCTACAGGAGAAGAACAATGGAATTTGGGTAAATGTTGCATATTTTACTGTGAATATAATCTGATCTTCATTATTGGTCTCTTTTCAGCCTCTGAAGTCAGAAATTGTTAATTACATCTATCATAAGCATTTGATTTAAAAAGCATTGGACAAAGGTGCAAGAGGCTTAGAAATAGAATAATGAGGGGTTCTTTTGTTTGTTTTTATCCATTCACTCCTTAGTAAATGAAACAAGCTAATGTTTGCCTGTGTTAAGGAATATAATGAAAATGAAGAGCTGCTGGATGATTTCATTTGATCAAGAATGTTTTTACTCCAAATTGAGATTCTGAAGAAAACACAAATGTATGTTGCTGGGTTTTAGGGGCAACAACAACAGGCAAACTCCTTGAAAGCCTGGCAGGCCTGCCACAAACGAAGTTAGGCAGAAAGTGGGGATACGTAAATTATTATCTTTTCTCTAAACCATTTGTTATAAAACAGATATATATTTAATAAGAATGATCAAAAAATTCAGCCTGACCTTCATATAGCTGAGTGAGGAGGCTCATGTAGTTTTCTAGATCTTGAGGAAATGTAAGGGGCCGTCTGGTGTTTGGGTTAAGTTAATGACAACGACTCACCCTTTCCCTTAGAAAGACCTTTGTTTTGGTAGCATTGTTAGTGCTGTTTGACTTGGCAACAGCGGCTAGGGATGGCAAGTGGCTGAGGATCTGAAACCATTGGAGGTTCTTGAACCTGTGTGGGTTGTGGTGAAAGAAACCACCATGAGAGGGAGTGCAGGTTCTACTTGAAGATCTTTTATGAATGGAAATGCAAAAGGGCAGGAGGTGGGTCCAGGCCCTTGGACCTGCAATCTGATCATCAATAGGATGAGTTCCCTGTGGTTTTGCATTGCTTTTGTGCTTTATCCAATCAGAGGGATGGTGCAGCTAATCTGAGTTAGACTGAGGAATTTTTACAAGCTGAATGCAATTTGACTGCGTATCTGTCTTAATACATATTCCAGTATGCATGTTTGGTAAATGGAAGTGACATAGAAAAGGCACATAAAAGAAAGTCTGACTGTGCTAAGTGAAGGACCTTCTTTACTGCTTGAGAATTTTTATGTTGTTTCCACTAGAACTGGGTAGAATTCTGACTGCTTTAAGCCAAGGTGTGCTATACAGCTAGAAGGATAAGTAAGGCTGTTGTTGGTATTAGAGTGTGTTTGTAGTAAGAAGCCTTTGAACACTAGTGCTTAGCTATAAAAAACCAAAGGGTACTTGAGCACAGAAGCTCTAGGGGCACAAACGTTACACGTGTTGCAGTATGTTTCAGGGTGTTTCATGAAGTCATGTGCAGTGATTCTTTGAGCCTGTGTATGCATGTGTCCCGCAGCAGGTAGTTGTAAGTTCAAACCATTTTATTATAAAAATCAGATGCAAATGTCCCCTGTTTAAGGACATGAAGGAGGAGGGATTGAAACCTTCATGCAGTTTCTTTTCATTGCTTACGGAAAAGACGCATAAAACGAACAGTACCCAGATTTTGTACTCTTCCTGAGTTCCAAATTCACGTCTTGTGCTAAGGAAAGCATCAGAAATAAGGTAATTTCCATCATCTTCCATGATAAGGACTTCCAAGCATACAGCTTGTAAAGAGACTTCAAGTATTGGGGTGTCTAAAATGTGTACAACTAGTGGTAGGTGTACTGCCATGACCAGCTTGCAGAAACACTTGTCTGTCCTGTTTGAAGAAAAGTGATGTTCTTGATTAAACCTGTGCTGTCCAAAGCTGTTAAACAAGAACATAGAAACAGAGAGATAGAGTGGAAATTGCAAGCTGTCTGGTGTGCAGCAGCTTGTACTGGAGAAGTCTGCTACCCTCAAACATGACATGCTGTATCTTTTTAGAGGGTTGTTTATGAAAGGTAGATGACTGGTAAGACAAGAAGGTAGGAATGGTAATGTTAAAACTGATGGTACGTTACAGTACAGGCTACCACAGTACTGGGGTGTTGGCGCTAGAATTTGACACCGGGTACCTTTAGAGTCCCTGTATTTTGTGCTCTCTTACTGCTGTCATTAGGAAAGTTCCCACCTACGTGGTGTCTGTGGAATCAGGAATGTCATTGGGAACTGACTCCTCAAGTTACCACATGGGAAGGTGAGTTTAGTGTGGGAAAGTGACATAAGAATTAGCAGGTTCTTTAAAAGTGTATTTTCTTATTTGGAAACACTGAACCAAAATATTTTTTTGTTTGTTTGTTTCTTTCTGTTGCTGATTTATAATAATGTCCCTTTGTTTTTTATCTTCATTGGTTTCTTGAAACCAAAAACTTTGTTACTTTTGTCTTTATAATGTCTTCGGGTTCAAGAACTAATTAGAAATACAGAGAGCTACTTTTTTTTTTTTCTTTTGTGCATGGCATTGTGATTAACTGAAGATTTTGTTTGGTTGATTACTGCTCTTACTTTCATCCCTGGTTATTCTCTTCTGGTTTTACATCTTCAGGTTTTTTGAATGTCTCATTACCAGATTTTTTTCTTTTTGGATCAGCTCTTCTCATTAACATTTAAAGTCTTCAGCTCTCTTCTGTCCCTACCTTGAATCTATTTTTATTTAACCGTTTTACTTTTTCTCCAGCTTGTGTGCGGCTTGTGTGTTTTGTCTTTTTTTTAATGTCTTCTTTTGTTGTCCTAAGTGTCTCTTCTTTCTTATGTCCTTTTTTACATTTCACTGTGTATTGTCTCTTCTTGCCCTTTGTGGGTTTTTTTTTGTTTATTTTCCCCCTAGGCTAGTCAACCACCAGGCAGCTAAGATGATTGCTTTTGCAATGTGGCTGAGCAACAGAAGAAATACTAGATAGCAGGTTTCACCGTCATGTTTGTATCAAAATATCATTTTTGGAGTGGTCATTTTCTAAAGCTGAAAGGCCCAGTTTTTGTTCATGCTTACAATGTCTAATGCAAGTCAAGTAATACTCCATAAAGCCTCATTACACAGACTTTCCCATGAGGGAATAAAACTTTTGGAAAGCTTGCTTGCTGCTGCTGAAGTTTACAGTAGAGTCTTGCTTCTGCAGATTCCAGATGAAAGGTTTTGTATTTTGTAACAATCACATTCAACTTAGTTAAAAATTCATTTTTATTCTACTTCAAATTGCACACATGTAAAAACTCCTTTTTAGGCAATGCAATAATCTTCAAAGGCTCAGGCTGACATGTGTTTCATGTAACATTTATATGTTTCAGGGATAATTTATTTTGTTTATGGTAACCTGTCATGCTTGCCAATGACCATTCTCTTTCTGATTTCTTCATAGAATGCGAAGCAATTTCTTTTTAAAGATCCACATTTCAGTAGGGCTCTGCTCAAATATGTACTGTTACTGACAGATTTGTATGTTTAAGATTAATCACTTTTCTCTTTTTATCAGATTTCTGCAATTATTCTGTCTACCTGTTTTACTCAGTCTTCCAGGCCTTTGCAGCATGTGTACCTTTTTGGCACTGTTCTGCAGAGCAGGTATTTTTCATGTGAGGAAAGACTGCTGTTTATTCATGCAAAATTCTTAACATATAAGTGATAGGTGTCATAAAGTATCTCAGATTTTAACCTGAGAACAGATTAAATGGAACAGTAAGACATCAAAGAATGAATGATGTATGGTTTTGATCTGATTTATAGGAACTGTAGGTTTATAGGAATTAGTAGGTTTGATAGGTTTACAGGAATGAGTATAAAGGGAATTACAAGATCCAGGAAAGACTGTCCAAGTCCAGTGACTTTATGGAGAATGCCTGGAGGAAGTTCAGAAGTGATATGGAGGAAATGTGCTGTAGATTTTGATTCGAAAATTAGAAAAGGGTGGAAGCTTGACATGGAAGAAAAGCTGCTTGTGAAGGAGCTAAAATTTGAATGTAAGAATTGTAAAGGGGAGGGGTGAACAAACTGGACTTGACTGATCATAGTTTAGAGTGAATATAGGTGTGCAGAGGAAGACAGCTTGTGCTTTTAGGCCTTTTAATTGACTTCCTGAAGAACTGAGGCTTGTCTGATCACAGTCTCCTTGATAGGGCTTTAGGGGTGGCAAAGATGGCTGCTGCCTACAAGTTCTGCAAAAATGGCACCATGTACAACGGAAAGAGTGCTTTTATTGAGTCTTCAGTGCCATGTTTTTAGATGTTGTAGAATCCATACAGGAAAGGGATGTTATCAGCATGTTAACACTGTGAAAGGTTTCAGTAACCTTTTGTACCTTATCAGATAGCAACAGATTCAAGTGCAAGAGACAAATCAATAGAAAACCAGCTTCATTAATTGTTCATTGTTTAAGTTGACAGTATAATTATCAAGTATTTTTAAGGCAAGGGTCCAGCACTGGAGGAAATGCTGACCCTGAGCAAAGCTTTTGGGCATCTTTCTAGTTGGAGTAGCGCTACCTTTGCTCTCTTAAAGTCTTAGGAAGAACTTGAAAAGAGACAGACTTGTTTGGCACTGATTAAAATCAATAGCTAATTTTATTCCTGACTAATCTGCTCTCTGGCTGATGTCTGCCTTTATCTGGTGTTGCCAATTCCTTAATTTACAGGGATAGAAGTACAGATTTAAAAACTTTATATTGTAGCATAATATTTTAGTTAACATTTAAAAAGAGAAGGGGGGCGGGGGGGGGGAGGGGGGGCAGAGGAGATCAGTTCTGCGCAGTTATTTTTCCTTCGAGATAGCTGCGAAATTAAAGACTTGGCTTGACAGACCATAAGCCAAGGCTCTGCTTTCACCGGAAGCCCAGACCATCTGATTATCAGAAGCCCTTCCTGACCTATACTTTCTGTAATTTTCTGAGTCTGACCACTGAGTCAGGAATCTGTCTAGATAGCACGTTTTATCTAAGTACCCCTAACACATTTAGAACTGTAAGTGTCATAGTAGTCTTGAGATACAGATCTTACGCTGGCTTAAGTGATATGATCAGCAGCATAAAATATCAATAAGACCATAACAAAACACCCTCTAGCTGTCAGACCTCATCCTCCCCTTTAGAGGTTAAGCTGTACTTCATTGACTGAAGGCAATTTGAAATAAGTTTATTTTAATATGATTAAAAAGTAAGGGTAATCTCTGTAGTCTCATCTATCAGTAACTTTGTATGTGTGATTAGTTTCTCTGATTCCTTTAGACATATGTTAATACACAGTTATACTGTGGCTAGAAGAAGCATGATTTTGGCACTGATAAATGTAGAAAACATTTTAAAATCAAACTTCAGGAAAACTTGCAAATTTAATACTTGATAAGTAGCAGATGCTGCTTTGCATTAGATTAATTGTACAGATATTGTTAGATAAAACATTGGTAACGCAACGGTGCAAAAGTGTACTGGCAATATAGCAGAAAATGTAATTACAATTTTACTTGTTCTGTTAATCTTACACTATGTACTTTTACTTTTGAATTGGGGAAACAAAGTTGGTGGTTTTGACATGTTAATAATGAGTTTCAGGCCTGGATAATATATTATTCAAAAACTTTAAGGAATGCATAGATATTTATTTGTAAAATTGAAGTATTCTCTCCAGGGGGAGAAGTTTTATTTAGAACACCTGGCACTTTGCAGTGAGTTAATGAACATCTTGTAGCGCTTCCCTTTGGGAACTATCTAGTCTATGTCTTGTTTGCTGTTGTCTAGTAGACTTGCAATTTCTGTGTTTATGGTCCAGTTGTATATGTTATGATGCTTCAGAGGGTTTGAATTTTAGCAGAAGAAAACTCTCATGTTTCAGGATGTTCATTAGGAGTTTCTTTGCTTTCTGCTTAGAAGTATGGCTCACATTTACGTATTCCTCTAGAATGTGGATTTTAGGGAATCTAACAAATACTTGTTAGTAAAACTTTAAAAAGTGAATTTTTTGCTCTCAGTGTTGGACTGTGTCTTATCTCTGATGAAGAGAGATGTTAATTTTGATCAGCTATGAGGAAGAAGCAATCTTCAGGTTGTGGTTGCTGATTAAGAAGAGTGGATTCTCAGAGGTGGGCCCAGTACTGAATATACTGGGTTTCTGAAGGAGAACAGTTGCATTCCTGATACGTGTGCATCTTGGCTGCTAACTGTAGCAAGCACATTGAGGTAGGCCTAGAAATACAAGAGTGCTGGCATAACTATTTAACGGGTATTCTGGCTGTGATAGATTCTCATGTGCTTTGAAGGAATTATTTAGCTTTGCTATAAAATTCTTTATTACTGTGATTATCAGAAGTGGCCTTAAATTTATGAATCTGATCTGCTGTAGTGGTCTTTGCTAACAAACTTTTGGCTGTTTGCTTTTCAAAATTTCTTTTCCATTTTTAGCTTTAGTTTCAGCTTTCCTCTTTTGTGCTTCTCTTCAGGGTGAAACTGCCATTTGCATATTATTTTATAATAAATTGTGTTGTGCTCCAGGAGAGGGTTTTCTAGTGAAAGCCAGCTGAAATTGGAAGTGCCTTTTTTCTTTCCAATTGGACCTTCTAACTGTAAACACCCTGTTGTGATACCTCATTAAACCCACCCTACTGTAGCAACTTACAAAGCGGTTTTATGTTATGTTTTTCAGAAACTGTTTTTTTTCAAATGTGCTACAAGGTTGCACATATGGTTTTATGGTTAATTTTAATATGAATGATGGAGGTGACTCAGGGAAGAATCAATGCAATTTAAGAGCTTTGTAAAGAAATTTGCTGATAGACTGTAGATATATCACCTATATTTGTGATTTAAGGGGTGATGCTAAACTGCATTGTATTAACAGAAAAACAGAACTGCCTTGGTCTGGGTAAATTGTCACTTTGTTACAAGATCATAGCAAGTGGAAGAGATTGGCTTTCTCCAGAGGGTATAAAAGCAGGAATTCCTTTTTGTGGGAGCTTGTAAATAAATGGAGACTTGCATGACTCCAGAGCAGTATTCAAGGATCTGTCTCGGGGAGCTACTCTTCCCAGCTGCCTGCCTGACAGCAAGGACTCTTTGGGTGCTCTCTCAGGGGTTATGAACATATTAATGCTTAGCCAGTATCACATCCTCATCTTAGTGTGTTAACTATCAATTGTTTTACATTTTTAAGTTTGTACATCTTGCCTACAGCTTTTCTCTGCCCCCAGCTAAGTATGCCAGAACATAGTGACTCGAAAAAGAGGTGATAAAAGAATAAATGAAGAGAGATTCTGATATTAATTGTAACGTTTTGTTTTTTGGTTCTCCCTCCCCTTCCCCTACAAAAAAGTAATTAAAATTCAATGAGTTAAGGGCTACATCATATATCTACCTCTGGCACTTAGGATTTATTTTGAAAGCGTGACAAGAGTGCTGCATTAGGCTTGTTTCTGTCCTCAGAGAGATCTTCAATGAGTGGCATTTTAAACTCAGTTCCAGTGTTACTGGTGCTTGAACAAATCATGGGGTGGGACTTCCTCAGTGCAACAAAGCATTAGCTGTCAAGCTAGTAGTACTTCCTCCTGTGGTGTGACCAAAATATGCTCACTACATCTATCCTATTCAATAAATTGGAGTCTGTTGACATGAAATGCCTGTGCTACGTGCAGCCTGGATGAAAATCTCTTAGTTCTGGTTTCTGGCTGTTTTAGTTGTACTAAATGGCTTCTTGATTTGCTTTGAGTTTATACAGAGATGGCTTCTAGTTGGTTATCTTCTTAATCTCTACTGTTATTTCAAGGCAGTTCTGCCATCCTTTCTGAAGTGTTTTAAGTGCTCTTCAGAAGGATTACCATTCAATATTCAGTCTTAGCTATCCATGTCTGTACCACTGTTTCTTACAGAAATGCTTTGGTGGATTGTCACAGTATGCCTGCAATGTTGCTGTCTTCATTAGGCATCCCAAAGAGAAAGTACTGGGTGAGAAGATTCTTTGGGTTGGCTCAGTGTAGCCATTCTTAACTAAATAAGGTACACTGAAGATAAAAAGAAGCAAAATCTGACGGGCACAGATGGTGGATACCATAGCTCTTTGGAAGGAGATGGATGCAGTTTTCATACCAGCGTTGGTGGGGATAGGATTTTGATCTTTCTTTGATCTTCCTCAAACACTGGAAGGATGTTATCAGACAGCATAAGCGAAGCTCCTAAATCACACCTAGGTCATGAGTCGAAACTGATGAAACTTGGAAATACAGAGTTGTACCTTTTCTTTTTCCTTCCCTATTTCTTTAGTTCTTACCCTTTTCTACAATGAGAAAATATATTTTTGTTATCCTGTTTTCTTATTTTTATCCCCTACAATGTGGACTTAAAAAACTTCAGTTTACTCAGGTCCTGATTGTGCATTTATCTCTGTTTAAGATACCCAGGCATCCACAGAAATGCTTGGCATGTTCAGAGTGGTTCAGAATTGCCAGTACGTACGTGCAGTACATTGAAAGGCTGGAACTTGTCTTTGAAATCAAGAGTTTAATAAAAGAGTTTAATGAAAGTCAAAAATGAAAGTAAGAATGATTTAGACTTTTTCTTGAGTGATGAGTGACTTGTGATTAGTTACATGCTTCTTTTTAAAGAGACTATTGAAGTAGTATTACCACCTATTAAAATGAATGTGCCAGCTTTAAATTCATTATCAATTATCCTTTTACTTTTTATAGTTGTCTTCTCTGAGAAAGAGAGAGAGCAGCTGAGAAAGTTCACAAATAAATCTTATCTTCTGGATAAAAGAAGCCGTCATCATGTATATCTTGGTTTAATCGATATCCTTCTGGCGTATTGCTATGAAATCTATGTCAATGAAGGAGACAAGAATGTAAGTTAAGAAAACAAAAATTTTGTGTGTTTCAGGAACCTAGTGCTGGACTCTGTGCTGCCATTTAGCAAACTTACCTTTTAAAGTGAACTTACTTCCATGCATTAAAAGTACATAATTGAGTCATTTGAAATTAAAGACTTTATATGTCTAGATTGAGCTGTTAGGATGCGTGTGGGGATTAATATGATTTCTAAATACTGCTGTTCTTCTGGAGCAGTTTTTTAGCTGTAGGTGAGAAGTGGAATTGCAGGAGACTCCAGACAATTCTGTTTTGTTTCTGATTTGTTTTGTGTTGTGATGTGTCTTGATTTTTGTAAATGCAGATTTCACAAAATATTTTTTTTTTTTTAGATTGATGGTGTTTCTGTCTGTTTTTTGTACAGTTCCATGTTTGACTGTAATAATACCACTACTTATTTGGATTCTGGGAAAGCATGGGAAATCATTTAGTCTGTAGGACTGAAACTGTGTAGTGTTTTATATAGGCTACCATTATGTGCTTTTAACAAAATTGATTTTTTTGGGTTTTGTTGTGGTGTTGGGTTTTTTTGGGTTTTGGGATTTTTTTAAAGCTTATACACTGAGTATGGAAGGTGTTTCTTGAAGCATTCTGGAACCTAGAGTGAGGCATTTAAAATTTTTAAAATTGATACACATTTAAAAACCAAAAAAATCCTAATGCAGAGTTTTTCTAGTAGTCAGTCACTGAACGGAAGTAGGAAGGCAGGTGTCCAATTTCAGGATTCTGGTGTTTGTCCATCTCTTACACAAGGAGCAGCCACCTTTATTTTGTGTTCTGTATCCTAGGTTTTTTACAGGATATAAAGAATTAAGAAAACAGCAGAAGTTTAGAATGGATGCCATGCTGTTCTGTGGTTAGCTTGCCTTTTTGAAATAGACGTACTGTATCTTTGTGTCTAGCATCTCCTCTGCTGGTGTTAACCAATGGGATGTTTTCTCAATGCTTTTAATCAAAATATTGGATCATATAATCAAAACCATTCTGTCTTAATCAGACTGAATTGAGGGGCATGGATTTTAGAATGGTAGGCAGAAATGTTGAGACCCACTTATTCAACAGAATAATCTAGGATGGTTGTTGTATCGCGAGTTAGTGTTGCACAAAATTGCAAATAAGCGATGAACACAATTGTACAGTTCGTTACTGTATATGGTATATGTGGAATATGGTATACGTGGAAAATGCACTGTGGGTTTTTTTTTTTCCTTTTTAATAGAAAAACCACGACATTCAGGCCACACAGATCTTTACTAGAGCCAGGATTATAGATTAAGGCTTTCTGGCTTTTTACCCTAGTCACCTCACTAGACCACACTACCACACAAATACTATGAATCTGTCACATTTTAAGAATAATGACATTTTACATGTACTGCTGGCTTTAGGACCCTCTCTGAAAGCCAAAAGTCTTGAGCTATTTTCACAAAACAAGGCATTTTAGCTTGAGCTTTGTTGATTAAAGTTTCTGTTGCTTGGTGAAAAGGGACAGAATTCCACTAAAATACTGGTCTTCCGTGATTGCTGTTGTATTTTGAAGGCTTTGTGCATGGGCTAGATATTCCCAATATGGAAATCAATTCAGTTATTTAACATCTGCATTGCAATATAATTTTTAATGCTGTCCTGTGGCCATTTCTATGCACATAATATAATTACTGCTTCATATTCACAAAGGTTCTTAAATTGCTGCCAGAATGTTATCTTAAATAGTTTGCCAGCAGTCTTGGATGTTGAATTAGATAATACTTGTTTTATGGTCTTCTCTTAAAACCAGGTTGAATCATCTTGGAATGTCAGGAAGCTGAGTGCAACATTGTGCTGGCTGGAGGTAAGTTGAAACTTGAAGTTTTGCATTACGTGTTTGCTGTATTGTTTGGTTTTGGTATTGTGCGTTGCTTTTGTGGAAAGCTTGCTCTTTCAGTATTGAAGATAAATTAAGTGTACGTCCTCTGTTTAATAAATGTTGTAAGAAATTGATTGTGTCTTCTGGGCTCCCAGCTACCAGTAGCCTCAAGAGGCTGGAGTATGACCTCTTACCTGTCTGGGTGCCGGGCCTGCTAGCTCATTCTGGAAAACCTGAGGATAAGCACTATGAAAAAAGCTGCTCGTCTACACACTGTCACTAGCTCTCCTGGGTTTGATTCACAAGTCCTGACCTTTATTTAGGAAGTAACTGTAATTGTTCCTCACATCTATTCACAGTGTGCATGTGCAACTCCATGCTTAGGGCAAGAAAATACAGCCTTCTAGCTCCTTGATCAGAAGGCATAGATACTGTCCCATTTAACTGGCTAAAGTATATTAAAATAAAAAGGGCATAAAAAGCAGGGAATGTAATTTCTTAGTGTTCTTGTGTCCTTTAAGTCCTACCTTGGATAGATATTTTAATAACTTTTGAAGATGGCAGATTAATAAAGCAGCTTATTGTTCACTTCTGGGTGTTTTGATTGCTGAGCCTTTCTTCAGCCTTCCTAGTTCATGACTGCACTTCTAGCTTGCTCTTTTTCTTGGCTGCAGATCATGTGCCTTCTGGCTTCTCCTCCATTCTGCTGTGTGGCTTCAGAATACTTTGGAGAGTGGAACTGGGAAGCCCAGAAGTAAATGCAAACCCAATGATAGGAAAAGCTCTTAGAACTCAATGAAAAGGTGGTTTGGTTTGGTTTTGTGTGGTGGTGTCTGTCCCCATATCCCCCCCTCCCATCATGGAGAAGCTGAATTCCATATTCTTGTAGCAAAAAGACCTCAGTTCTGTAGTTGTAGAACTGTTGTCTCATTAAGGCTTTAATGATTGTGTGATCTTTCAGACATATGCCGAATGCTTTTGTTTCAGGTTTCGTGGAGAGTTAGCAGACAAGTGTTGCTTTGCCTGCTCGCTTCTTTTCAGTGTTATTGCCACATCCCTATTTGTTTAGTTGCTGCTAGCCCTTTGAAACCAACATAGATTAGAGGAAACAAACTAAATTCTATTCCTTCCACTTCCAGATTGTTTACTTGAAAGCACACAGGCCTGTGTAATTAAGTTGTTACAGAGCTTCAGGTGGGAAGGGACTTAATCTGGCCTGTAATCCATTATTTCTTATGATGGCAGCAAGCTACAAAGGACTGTCCTGTCCTCATTCCTGAAATTACTGAGGCAAGTCTCAATTTACAGGATCAAAAATGATATTTGAGAGGATTTTTGGGTTCAGTCCTTCAAACGTTTTTAGTAGTGGTGAATTTTATGTTCAGTAATAACTTATGCTATGACAACTGGTTTTCTAGACCTGTCAGTTTTAATTTGTTTCAATTGAATGTTCTGCAGTAGCAAGTTACCAAGGAGTGCAGTTACAATTCAGCGATTGCCTTAAGTCTCAAATTTTTTTCAGATCCATGTCCTAACGTAGTGAAGGAGTTTTCTGCATGTGCTTATCTCCTATGATATAGCAGTTCCTGGTGCAGCCTGTGCCAACAGTATATTTCACACCCAGAAAATTCAGTCTCCTGGCACCAAGCTGTTAATAACTATATCTGTTGTACAAACCATGTAGAGGCGGGTGTTTTCATCAATCTGTAAACAAAATTGCCTCAGCTATGGTTTGTTTGAACTGACTGCCATTTTGCTGTGCATGACATGTACACACCTTAGACTCTAAATATTAAATAACAAAACATAAATGATTTAGATGCTTGCTGGTGATCCATTAAAATGAAAAATAGGTTGAGGTAGTCATATAATGCAAAAAAATGCTGGCTGTCAGCAAAGCATTTTTATTAATTTTAATAAATTGAGAGTTCAAGATAGAATAGGTATTTCTTTTTGAATTCATAAATGGAATATTTTGTCTTGAAAAGTGAAAGCTGGAAAGGAAATCACTGTCTTAAGAAGGTCTTTAATAACTCATTAATGCCTCTGGCCTAGGTAAATTAGAGGTCTTCCTCACTTGTAAAGGAGGTCAATGACCTGCTTTCCCTAGGCAGATAGATTTATCCCTGTCTTGAATATCTGTAATTTTCATGAAAGGCAGAGTCATGGATCATTTTTAAAGATCTTATATGTACACATGTGTTTTGTTAATATCATGTGATTTAATTTTTCTTTATTCTTAAAAGGCTTTTTATAGCTTCCCCTTAATATATATAATTATGTGGGACAGATGTAATTTATTGCTTGAATCTAAAGGATGGCAGTGTCTTGAGTTAGATGTTTTATTCTAATGTTCTCTACTTTCTTTTGTTTTAATTCAAACCCAATAAAACGTATAGGACTTCTGTTATCCTGACATGCAAATTATTCCTATGACTTTTTTCATTAAAGGAAAACAAACAAAAACGTAATTTCTTGTCTCCAAAATCACACAGACTAATTCAAGATTTTTCACTGGTATACACAGAGTTTCACCAGCATTCATGATGTCCTGGTATCTTTTGGAAGAAGAGTGCTGTGCTATCCCCTACACAGACATTTTGGATTAGTGACACGTGCCTTCAATGATACAGTCATGATACTGCAACTAGGTAAGTTTTTTAGGGATTGGAAGTAATGCCTGTATAGCCACATTGTCTGTATGTCTGCTTTTTAAAATAACTTTTGAATCCTTTGGCCAGTTTCACCCAAACTTGATAGATACTGACATTTCTGGACATCCTGTGGTTTTCTGAAAATGGGGCTGGGGGGGAGATGAGAACAAAATTAGTCTCCTTAGCAGGAAAAAGCCCCTGAAGCAATTCATTTATTAGGCAGCAGTTGTGGTGTAAGTTCAGCTGTATTATTCACAACAGAAAATCTACTCAGAAAAAATGTTATGAATGACTCTTTCTCAGAAAAGTGTTTGATCAGATCTTGTATCCAGATAAATCAGGATAGTCCAGCCATGATTTGTAAAGCTTTAGGGAAAAGGTCTTTAAAGTATTTTTCTCTATACTGTTATTTATCTGTAAAGAGATTTTTCTGTTGTACAAGAACATTTTAATGAGACTTTTGTTAAAGTAGGTTAGATACTATGATTTTTTTTAGACCCTATTCTGAAGGTGTCTTAAGTTTTTATTTCAAAGCAGTGTCACTTATTGTTAGAAGTATAACAGCAGTCCTCTTGTTTTCTGTTGTTCTTTGTGTTCTTTAACGACCTGACTGAAACCCTGTTAAAAAAAAGATTGGAAGGATTTCTGATAACTTCCATGATTTGTCTGCACCTAAGGGAAGTTTTCAAAGCATCATTGTCTGCAATTGTTCCAACTGTTCTGTTTAAGTTCTGCTCATCATGGTTTTGAAGTTTCAAATCTGGACAGCTTCCCTGCGTGATTTACTGTTTGGAAGAATTATTGTTTTAATTCAACCCTTGTCAGTGATGTTTAGGATTTTGACAGAAAGGAAACTTACCCTAATGTTGAATTCCTATTCTCCTTGCCAGTTTTATTTTCTAGAATTAGATCTTCTGTTGGTTTTTGTAACTGAGCCAGTCCATTAATTATTTTCTTTTTTCCTGTTCAAAATAACTGTATTTGACATCTAGCCATTTTAATTCATAAACTGTTTCGTTGTGTGTGCCAGTTTAGTATTGCTATACAGAGTCACACATTTGAGGGCAAGGAGGGTAGTTTTGTGGTTCATATTTAGTGTTACAGTTCTCTGTAGGATTAAGGCAAAATGGTTGATATGACTCTTTGGTAACTCCAGCGGTAGTCTGGGAAGAACAGAAATCCTGAATTTGTGTCAGCATTAAAACTTGTTTTGCATCGTTGTTCTTTTAGTACTTCCTATATAATTTTTCTCTTGGGAGCAGAGGCCAAAATCTCTGACTTGTGTATGTTATCTTAGTTCTCTGCTTGTTATTAGGAAGTAAGATAGTTCTAAATAACAGCCAAGTAGGGCTGTTCATAAAAAAAAAAAAAAAAAAAAAAGTAGTGAATACCATTAAAACTATTCTGTCGAAAAATAGGTGACAATTTAAAAAGTATTTTCATTTAAAACTGAAGAATTAAAAATGGACTACACACTACGTATTTGTAGCTTTTTTTTGTTTCACATTCAGGAGTGGAGCTGTCATTATTTTAATGATTGCGCATTATTCTTTCAGCAGTGACATTATTCTTATATATTCCCTGTTTATCCCAGATGGCTTTCATGTAACAGCACAAATTTTCAAACCTGTGGTTATTCCAGCTTCAGTTGTGCAGTTGTACACGTGACCATGTTTATATCTTGGCTTGTTAAAGTTACTTGCAACTTTTCTATTTATTGTGAGTTAGCACTTTCAAAAAAACCATTCAGTGTTAGGTTTTGGGTTTTTTTGAACAGAAGAGTCACTGAGAAGCAGCACTTCAGTGGTTTATTTTCAATGAATATTTGTAAGTTCCAGGATTAAAAAAGAACCACAAATGGCAATATTAATCACTACTACTGCCAAAACTAATTGGTCATTCAAAATACCATTTACATTATAACAGTTGGGTAGTGAAGTTTTAAGAGGAAGATATATGCTGTCCCTCTTAATTTATCTCCACTGCATTATGCTGCTGTTCATAAGCGTGACAAAATATAATTCTGATAACAACACTGAAATCATACAGTGCTACCAACCTTTTAGATGTTTTTCTTAAGAGAATAGTACGTGAGAGGTAAGCTGTTTGCTTTTGGTTTAATGTTATGATGGAAAATGGTATTGGAGTGAACATTCAATGATCCGACAAAATATTTTCTATAGTTTGGTAAGGAAAGTGGCACCTACAATAACTGTGTGTCAGGTTTCTTACTCCATCCTCCTATGTTGGACATGTGGCTGCTGTTGCCTCTTACCCTCTGCTTCTAAAACACAATGGCCCCAGTAGGGCTTATCATCATGGTCTCCCTGTGTCACCCACGATGGTCTTGCTCCAACAGCAAAATCCCTGTCATCTCTGAAGGAGTAGTTTGGATATGCCAGCTCATTCTCTGCTGGGCTGGGAGATAGGCTAGGCTTGTATTTTCTGACCTCAGTGCTTTGCATAAAAATTACTGCCATAAGCTTTAAAAGAAATTCAACTTCATTTAGTTGATAGTTAGAATGGTTTAGAAGCAGCAGCAGAAGTTGAGAAATGCAGCAGGTCTGGCTTCATTCTGTGCATGTCTGTGCTGTGCTGGTTGCCTGGGAAACAGCGCAGGGTGGGGTGACTGGCTGCCTCCGCAGAGCTGGCCGTGGATCTGAAAGATGCTGAAAAGGCACATGCAAGCCTCAAGAAAAGAGAACGTGTGCCCGTTTCAACTGATAGTGGAGAAGACAACACTATCTTGAGTATGAGCTGTCATATGATTCTCCAGGTGCTGCCTGGGAAGCAGACACAAATGCACTACTTCCTTCATGCAGCTATAAATCTGTTGGGAGGGACAGTAGCAAGTTAGCAGTATAGTGATAAAAGTAGCGGTGATTAATGTTAACTTCTGAAAGTTCTGGAGTTTGTGTATCAAATTAGTATTTACTATTAGGGTGCATGTATAGTGTGAAAAATGCTAAGCTTTTTAAGTAGCCAACTGCCAAAGAACTGAGAAAAATACAAAGTGGATGTATTAGCTGTCTATAATCAGTACTGGGTGGGGGGAAGCATGTGTGTATATGCTCTTAAAAGAAATAGATTTGTAGATTTCTTAGATAATGGTTGTACTGCCAAGGCACACCTGTTCAGTCAAAGTGTTTCCTCCTTCAAACTTCAGTGGAAGTTGAGCCATGCTTTTGAGGAATTTCTGTTTTTACAAAATACTTAGCAAACTATTCAATGTGCAAAGCTAGTAGTTATAGATAGCATTAAATACTCTGTTACCCTCTTTGTTTACTGGAAATGATGCCTCACCAGTTTGGCACTGTATTGTGATATATGTGTGATGAACATAGGTAAAAATGACTGTGAGGTAACATATAATAATTCAATTAAATAGTAACACAAAACTTCCTTTTCAGGTAGATGCCGCAGGAATGATGTTTAACTTAAGGAATCGGTTTGAGTTGACCTTATCCTGACTTGAGGTTTCTTTCAGGATGCTGGTAACGGAAGCTGGGACATAGTATAATACAAAGTTTTGATATTAATAATAAGCAAAGTAAACTATTTAAAAATAGAGAAGAATTCTGATGGGACTAAGATGTTATGCCTCATAGTCATATGCCTAAAGTCAAGTTGTGTGACTTGACTTTAAAAATACTAGTGCTATGTTGGTGGATCACTTCCAAGGTAGAGGATAGTGCATTTTTAAGCTATTAAGGATCCTTGCATGTGATTTAAATACTTTTTATTTTGAATTAAGACTACTTGCCAAAGCATTAATTGTAAGACAGATGCATTAAGCTGATTAATGTTGAGGTCCTCAGCAGATTTTTTTCCTATGATGTTTTAGTGATCTATAATACTTAATTTAGTTCACAATTCAGTGTAGTTATCTACTGTATTTATCTGTTCTTGGATAGGATTAAAAAAGGGAATAAAATGCAGTGGTACATCCAGCTACAATGCTATTTCCAACGAAATGTGTATACTGCATGTGACAGTTGACTAACAAAAATCTGAGATGTGTTTTTTATGTAAATACATGGAGCCCTTTTTCTTTTCAGTAGACCTCTAATAAGTCAGTGGTGTGGGCTGGTTCTGTCAGTATTTACTCACACTGTTTTACCATTGCATAATACTGATTTGGAAGTTACTGTCTATGAGCTAATAATAAATTGTGCTTTTTTTTCTGCAACATAAAATGTACTTTGCTTCTTTCCATACAGAAGTTAACGCTATCAGATTTAGGATTATATTATTACCCATTAAAACCAGATAGTACTGTTGCCTAGCTGTGTAAGTTGTTACCAGGCTGTTTTCATTTAAAAGTCCACAAGAGCTCTTTTCTTGTTTTTAAGAATGCTACTGTGCTCTCTTTTTTTTAATGAGACAGTAAAGTTCAGTTTATCTTTTTAGTTGAATGCTCTTCCTTGAAAATGTGGGAAAACGTACTGAAGTCTGCAGGAAAAAGAACTTAATGTGAAATAAAATGATGGACTGTTAATTTCCTTTGCTTCCAGATACTCAGTATGAAAGCTGGTAGAATTTCATGATGGTTCTTATATCAAATGGCAGATCCAGAGCTGGGGTCAAATGACATCCTTTTTTGAACTAATCTGTGGAAGGAGGACTGACTTTCCGAAACTGGAATTAAAGTTGCAGGCTCTCCTCTACCAGCTGTCTTAGCAATGAACTCCAAAAGAATCCGATGTTCTGTGGACATATGTATTACTCTTGACTTCTGTGATTTTTGCCTTCTCTGCTCAGTCTCTCTGCTGCTTTTCCTCTGAAGTTACAACTCATACTCTCCCCAACAGCAGTGTAACCATTTTTAAATGGCAGGAAAAGAAACTCACCTTTTTCTCAGAAAAGCAATGGGTTAGTACTTAGGTTTGATATCCCATCTTGCAGTATATTCCAATTTTGAGTTGGTTATTATCCTCCTTTACCTCTAACAGAGATCTTCAAGCCAAAAAGATAGAGGGTGTTGGAGTCTGTCTTAAGTCATATACTTTTTTAAGTTCTACATCTTAAATTTTAATAGCTTAGAAGATTATCAAATGTTTTTGATTCAATTACAGATGTTGGAATCTTTATTTGTACTTTTAAATATAACTAGTGGGTTTTTTTGAATAATCAGGAAATAGTATCTGTACGTAAAAAGCAGTGTATTTATTGATCAGTGTAATGCAGAGCTGTAACTTTACACAGAAGATATGCAAAAATGGACTTAAAAATACGTCATTAATTTTCCCGAGATTATCAAAGTTTCTTGTACCAGCTCTTGAACATTTACTGCTGTTTTTCTAAATAGACAATTTTTCTTCTTCACCCTTGAACTTAAAAGTGCTTGCCTCTTTAAGCTATGTAAAGAAAATTAAGTCAGTTACCCTTGGCATGTCTTCATCTTCTGTTCCGTGGCTTTCTTAACTCCAGTATACAGTGAATTTCAAAAAATGATAATTCTAGGGCTACAAAAGAAGGGAAGACTTTTAAAACTAGCACATTTTAGGTTTGCTTTGATAGACAACATTGCAGTGAGTTGGACTGACATAGCTGCCAAAAAAGCCCCTAGCCTGTTCATCTTTTGGCTTCATGAGTTCTCTGATCCAGTACACTCTATGGTTTCACAGCTACTTGTACTGGCACATCACAAAGAGCTGTGGAAAAGAGGGTGGCAAAGGAGTGTAACAAAGAGAGAGTGCTTAAGCCAGTGTAAGTAATAATACTACTGAATACATAACCACAGCCCGAAAGTTAAGACCAGATGTCTGCTGAAGACTGGAGTAGATATCTGAAGACAGAACCTACAGTGTGGAATTTCACAGAAACAGGCCGAGAACCATCTGTGTATTATGGAATAGCCTACATTAAGGCTTAAATACTGTTTGCTCTTGAGCTCTTATTTTTTGTTCCTGTGGTAAGATGTTAAATGCAGTTTCGTATAAAGACTTCTTGTTTATAAGGTGCATGTATGAGATGCATTTTCTGAAAGTAGAAGTTTGGTAATTTGCCATGTCTCATGTGTTTGCCTGTATGTAGGGTTCCCTGTTTAATTAAAGCCTGGCTAGATTTGCAGCCTCTCTGATTAGAGGCCCATTACGCTACCATAATCCAAAACTTTATGAAGAAAGACTAATTTTTATTGAGAATTAGTATTATAGTTGCTAATTTACATTGTTACTTGGCAGATGAGTAACAGTGGTGGATGTTATAAATGGTTTGGGCTGGCAGCTTGACAGCTAGAATCTTAAAATTTTGCTCATTTCTTAATTCTACATATAATTTCTTTTTAAAAGAGCACATTTCTTTTTAGTCAAAATAGTTAAGTTTGACAAGCTTGGCATGACAAGCATTGATGGTGATGCAGTCTAAAAGTTCATCAGTTATATTTGGGATTTTGTTTTCTTTCCTGACTTTTTCAGTTGGGCTCTTCCAAACCAGTGGGATTTTTATTTCTGTTTCCATTGCTTTTTACTCTCCAGGTTCTTCTTCCTTATTTCCACCTTCCACATCTAATTTTCATTCTCTGTCAACATTTTTTCAGCAAGGAATTACTTAACAAACAAACAAATTTTGTGCTTGAACAGCAGGGGGAGTTCGGGTCTCTTTTTTTTTTTTTGTGTGGGTGTGTTTTTAAAAATCTGTAAAATGTAATTTCATCCATGTTCAGGTTTCATAGCCTAGGAGGAGCCAGCCTCATGGGAGAGGGTTATTAGATTCCATTTGCAGTAGTGGCTGTTTTTATTTGAACATTGGGGGTTTGGTGTGGTGTGTCCCCCCCAACATTAAACAGTAAAATATTTTTTTTAGTGTTCCAGCACTTAACCCTTTAGCAACTTTCATCAGAAAACTAAGGGAGGAGATTCCAGCTGATTGGTGGTTACATTAATCAATCTTCTTCTTCATAAACTGTGGTTGCATGTGAAGAAAATCAAGCTGACTACAGAAAGATTTCTGGTTGTGGAATGAAAAAAACATTCAAGTTCTTAATCTTTACTGCATTTATCAACTGTGTGTCAAATGGCACCTTTTTGAGCCTCAAGTGAGTTTTTCTTTCTGGGGGCTCAATTTGCCAAATTATTCTGTAATTAACAGAAGCAGGAAAAGTTCTGCTTAATTTAGGACGATGGTTAGATGTTAGGCAATGGTATCGCTTACATTGGCTTAGACAATTGCTGTGGCTCCTGTGTGCTTGACCCTGCTTGTAGGCTGTGTGTTCCCAGCCGTACTATTTTCCAGCGCAGGTATTTGTGTAGGCATACAGGGAAGTAGGTTTTCTTTTACTTCAGAGAAATGATAAGGCATAACTTTTTGTTATTTGCAAGATACTTTTCAGCTTGCCTTTTTTTTTTTATTTGATGCACTACATGACTGTGCTAAAGTTTGGGCCAGCACAGTTCTGAGAAGTGCAAAAGCTGGGGGAGGGGGCTGCTTCAGCTGTAGAGGATTACATGCATGAGTGACTATGCCTTGAGGCTTCAGTCTTGCAGAGAGATTCCTACTGAATTCAGAGGCTCCCCATCCACATAGAAGCAGATACTGAGGGGCATAGTCATATTACTGCTGTTCTGAGACTGTGAATCAGCTTGAAGTTACAAGATGGTTGTAGATAGCATCATTATTAAAGCCTGAAAGGTGAGAAGATGGTAAAGGTTATCTGTTGCGATTTCTAGTGAATTACAAAATTAAAAATCTGTTTCCAGGAAAAGCTGCTGTTTTGAAGTGTCTGCTGGACATTCACCAGATTTTTAAGGAGAATGACCCTGCCTACATCCTTAATGATCTCTTCATTACAGACTATTGCATCTGGATTCAAAAAATCAAGTAAGTTCTGAAATAGTTATTGATGTAGGTAACGTTTTTAGCGTACTTCATCTATGAACAAGTATTGGTAAAATCAAAAGAAATGGTGGTTCCTATAAATGGAAATGTGATCAGTCTTTTCCATTTATTAACCTTGGCTATCCAGCTATTCTTACTATGTAAGTGAAGATATTCAGTGCATTTTTTTTTAAAGTAGTGACATCATTGGAGAAGGGAGAGAGGAATTGCATTTTAAAGAAAAATGTGAATTTTCATTAATATACATTTTTGGGGGGGGAAGGAACAGCTTCTGGGGAATTTTCATCCTATTGTGATTTTTCTTAGGAAGAAAAATGTTTATATAGCACTTGCGTAACAGGAAAAATGTTGGAAACAACTCCTAGTTCAGGATTGAATTTGTAACTTCCAGTAGAATTGACAGCTTCCAATTCTGGTCATATGCACGTGCAAACCATTTACATCTGTGTGAAACAGTTGATTTATGGACTGTAGCAGTTGTACCACTTGATTATTAACATCAGAGTAAGTGTCACAAATCTCTGTGTGCTGTGTACTCTTGCCCCTGTAGTCACTTGCCAGCTCGCTCTGCTTGGCAGTACGCTTTGGCTTCTACTTCACTTGAGAGGAAACAGTGACTCTACCGCATCCAAAGTCCCTGCCCTTCAGCGCTTCTGTGTCTCTCACCTGTGTTCTTTCAAGGGCATCAGCATGGCTTTATTTATTTTCAGTCTTGGGAACTTTGCAACCAGACTGGTTAGAAGTATCAGCATGCTTACATGGTTTAAAAACAAAAGTATTGGTAGGAAAACAGTGAGAAATGGATTAAGTGAACAAAGCAAGCTGCATGTTCAAAGCTTACTAAGCTTTGTATTGTTCTTGTCAGATTTACTCTATTTTTCATACAGCTTTTGTTTTTTCCTTCCTTTTTATGTCTTCACAGCCTTCTCTGAAGGCCCACAAAAGTATGTGTATGAGTTGCAAGTAATATTTCTCTGAAAAGGAAAGCATTACTAATATAAACACAAAAAATGCCATTGTCATGTTTGTTAATATAGCAACATACATACAAAAGAGTGGTTAAAAATAGTATTTGCATTCCAGCTCACAATTTAACAAGAGACTATAGGACAAAAAAGTAACTTCTTAAGTGCACAACACACAAGAAGCAGTGAGGGGATATGGAAGGAACTTGGTAATAATCATGATCAGAAAGGGGAATATGAGAGATAGTTGTGCCGGCTTGCATAGGCTGTTATGTTTAGGTGTGACCTTACCCCAATATTCAGAGAATTAAAGGCCTTCAGTTCATAGCTGCAGCATTCATACATGTTGGACTTATTGTTTATTCTTACTCTTCTCTGTATGCCTTCAATAACTCTGGTCCTATAGGTAACAACATCCGAAATATTCTAAAGCAACTAGAGGTGTTTCCTAATGTTTTGATTCATTGGTCCTGATTAGTTACAGAAACAGCCAGTTCATTTTACACTGTCTTTTTGAGGAGGCCTTTTTTGACCACACCTTAAATACATAAATAAATAAAAGTATGGGGGAATTCATGTTGAGGTTGAAGTTCAGTTGAAAAGGTGCAGTAAATGAAGAAGGAGAAAGCTATTTCATGCATCTGTCACAAAGAAATGAGTCATAAGACAGTAATATCACTGCTGCCCATATCAATGAATATAATGTCTAGCAAGTCAGTCATAAAAACCAAGGCTTTCTTTAAATAGAGCAGAGGAAAATGTATGGTGGGTATAAGTGACTGATATATTAACACATTTACTCCTAGACGCATACATTATGTACCAGTTAAGCAGAACTGACAGCTTCTGGAAAGAGGGCAATTAAGCTATCTTATTGGCATAATGACATGGCACAATAGTTGTCTGTCATTAGGAGAACAAGAGAAAGAGGAACTGCAGAAAGTATTCCTATTTTTAGGGTCTGAATTGGGAAAGCATTTAAGTATATGCTTAAGTCATTCCAGTTTAGCAGCGAAGCATGTGCTTGAAGTTAAGCATGTGCGAAGCGAACAGGAGCACTTCTTTTTTTCCCCGATGTGGAAGGGAACAGCAAAGTTCACTTGTCGTTCAGAAAATACCTTAACAGATATGGAAGTGGGTGGCGACTTGTCTGTTAAGGACAAGGGTTTGCAGCTCACCAGGGGTGAGGCATCTGGGGAGGAGGGTGGTACATCTTCCATTCCAGGGGAAGAAGGTGATGATATCCCTCTGGTAATTGGCTTTGTGGTGAAAGAGTTTTGGGAGGGGAAAGTATTCATAAGTATTTTTGTGGTGGTCTTTCAATGAAGTTATTTGCATGTCTGATCAGTCTGGATGCTTTCTCTGTTTTGTTTCTTAGCTATTCTTTGCTCTGTGCAAGCTTCATTAACTTTCTTTGTCTCCATTTTCTCCTGTCTGTAGTAGCTGTAGTCCCAGAGCGCTCTCAAAATCTGTGGAGGGTTTTTCTTTTCTTCCCTTCTTTTGCTGGTATGTAACAGAGTCCCAGTGGAGGTTGGGGCCTCTTTGTTTAAACAGTTGAAACAGACTGTAGTTTCTTTTTAGTGAAGAATCTGGGCACTTTAAAAAACAGCTGGAAGTAAGCTTTTTAGCTCACCTGTACTGACAGAGAAAAGTCTGGGAGCTGTAGGTTTAGAAAAAAAGTTTGGCACAGGCAAAAATGTAATGGCTGTATTAAGTGGTAGCAAGCATACAGTCCTATTCCAGGTTAAGCCTCCAGGAGAGGAACACCACTGGTAGGTACTAGCTTTTAAATATACAATGTGGAAGCAAAAACCTTATAGCCAACAGTGTGTCAATAGCTGATCACAGATTTGGTTTGAGATCCTAGTTTGGCTGTGGCTAAATTAGATGAGTAAGTGAATGTGTCACTGGGCTGGCAAAAGATGATTTATTTTAAGCACAATGTATCTGGAATTGGAAGCGATTAAGCTGCTGAATAAAACACATGCAGGTGGCTAACGGTCCATTGGGTATGGTGAGTACAAGCTAGTTCTTTAATTCTAAGGATTTTTAATTTTTTTTCCCCAGAAAAATGATTTCATTCAGGTACCTGTTAGTAAGAGAAAAGTAGATCCCTTGAAGTCTTAAGACAATGCAAGATATTAACAAGTGTAGCTAAAGTTTTGTCTTCCTGTTTGCAGTCTTAAAGCTAATTTTACCTGCTTTATAGCTATCTAGTATCTCTTTGAGCTGTTTGGGAAGTTACTATTAATAATTTGATCTATTGTGTAAAGTGGTATGTAAATCCTTTTAACTGGTCATTAGGTTTTGCAGAAAGGGAGCACATTGCTCAGGAAAACTTACCAGAAAAGAGGGAAAAGTAAATGTTAACCTGGGTAACAAAAGCTAGACAAAGACCTATGGAGGCAGCTTGTAGTAAATCTCGGCAGGTGGTGTCAATATTTATGTTGAAAAGCCAGATGCAGCCAGATGGAAAATTGCATCTTTAACCCCTGAGGTCATAATGACATGTCATCACTTCATTTGATCCCCCTGCTAAGTGAGCTTATCATCCACCCTGCTGTCACTTCTGTTATTGCTTTCATTTCCATAATAAAATTAAATTTAATTTGTCTGGTTTGCATGCTTTTTTTGTTTAGGTCAGAGCTTTTACAAACCACTATGATACATATGGCAGCCTCTCCAAGGCGAAGTTATAACTGAATTTGTATTCTAAGTCTGAGCTTTTCTCCATCTTTCATGCCTGCCTTTGAGCAGAAGGAGATGAGGGAGAGGAGAAGGAGCTTTGGGGAAACCACTGATTGTCTGGTTGCTGCAATATGAGCTGCTGAAACCAGGGGAATCTAGGTGTGGGTTTGTTGCAGGAGAGCGTTTTCCCTTCTGCTGGAGGGAGTTAATGTGTCTGTGACCCCATAGGAGTTGTGTCCTTTACAGAAGTCAGAGTAGTTCTCCCCACTGACTCTTGCTGTGCTGAGGTTCTTTTGTGTAGCCTGATGTCTTTCTCCAATGTTTTGTATTCCCCTTTGTGCCAGTCTCTATTCATGTTGCTTTTTATTGTCCACTGTTGTACATATGTGCCTTCTGGTAGCTCGGCTGCATGATGCCTGCTGGCCATAACATGAGTGGCTAGGTGGAAAGCTGAACGACTTCCTATGAGTCCTTGTCCAGGCAGGCAGTTAAGTGCATACTGTTCTGTATGCTTGCGTAAGGGAACAATTGAGCCCATACCGATTTAAAATATTTTTACCCAACATTTAAATACATGTTTAGTTTTAAACATGTACCACTTTAGTATCAGTAAACGTGTATTTTCTGTGTTGCTGAATTGGAGGTGAAGCTGTTAGTGTTCCTGGTGGTTTTCCAGGGATTAGTACACTTAGTTATGTACCGTTGTATACTTCTCAAAGTTTTATGGGTATGAGGAATGCAGGAGAATAAGCTAGGGATCAAGCAAATACAAATATAATTTGTACTATATTTTTCATTATCACTGCTTTTCTACTTTTTAACTTAGTGTCTCAGCTTTTATTCATGATCTGTTCTACTACAAAAAATTACAAAATCATTATTCATGTTGTGTATTGTAGTAGCTTCAACTGGCGCAGTAAAGGAGATCTGTATGTTGAGAGATGAGCTGTTAAATTGCCTTAGTGTGTCCTGTGGAACCGTTATCTGCAACTTGATTTGTTATACTGGTATATAGGCCACTTTAATGTTTGTGTGTTCTGTAGTTGCACCTTCATGTGTATGTGCTCCACAACTTAAGACAAATGTAATCTTGCTGATTTTGGTGACTGTAGGTGTAATGTGTCAGTTCAAGCATGGACTATTTGCTTTAAAGTAAAAACCAGGATTCCTGGTGGCATTTATACAGTCTCTGTGGAAGCTGCTATCTTTATTGGAACTAACTAAATTAAAGCTAAGTCAGATATTCCTTAGCATGTTATATTTGCTTCTCTTCATTTGCAGGTGAGACATACCCTAAAAGATAGGGCAGCTTCATAGGTCTGTTTTTCTTTTCATCTCTTTGTTATAATCGAAACCTCATCCTTGTTACAACATAATTAGCTAGTCTGAAGCCAGCAGGGAGTTGCTGCTTTATGTGTAGGGTGTGAAGTTCTCTAAATAAATGTAGGATTAATTACATTCACAGCATGTCATTGAGGTGATGAGATTGACTGTGATTGTTCAGCCCCCCTTTTCTTTTCCCTGGGTTTCCTGAATCACTGCTTTAATCAATATAGTGTAATGTGGGCCTGAAGTGTTAAGGACTCATGTTGCAAAGGCATTATGGAGCCCAGGTCTTTCAGACAAAAAATAAGATCTGTGGGATTTGGGATTTTTGCTGCCTGTGTCACATTGGATCATAAGGAGCACAAGGGAGTGGGGAACTCGGCATCATAGTTTCGGTCCATTGCATTGGTTAAATTTTGGTAGAGATAAAGTTTCTTCATGTTCATTCTGTCCTCTTTGTTGGCTTTAACTGACTTTAAAATTTTATTTTACAAGTTATCATCTCTTTATACTTGCAAAAAAGACTGGGTTTGAATGTATAAGACAGGCTACTAACTTTTTTTCATTTGGTAATCAGAATAGTGCTGATAGTTTGCTGTTGTGCCCGATTTAAACACACTACTACAATGAATCCTCTAAAGCCTCTCCTCAGTTCATACAAGTATTTGCGTTAGCTGTATAGGTCTGTTATTAATTTACATTAAGTTCTCTCTATAAAGCATCTTATATATTTTCCTTGTATCTTGTTACACATACCAGCTCACCCATATCCTATGCTGTGCTTGCTTGTAGGGCAAAAAACATTAGAGAACAGGTCATGTATTACAGCCTTCCTGAAAGAATTACCTTTAAGCTTTTGCTAGATTTGGGAAAATATTTGGTAACATATAGCATATTTAAGCTTCTGTAGTCAAATATTATGATCTTTAGATGAATGTAAATAGAATTTTAACATATATTCCAATTGTATGTTAAAATGATTTGTGAAACTGATCATCTATCTGCAAACTTAGGAAATTTGACCTGGTTATTATTTGCTAAGATCTGGAAAACTTTGAAAAGTGTTTCAAAGTATGTAGAAATTATTTTGATTGTGCTATTTCTTGCAGCTGTTTCTTCTTATTTTTTGTTTTCTCTAGTAGTTTAGGGTTTTGTAAATCTGAAAATACTTGAATAGAGGAAAAACGGGCTTTTTAAAGATCTTTTGGTCTTTGTCGTTTTGCTGCTTGTAGGGTTGATATTTATGAAGTCCTGTTCACTCTTTGTGGCATTGCCATGGTTCTAGGAATGCCTCATTTGTAACATCTGGAACTCAGGGCTGTAACTTTTGTTGACTGCACCTCTGCTGTGAAGATACTAAGTGCAGACAGGAGGATTCAGGAACAAAACTATCCTAAAAGGTTTTCAAATGGTATATTACAAGTTCATTAAATTTTTGATCTGTAATGGGACGAGGAGTGTATTGACAGATAAGAAAAATTAATCAGTGTTTTAAAGCATTCTTGAATGTTAGAGGAATATGCTAGTTTTCAGCTGTTAACCTCTTGGATTCAGCAGCCATGATTCAGAAGAACAAAAGCATAAGGAGTAATACATTCTGGATGAAAACCCTGCTTCTTGACTCTGTGAGATTGAACTGATTTGTACAGCATGTTTAAAGCACTTCATACAGTTAAGACCGTAGGAAGAATACACCTCATAGTATTGTATTTTATGCATTACTGTTTCATGGTCAACCGTACTCTACTTTGGCTGTAGTTTAGGTTTTACTTTACCTTCATTGCTGCCCATGTTAAACACCTTAGCTTAGTGAAGGCTGTGGTAATTTCAGGTTTGATAAATACTCCAAGCAGGTGCTACAGAGAAAAGCCACATTGCTTTCACATTGCTGCTTGGAAAGTGGCCTTGCCATTAGCATATGCTTTTAGCTTATGTTCTGATGTAGCCAGTTACATTATTTATCAGGTAGTGTAACAACCCCATTGCCACTATCACAAAATCCCTTATTTTAATCTAGTTTGCAGTTAGAGGATTGTATTTTTCACTGTTATACTGCTTTAATGGTATTGTCATTGTGGATACCCTGAAGCCACTTAATTACCTGCCCCCCACCCCCTGCAAAATAAAACAACTTGTTGGATTTTGGAGACTCTTAATTTGAAGGCTATTCTTTCCTTTGCTGTTTTGGCTTAGTAAGAGCTATACAGGTACAAGGGATAAATGAAAAAATGTTGGTGTTGCTTATGGTCACACCTTTTCCATGAACAAAGTAAGAAAGCTGTCGTTTATCTGGTTACATAGGCTTCACCCTTAGTGTCTTGTGATGACTCATGACAGTAGCTCATGACTACAATCCCTAATTATTGTAATTCCTTCTTAGCAGGCTTTACAAGCTGGCATTACTACTGCTGGCAGCTAGTTCAGCATGCAGCACTACTTTTGCTTACTGCTTTGAGTAATCATGCTGCATTAGGTTTGCTTCTCATTCACTTCTTGGTGGCCTGTAGTGGTGTATTAACTTTCAGATACCCCAGCTGGTTTTCAAGCTCTTGCCAATAATGGGAGTGGCCACTTCAAATAGTCTCTTTGCAGGCTCTTTGAGGTTCATTTTATGCATATCTCAGTTTACATACCACTAATCATAGGAGTTCCTAGTACATCAGTGGTTTAGGAAACATTGGAAAATGGGGGGGAGGATATCAACCTGGGACAAGACAAAGGTTTTTGTTGCTTTATAAAGTTAGTATCATCCATTGTTTTCAGAGTTTGTCATGAGTACTGTCCTGTATCTTTAACAATCTGTAAGAAAATGCACTATATGTCTTTTTAGGCAAAAACTTTTTTTGTGACATTAAATGTTATTTATTTAAAGGTAGAAAATGAATTGCACAGACTGACCCAGATTGGCAATACTTGCTTACTTGAACAACATGCACTTTAATACAGTCAAGTATAAGATGGCATATTAACAATAAAAGATTTTAGATCATAGTTATGGATTGGAGAACATAAGACAATTGAGGGCAGCAGCTCCAGAAACACACATTGGGTCATGCTTGAGAGCAGTTTGAACCGGAGCACCTATTTATCTCTGAGGAGGTAAGAGGCTGAGTACAATCTTCAGCTGAAGAAGCAGAGCAGTATCATTTAGAAAGAAGTGGTGTGACCTTAGAATGCATTTGTGAGACTGTGCTAAAACACAGACTAATTGCAGTGTCTATTCAAAAAGATGTTGAAAAATTGAGAGAATTAGGGGGGGGGAAAAGGTTCCAGGAATGTATACGTCTGAATGACCTATGTTATGGCGAGAGACCGAATAAACTCAGTAGTTCATTGGTAAGAAAGTTAAAGGTCCATTTGGACTTATCTGCAAGTATGACGGGACAGACATTTTGTTTTTTAGCTGTGGTGTAGTATAACAAAAAGAATTACAAATAAAATTCATCTAGTGGAACAGGGAACAGGAAAAATTCAGACAGCAGTAAGTTTTCACATTTTCCTA
Organism: Ibycter americanus; assembly: GCA_035590275.1. NCBI lineage: Eukaryota > Metazoa > Chordata > Aves > Falconiformes > Falconidae > Ibycter > Ibycter americanus. The sequence continues at coordinate 19,272,582 of JAVJGI010000050.1, read as the reverse complement.
GTGAAGAGTAATTGTGAGTTGGCTCATTCGCTCTAGGTTCTTGAGTAATTCTGTACTGTCTTATTTGTTTCCATCAAGATAGCATAGCTCAACAAAATACCTTGTGGTTCAAACACTAGTTATGGGTCTGGTGCAGAAAGTATTTGAGATTCTGTGCAATTTATTATGCTACTAAAGCAGCCTTTTCTAGTCTTGCAAGAGGAAATACTATAATTTTCCTTAAAACTTAGATAAGGGTTTACCAATTTATCGAACAGTACTTTGACTGTTGGTGTCCGAGTTCTGTAGAGAACCCAGATTTATTTAATTTTCACCCCAAGTAATCTGCTCTTGATCCTTAGATCACAGTTCTCCGCTTTAAAAATAGTAACTAATAATTTGCAAGCGCATTATATGTCTCCTCTTTCACTGTTTTGATGCATGTTTTTAATAGAATTTCTTTTTGTTTACTGTCATCTTGAGCTGCCATGCCTCTCATTAAATGTTGCATCTTATTTAAGGCCTGAGCTGTCACTTCATTTGTCTGTAAAGCAGTAGGTGTCCATAGAGCACTTTGTAAATAACAATACCCGAGTAGTGTAGTATATGGAGTTAAGAGGCTTAAAGCAAAACATTGTTGCCCTGAAGGCTGAAAAAGGTGAGACAGGTGGATATAATACCAGAAATTCCCCTTTATATATGTTTTAGCAAGCCCTGTAGAACATGGATTTTTAACAAGGGATTTAATCTCTCTTCCCAGCTGCTAGCTGCAGTTTCCTTTGATGTTTTACCTCTCCTTTCCGCTGTTGTTTTTTTTCCCTATTTATTCCATCACTTTTCTATAGCTCATATTCCTTCAGGCTGTGTCTGAATGCACCTTGCTGTGGGTAGAGAAGGCAAAGAAAGCCATTTTTTTTCCCCTTCAGGCTACTGCTTTGATTTTCCAAACTTGTTGGGAGGCAGTTCCTATCTGCCTACAGAAGGGTCAGTGATCTGTGTCATGTCTTTTCAGTCAGCACATCTCAGCTGACTCTTCTTCTGTTTTGACTGGGGGAAGGATGAGCTTGTGTAGTTGTTGCCTTTCTAAGCAGGTGGAGTGTGCAGCTGTGATCAAAGTGGGAAGCTGATCTGCAGGCTGATAATATCTTCCTGTTTTGTTTCCAACCTTGTCAGTAGCTAGCTTGGTCTCTTCCACCTGCCCCTGCCCCTTGCAGTAATAGCCCCATAAATCTCAAGACAGAACAGAGGTAGAATGAGAGAGAAAAAAAATGCTGAATGAGAGATGGTAATTTAGTCTGTGGCCTAACACCCACTCCCCGCTATTCCCTGGGGGCTCCTTATTGCAAGAACTGAGTAGTGTGGGCCAGCTACGTGATGCTGCATGCATGGCCTGCAAGTTTTCCTGTCGTGGTCAGGGAGCCAGATCTGTAGCCAATTCAGTGGCATGCGATGGGGGTATTATTAATGATTATTACTCATAAGAGGCATGATTGTGCTCTAGAGCATCTGATAATAGGTGCCCTACAAACACAACAGGGTGTGTGTGGGAGAAGGTGGGAGTAGACACCTGAGTTTAGGCCCTTGCAAAAATCTGCTTTCCTGCCAGGAATTCGCAAGATACTCAGATTGTGTCTTTTGATCTTTAGATTGTGTGAATTGAGAATGGACTGTGAATGGGAAGGCTACCAGCTGGTGGTTTCCCTCCAAGTGTTAGGGATGTCAGTCAGAAGCAACAGAGCAGTCAGAGTTAAAATTTTGCTGGACCTCACTAGGATTTACATTGTTTGGATAAATTCCATTGTAAGTGGTAGGATTAGGTTAGAGTAATGTGTTTGTAATTGTGCCTTTAAGCCCGTTTGTTGTCATTGTTCTTGTTACTTTTGTAATACTTGATTTTACTAGCATTATCCTGACACTAAAATTCACATCTCCTGCACTGTTTTCATTCCCATATTGTAACACAAATTGTATAATTTACAGTGTTAGGAGTGCTGTCTCCTGGATCACCAGTAGTGATGGTGAAACCCAAGTTCTAGGTAATGGCAATTAAGAAATTTGAGGGAGACAGGACTAATGTAGAACAATTGTCAGTGTTCCATTTCTGTAGTGTAGCCGATACCTACTATCGCATTATAAAATCTGTTCCTTTCTCTGCATCTGTTTTGTGGTGTTATCTGTTCATCTTTCATTGTTTGTATTTATCATATATAACTTTGGAAACTGTGCCATTGTTAGATGTTTGGACTGGTGGCAACTTACTGAAGCTATTTTGGCAACACTGAGCTGCTTCTAAGCTTAAAGTATTCTTAAAACACATAAATACTGTTCAGTTTCTTTTTATAGTCCAATATTAATTCTAAGTCTGTTTTCTCTTACGAATATTTTCATAGTATCATCTACGTAAGTAAGCTGTACTTGATTTCTTTTATAATCCATGATATGTTTGGTGCCAACTTATCAAAAAGACCAAGTAATGAAAGTAAGATGTTATATTGGAAAGCTTCTTCTTTTTTTTTTTTTTTTTAAATATTTATAAATGTGAAGTTCAGCTCATGCGGTATTTAGATTCATTATGAAAGAAGCATCGTGGAATTTCAGAACAAATATGGAGGGAAAGTCACTTGAAATACTCGGACTTATTAACATAAAAGGAATCACTTACAGTGAAACTTGCTACATTTTATATTTGATTTACGGTTAACAAACTGTAGTACTGTTAAGCTGTGTAGATAGCGGTTCATGTTTACAAGACTGCAAGTTGAATTGCAGTGTAAGTATGTCTCTCTTAGTTTCAGGTCATGTAACGACCTTTGAAAGCCAGAATTTCAAGGTGAAAGCATTTTATGTTCTCCTTAAACCCATTGGATTCTTCCACATCAGCCATTGTTTTATGCTGCAGGACTGCTTTCTGTCACCTGAAGTTAAGCGGTGGGTTCCTCGTGTCAAAAGTAGTCTCTTCATGCTGGATTTCTGCTCTTCTAATCCTGTTGATTTAAAGTGGTGGCATCTTGCTTTCAGGGAGATGTATTTTCCAGGATTCTTTTTGAACCCAGTGCTCCCTTTTTTTATAGTGTGATTTTCCTAACTCAACATAAAGATTTGGTGTGCAGTGAATGCTTTTCCAGTCTCTGCTTTGTCTACGGGAGGTGGGGGGGAAATTCTGTAATCTTCCTACAGACCCAAGCCATGTGCCCTAACCTCTTCATCATATCCTTTGACACCTCCACCAGGTAAGAAAGAGGCAGCATGTGCAGTAGCTGATCTTAGCACTGATCAGCTGGTTGGTATGTGCATGCTGTGGCTTCCTATCAAGACAATACATGATAGCTGAGTTCTGCCGGCCTTTTTTCATGAGGGTCATTATTTATATTTCCGTTTATTTTCATGAATTGCTCTTCGATTTGATTGAACTTGCCTGGGGTTTCCGGGAGTTGTTATAATGGAAATAATTAGCAGTATGGACATGGACAGTGTAACTGTGTAAACCCAAGTTATTTAGGCTAAAAATCAGAATCCATCCTCTTGAGAAATGGAAAGAATTAATTCTTACCTGCAATTGCATAAAATACCTTGAATAGACTGAGCACATTTTATTTTAGCAGCTGACTTTCCATAAGAAAGTGTAGAAATTAAACAGCCTTTAGCGCTGTGTTGTGGAGATGGCTTGTTTATTTCCTATGAAGACAGTGTTTAATCTAGTACTAAATCGTGTGAATAAATGTTGCGCTATTTTTGTTGTGTTTGCATCACCTGTCTTTCTTTTGCTGCAGATAATGCAGAAGATTCGTTATTTTAGGCCATTTTTTAGCTGAGTCTTGAAGAAAATGGGCCCATTTCTCCTTCACTAACACAATAAATTCCTCTTTGTTCTTATATTATCTTCTTTAATCATTGATCAGAGCTAATGAGATTTTAATGGAGTTATTTGTTGGTTCTGCCTTTTGCTATAATGTATACTAAACTAAGCACCTGAAACTGTTGAATGGTGCTGTTTGTTTATCTCACTGGCTGTTAATTGTACTATCTATTCTGTGATTCTTTCAGATCTCGTAAACCAGGTGGGGTTATGATGAGCTGACCAGGTAATACAGGCTGAAAAGTGATTTAGTAAATGTTGCATATTCATCTTTCTGTTTAACTGATGCAATAAGGAATTTTGTGGATAGAGGTGCCATTTTTGAAAAGGAATGTAAAATAGGTTTTAGACTTTTGTGTTCATTAGGAACCTATGGTATTTTGTGTGCATGGCACAAGTAAAGATTATCTGTGCTTTTCTGTGCCTTTTCTTTCTGTGAAAGTGTTGCCCTGTAATTCAGGTGCTGTGTGTGTTTTCTTTCCCACTTCATGCCTTAAACTTCATGGCAGTATTGTAATACTTTGTTAAGTTTTAGCCATGTTTCACTGTGGAGGATAGTTGTGTTCCCAGAGCTGCATGAAATAAAATCTGTGTATAGTTTCCCCAGGCTTGTGGGGAATTGGGGTAAAGGTGTGTGTAAGGTACTTTGCAATAAAAACAGTGTAAAATGAGGTTCATTGTCATAGTCTGTAATACAACAGTGTGTACAGATAGCCAAAGTGATTGTCGCTATTTGTTAACATTTACCAAGACTACGGCCTTTCTGTTAGAACTTCTTTCAGAACTTAATTTGGAGTATTTTTGTTCACTGATTCTGAGCTTGCTTTTTCAAAACTATTTCACTATGGTTGGAGGTTATTGACTAGTGTGTAACTTGAAGCACTCATTAGGAATAACTTTGAAAGTGAAATAAAAAATGGTGAAATATGGCTTATCGTATAAAACACATGCTAAAAGGTGTAACTGAGCCTTAGTCTTTTATCTCCAGGCATATTTAGAGGCTCATGTTCTTTTGTGACCCATGACTTTTAAAGAGTATTTTCAGCAAATGGATGGTGTGTTTAGTGTGATGAGTTTCTTCTTATTGCAGCTAAATGTCCATTTGAAAGGATTCTTTTCCTGAACTGGAGCATTTTTTTTTGTTATCTAATCTTATCGTTTGACCATTTATACTTTTTTGTGCACGCTGACTTTAGATGTTCCTACATTAATGAGGTCTGCTTTTACATTCAACACCATCATCGTTATTGCCATCTGTGTTTTACCAGTTGGGGTTGATCAAACCTAGACTCTTTTATGTCTTTATTAAAATCAAATTATTTCAATTCTGTATCATAAGAATTCAATCATGATATAATTTTTTTCTTTCTAGCTGTTTGAAGCTGTATGTCAGGTGTGGAGGGATGTTTGACTTTGTTAGTTGCCTTTCTGAAGGAAGCATGGTACTGTTGGTCTAAAGCCCTGAAGTTTAAGTTATATTACAGTAATTCAAAAGTATGTGTCTCTCCCTCACTTTATCCTCCACCCCTGGGTGTCAGAATATGCTGTTTCAGTGACTTACGGTGTTGCCTAACAGGGTGAGTTCAATTACCAGTTTCAAGAGACTTTCCTCAAACCCACCAGTTTGGTTACTCAGGCAGCTGTGCAGGACTACATAGAAGCTGACATCTGAATTTTAGATTGAAGAACAATTTATTTTCTTCTCGAGTATATATAAGAATAGTTGGATGCTTTATCAGCTGTGTCAGTCCTGTATGAGCTTACTTTCTTATCTTTTCAATCATGTTTGGCTGTAAACTTGTTGAGCCTTCTGCTTCAAGAGAGCTTAAGCAGTAGACTTACTGCCAATAGGGATATTAATTTTCATCAAGGTTGTGACAGAGTTCTTGTGGAAAGTTAACGTTGGCCTTATCGAGGGCCTAAATATTGAACAATGTCTCTTCATACCCCTTGTGTCTGGACAGATAAGGCTTGGGCTGGAAGGCAGTGATGTATGGCAAGAACCACTCTGGGCAGGGGAAAAATAGGATGATCTGAAGGATCTGGAGAGTCTGGCCCCTTCGTTCACCAGTGATGACCATGCTGAAATGTCAGTTATGTCCTATTGCAGCCTGTCCTCAAGCAGTCTTGTGGCAAGGCAGACAATGTCATTATCGCTTACAGTGTAACTGACATTTCAATGTGTTGCAGATACTACATTTACACATCCTCTGTATCTGGACTGCTGAGGCTCTACTTTGGGATAATATCTGGTGATGTCTGAGGTCATACTAACTCTAGAATTGTCTTAATACTTAAAATTCCTCTGGCTAAAAGAGTAATTGTGGGAAATTGTAAGCAATGCTGCCAGGTATGTAATTTGGAGCACATTTAAAGTGGTTATACTCTTGGCTGGTTGTATTGCTTGTTATCTTATCTGTTTTATCTAAGAAAGAGGGTGTCTGTGAAGCTTTCTCTCATAAGTCTGAGTTTTGCCAGGCCTTGCTGAGAAAGGTAGTTTAAATATAGACTGACACTTTCTCTTTAAACTTGGTAGCTTCTCATATAATAAATATATAAAATTAATGCAGTTGGGAAAAACTTGTGATCCAGCAGACAGAAAGCCTTTTGCTTAATGCAACAGCTTTACTGTTAGATGGATCCTAGGTGTGCAGAGCTCCGGCTGAGTGGAGGTAAGTTAAATAACTGCCCTTTTTATATTTGTGAGCCCTCCTGACAGGCAGAGCATGCTGCTAGTTTGTATTTGAATGCATCTCAAGGAATTGTAGACCTACCAGGGGATGGCTGCTTGGCAATGAGACAGGCCCATTTTCATATTTGGTGGAACCTATGACACTGCAAAGGCACGTCTACACTTGAAGTATCTACTCTTTCTTTGAGACTTGTTTATCTTGCCTGTAAGGCTTAAAGATAATTAATGTAAAGTGTTTTACACTTAAAACAGGGCTTGCCAGCCCTGTAGAGCCAAGTTGGAACACTCTAGGTGTGGAGGACTGATTCCCACTGTAACTCAATGAATAGGCCCTAACCACACTCGAACAACATAATATAACGAGACTTTAGTTGGTTCCAAGATTAGTTAGGTTCCAGCTTGGTTCCAAGACCAGTTAGGTCATTTTCAAACCTAAGGCTGGGAACCAAAGCTGTTGTTGATATTTTTGATACATGGGTTCCCATGCTCTGTTACTTTTATGTTGTGCTGGGGCAAGAATAGCTCAATCTGCCATGCTGGCATTTGGGTGCTGTACGCTGACTTGCTTGTGATTAAGCCAGGGTAGATAAAATTCTGTTGCGTTTTGCCATGTTTTACACCCAGTTTACATTGCGTACTTCAGAAAAGTGGATGTTTGTATGCATCTGTGAAATGCAAAGCCAAACTTATGAGGCAGTAGAAATAATCCTTCAATTGTTCACAAAAGCAAAAGCAAGCTGGAGCTTGTGCCCGTACAAGAAAAGTCCCTTTTCATTCCATAGTGAAATATTACTGACTCCTGTTCTGAAAGGCTGTGCTGCCAATTTGACTGTTTACTCCCTTGTTTACAAATACTCTGCTGTTTTAGATATGTAACTCCCATGCTGTGATGGAGTATGCACTGTCACCCATCCTACAGAATGAGGAGCAGAATGCTGATTTTCATATTTTCAAGTTCTTTTCGAGTTGTTTGGGTTTTTTTTAACATAACTAAGCTGCTAAAGCAAGAGAATTGGATGTAAGGCAAGTACCAGGCAGACGGAAAGGTTTGGCCCACCAACACTTTTTCTTTAAACCTTTTCCTTTTGTAGTGCTATTTCTGACTGATGGGCACAATATACAGGGCATAATTACTTATTTTTATTTTAACACTGGGGAAGAATTAGAGGATTTTGTGGCAGGATGTATCCCCCAAATCCTGCATTTATTTTTCACTTTCTGTGGCTACGCTGACTTTGGTCGTTCCTTCCAGCTCATGTTAAATCTTCCTTGGAAACAATCAAATCCCTAACATATGTCGTCTATGAGACCTTTTTCTCATAGCTCTGTGTTCTGGAGGCAACAGCTATCTTGATTCATCAGATCCTAATGTCCTTTCCTTACTCCTTGGAACATAAGGTAGAACTGGAGCTTGTAGGAGCATTAGTCTTTAACTGGAGAAGTTGCATCCTGTTTTCTTCCCACCCTGGCTGCTGCTTGTCTCTCAGCACTGCAGTTGCTCCCCATCACAATCACTTGTCTTCATGCTGCCACAGGTGGGCTTAGCTGTAAACCTTTCCTGTTGCCATAATCCTCTCCTCCCCTCCTTGTTTCATCCATCTCTCTTTATTTGCTAAATGTCCTTTGATTCTTTGTTCCTTTCACCCCGGTTTTACTCTTATAATCTGAGATCTATGGAACAAGATTTTTTCTTTTTCTAGAAAACTGTGAACTAGACAAGGATTACAGTAGTTCTGTCTTGAAATTTTAATTCTAGACTACATGGACAAGCCCTGAGATGCCTCTGTTGATATCTGTTCCTCAAAGCTATACATTAAACAAAACATGCATCTGATCAGTTTAACCTGTAATTAAACATTTTCCTTAAGCAACTGACATCTTGATAACTAATAATTATCATGTGTAACACCTTTAAAGCCTATTATGCATGTTTATGTAAGAACACTATTACCATAATAATAAGATATCATTACCGCAAATGCGCATACTGAATGAGCATGTCTTAAAGTAATCATGCGATTCCATTAATCATACTTGAAAAATTAAAGTATTTGCTGTCTAATCTCTAAAACAGTACTCAAAAGATTTTGGAAACAGCAGGACCTGTTTACCACAAGTCTCTAATACATGATAGCTCATTTCTGGTGTCTCAATTTGTTTCCTGAATTGTTTCTTATCTTTCAGCTAGGGAAATAATTCTTTTGAGAGACCCACGGTATCCTGTTGAAAGCATTTCCATGCTCTGATTCTTATGGTGTGTGCCTTTTTTCTTGTCCGGGGAGTGCTGCCACCTTTTCTTAAGGCTGATGTGAAATGCACTCCTGAAACTTAGTTATCTTTGAAATTAGATAATGGCCTTAAACAAGGTGGACTGATAGCCAATTGCAGTTCTGTTAGTCTCTGGAAGAGAGTAGATGACCAGAGTGAAAGTTGGGAAGAAACATTTAGCCTACTAAGAACTCCTGAGTAACTGAAAAGAGACTTTTCCATGCTGTTTAATGTGGCCAAGAGCTAAAAAAAAATAGTAAAATAATCTAGTTTTGTAATGATTTATTAGATTCCTATTGTGGTTGGCCTAATAGGGCCTTTGGATGGGGCAGAGAGAAAGAAGATTGTGCAGGTCTGCGTGAAGCCTGCACCCCTTTCCCTTTCCTGAAACATGCTGAAACGTTCATGGACTGTGTCCTTGTGTGTGGTGTTGGCAGTCACACTGCTCCGTGGGACCGCTACATGAGAGAGCTGAAGTAAGGCAGTTGTAGAGGCTAAGAGGCTAGATGGAGTCCTTGGCCTCTTGCTGACATTTACTCATCCAAGCAGAGTATCCATTTGTGCTGTTACTGTTAGAAGGGAAGAGCAGGCTGTTCTATTCAATGGCTTTTTTCCTGTAATCCTTTGTAACAATAAAAAGCCTGTCGTCTCTCAGTAATTCTGTCAGAACTTTGGGGAAGAAGGACTACATGTGAAACTCGAAGCCACAGTTGTTTTATGAAATCAGTTATTGTTATTATTTGGTAGGGTATTTTGATCCCTCAGAAGGAATTAATCTGAATTTCAGATTAGGAATGCCTTTTGCAGTTTTACAGTTGTCCAGTAGGACGGATGTTTGTCTGTAGCTGTCAGGCACCAGCTGTCAGGCACCAGCCTTTTTGTTTATTCCCTTTGAACTCATTGATAAAAATGCATTTGTGTACAGAGTGATGGAACACTTGCTGCTTTAGAGGGGCCATTCTTTTATCTGTCAGTAGGACCACATCTAGCTTTAGAGAGGCCATTCTTATATCTGTCAGTAGAACCACATCTAATTTAGTAACATAATGTGTGTTGAGTCCAATGAGTGTATCACTGTGTATTTTCTTCCTTAACACTTGGCATTAAGTAATCTGGAGCACAGTGAAATATTTATTAATGCCAAAACATACATGATGCCATACATCTCCTTAAAACTTGATTATGTGATATGTTTCTGTATCTAATGTGTTAACTGCATTACAAGAGAATAGTAAAAGAGGAGGAGAGGATTTTAAGGGAGTGATTTCAAGAACTGAGAGTATCTAGCAGGATAAATATGCATGAAAAATTGGAACAGCAGAAATGAGGAAAAGCCAAAAAATACATACAGAATTGGGGAAACAAAGTAGCAGACATGATAGAAGTGATGTGAGGACAAACGGGGCTTTCAAAATTGATTTTTCTATCTGTAATGGCAGTAGTAAAACAGGTAGGTGAGACTGAGGTAGCTGGAGCTGAAGATGTATCACCAGAGGAAGTTGTTGTGCCTACAGTTAGTTGCCCATAGCTGTCAATGAAATTAGAAGGAACTACATATAAAATGGGTTCAAAACAGTGTTCTCTGTCACAAGGCACATTTAGTTTTTGGAGCTCATATTCTTGTGGACAGTCAGGTGATAGGACAGGAGAAAGTATTGCACCTTCATATTATTAACAACTCTCACAGTGGAAGAGGGGGTACATGCACACACATACATATGTATCGTTAGAAGAAGGGAAGGAAACTGTTTCAAATGCAATGTAAAATGCTTTCTGAATGGGATATAAGCTCTTGTGACTCGGGATATAAACCAGCTTCTCACCAGTGTGTTCAGGAAGCAGATTTCCCTGCAAGCCAGTTCTTCTGTTACCATCTACCTGCAAGGCTTCATGAACCTTTCTGTGTATCACTTGGCTTTATTTTCTGTCTTTTTACCTGTGGTGCCTGGAGAATGCTTTCTTTGTTCCCAGTTAGGTTGATTCTCAAATTCTCCATAACTTTGCAAGAAAAAGTCAAGTTCTTGACAAAAATGAAATGGAAATACATCATCAAAAAGGAAAAAATAGGATAGTGTTAAGTAAGCAGCTTTTTAAAATTTGGTACCTGTGTTTATGTTGGAGGCTGGCAGGATAATGTGATTTAATTCTTGGCTGTAGATTTAAAAATCCTAGAAATATAAATGGTTCTCTGCTGCTTCAGTTACTTCTGGGAAACGCTTATTTCTTAGATTTCTAGTCTATGGGTTGAACTAAGGAAGTTCAGTATGTTTTATTCCAAGTTCAGCTTTTAAATGTCGCGCTGTCTCTGTAAAATGTGTAAGAAGCTGCGTTGAATTTCCCTTCCCCCACTTTTAAATAAAATTCCTTTAGGAGAAAAAAAAATGGAAGCTTCTATGTTATACTGAGTAATTATGCCCCCTGGGAAATAGAATATAAAGATCTTTAAAATCATTCAACTGAGAGAACAAGCACTTTAACTTTTGCCTCGCAGGAGTCATGTATTACATTATCAGCTACTTGCTCCAGTGTCAGTGTGTCATGCCTTGCAGGTTAGCAGGTTTGGCAGAGGAAATGAAACCCAGTCAGTTACTGCAGGATTTATAGTAGACCTGCTGTTGCAGGAAGTGGTGAAAAGTTGATTGATAGTCTGAGGCAAAACTCTACAACAAGAAACAGGATGTATGTTTGTTATTTTATACCCGTTTTCCCCTCTGCCCTCCCACCTCCATTTTAAGGTACTCTCTTACTTTCTGTTCTGTCTATTTATAAATCCATGATGCACTTTCCTGGTAAAGCATGTGCTGGCTTCAAAACACTTGAGGAAATGGATATGGCTGTACCAAAGATTTGAAGCTGACATAGTGTGCTTGCCTTATTAGAGGCATTTATCTAAATGGTCCTGATATTTCTGTTGAATTATGTTTCAGTTGAGTTACAAGTGAAAGGTAAAGCGCATCTGCAGACAGAGCATTGAATATCTCCTGCTGTCATGGGTGCACCAAGCTAGCTGTGAAAGGAGAATATATCACTGAGATGGACCTGATCAGCTATTTTCTGTCGGTTCATCTGCATTTAACACACGTATCTGGAAGGGTAGTAAAACAGAATTATTTTGCTGCATATAAACTTAATCCAGCAAGCAACATAGTGCAGAGTTCTCTGCTAAAGGCAGCAATCCTGAAAAGGTTTGTTCTGAAATCCATTTTCCCTTACTGTGCACTGCTGAAACATCAAAGAAGCAGTATCTTTTCCGAAAGTGTCACCGAAGACTTTCAGTGGGTTATTGTCTAGCCTTGTGGGAAAAGTTACCCAAGATAATAATAATTATGAATACTTTTGAGGGTTTTTTTTCCCTGTAGCATCTACTTTTACAGTCATAACTGAAGAAGTTCTTTGCAAACCAAGTGAATAGTGGAAATGTTTAAGTTTTGTGTTCCCGTTATCAAATGGGAAAGTTCTATTTGGAAAGTTCAATAATATGTCTTGTTCTTTGTTAAAGGTCAAAAAAGTTGGCTACACTCTCTGAATCCTTGCAGAAAACCACACTTACTAAGTCCCACATAGGATTTGAACTAGAAGAGCTGGAAGCAGCAGCAATACTAGTACAAGAGGAAGAGGGTGCCTTAAAAGCTGCTGGCACAGTTTCCAAGCAACAGCTGCCTTCCTCTGAGTGGGAGACAAGTGACTCTGAAGAATCAAGCAGTACTTCATCATCTGAGACAGAAGGCTCTGATTCAGAGGAGCAAGAGTCCTCAACCAGTGAAGATGGGAAAATAAATTCTTTACAAGGCACGCTTCAAGAGGAGAGGACAGCTCCACTTATTGACTGTAATGGATTAAGGCAGGGCACAGACACTTCGACGTTTGAGGTTAGTGATGAAAAATCAAAGGTTTATTTGCAATCTACATCTCTTCCTGGAAAACTGATAGGAGAATTAGAAAAGCAAATGCACACTGCAATTAGACTTTCAGAACAGCCTGAAGGATTGGCTAATGCAGGCTGCATTTTGCAGGAACAAGAAGAAAACTGTGTATCTGAACCTGACAGATATTCACGAGATGCTACTGGGAAGGGAGGTTTCATGGAGGTGTCTTCAAAGACAAACCCATTGCTTTTTTCTTTGTAGCACAAATGAAGATGAAGACTAAAGGACTGTGTTAGAACATGGTGTGACCCACTAGCAACACAGCTCATTGCTATAATAAGGTGTTCCCAAGGCTATCCTGAGCTGCAGAAAGAAGTTGATGTTTTTCTTCTTTGGTGTGTTGACAGTTTGGAGGACAAGATCCTGAAAAGAATTGAAATGACTGTATGATAGACACCTTCATAGTTAGATTTTTATTTTTCTTCTCTGATTCAACAGGGTCTCAGGTTTGATCTCTGCATGTTGTGAATGTGTAATTTCAGTAAACTTCTAGAAACAGTTTTCATTAAGCTTATTCAGTAGTAGAATGATGTCCTAATCAAATACAACTGAAATAAGTTATAGCACGATTTTAGTTATCTTTAGCTCTTGGGATTTACTTGGAAAATATCCTCATTATGTTTGTGTGAACTGGTTTATGACATTTTGCTGCATGTTTTTTACATTTCAAAATGCTTTACTACTTCAAAAATAATGGTTATAACTTGAAAATTCTAAATAGTGCTGACAAATTATTTTTAAATGTTTTCTATTTTTTGTACAAAATAAAGGAAATTTCTTTGTCAGCAGTATGAGATGGAAAGGTTACTGCTTATATTTCTAGAAGATAGAATGTCTATAACTTATATTTCTGCAGTTCTTATGTAAGTTGTTTCAGCAATTTTGTCGTTCATTCTTTTGTGCTGTTTTTGAAATGTTTCCACATGTGGACACTGCTGTTGCTCTTTGAAGAACAGAAATCCTAATTATTTCTTTCTGCATGCGCTCTTAATGTTGCCCCAGTAATGTTAACCAAAATGAAGAAACAACATGGTACAGCGGTCTTGAGTATAGGACTGAAAGCAAACCTGTGCTGTCTAGACCTGGCTTTGTTATTAGTCTGTGACGTAGCTTTGTCCAACTCATTTGCTCCTTTTTGTCTTTATAAGGTTAAAATAATCCAGTCAGCATATTTTGTGCTAATTTCTGTTACCTATAGATAAGATTCTTGAAATCGGCTGGCTACTGCAAATGATTTGCTGCTATTCAATCTCTGCAAAAGGATTTGGGAGGGAGGCAGGATGGGACATGGACCACCGGGTTTGGTTCAGCGGTCTGGCAAAAGAGGAACGCCTAATTCATGCCTCTGGAGGAACAAGCTGTTGATTACTTTTCAACCTGTTTACTATTAAAAAGTGTATAAAAATCCTAAGCTTAAAGACTTATTCTTCACTGATGTTACACGCTGCTGGAAATCAGCAGGCTGTCTCTGTTCCTGCACTGACTCCTGTTCGGTGAGAACCGCAACCCTGATCTGCCAATATTTTTTATGTTCTTAAATACCTACCGGTCGCTTAATCAGTCACTGTGTTCCGTTTCCCAGGGGAGGAACCTTTACCATCTTGTGTGTCAGTAAGCACTTACTCTTCTAAATGCTAGCAATAAAACCTACACTGTAGCTGCAATTACGCAGCATATGTCAGAGAAGGGGAAAAATGCACTTAAAAAAACCCCCTAACCCTTCTCCCACTCTCCCCAAATTACACGTATGAACTCTGAAACTTCCTTCAGCTGAACATGGGCTGGAGAAAGCTGTATTAGTACAAGTTAGGAAATACAAACTGTGAAAATTGATAGGTATTTGTAATACGCCAGGTCTTCCGTATGCTCTTCCCCCTCACCTTCAGCTTCTCCCTTCTACCATTTCATGGCAGGCTGTTGAGGAGAATGTTCCTCTTTTTCCAGCAGACCTGCTTACTTGCAGGGCCTGGCTGCCTCTTCGGAAGTGAGGACATCTTTAGTGAATCTTTTTGTTCTTTCCTCTGTGTGCCTGTAAGCATGGTTTCTTTATGCTATTTGTGAGCCTTTTCCATCTGTCTGCGTGAATCCAGTTTGGGTGTAAATATCTTCAGTGTCCATACAGTGTGATGCCGCAATAATTGCCAGATGAGAACATGTCCTGCACGCAGGTGTTAACTCCCAGGTAACTTCGATGTCATTGGTGTCCTCACCTTTGAGACCCAGCATAGTTGAGCTCTGTTTCTGCCTCTGAAAACATACCAGTGCCTGCTTGCTTCCCGCAGGTCTGTAGTGTGCTGTCTTACCTTCTGCTTCTGACCTGCTATTCCTCTGCACGTTGGCACCTGGGGAAACGTGCTGTGGTGTGTTATACCCTGAGGCCCATTCCCAGGTTTCTTCCCCTTTTTGTCCAATGTTGATGTTCATAATTGCCTTTTTTGCAAAACTATTTACTGATTGTGGAGCTGATAATGAATGCTGATAGTTATATGTTGATAGACAGCAATTTTATGTGACCATTGTAGTGGTGGGGTGGGGAATTTTTCCCCATTGGGTGATAACGCAGCCACATGTGAAATTCTTATCCAGCACACCCAGAGTACTCAGGATGAGCAATGTCTGTATGAAAGAGAAGCCTTGCTTCTCCAAGAAGAACGCACAGAGACACTTCTAAAAGAAAAGTGGAGCTCTGTAACCTTGTTTAGCCAAAAGTGAGGCTTGCTGAATCCATGAACCACAAACTCTTGAGAAAAACAAAAAACTCAGAGCCCAGACCCCTCAATCCCCTAAGCTGTGGTGGGTTCTGAAAGGAGTGAGTGAACTCAAATAAAGAGTCTAATTTATGTAGAGGAGCTATTTGGGTGAATCCATAGGAATTGTTCTTATGCAGGTTTTCCAGGCTGGAAATTGGTTGGTATATGAGGAACTCAATACATTTGTAGTTGGTTCTGATGGTTTTAAAATTCTCCTTGTTTCTGATGCCCCTCCCCACCCTATCCACCCAAGCTTATTTGTTGCACAGCCAATACTTTGTTTTAAGGCATTTGTTGCTCATCATCATAATCAGTCCGAAGGGAATAGAACTGCAGTGTCTGGACAAAATTCCTACTGAAAATGTTTGAATCTGAGCTGAGCCTGACCGGGGAAGACCTGTGGCATTTTGCTGGAGGAGGGGAAAGTGAGTTGTCTGAGGTGTATGGAGTGCTCGGGGGGAGAGGTTAAATGGAGTTGAAATTGTAACTTAATGTCTTTATTATTAATCAATGAACTTTATATTAGAGATTTAGGCTAAATAGAGCGTTTTATCCTGACCTTATGTTGTGGCAGTGGTGCAGAGCTCCCCTGAAGCCAGCTAAGGTGGCCGTGGGAAGCTGGCTCCAGGGAATGTCCTAACGCTTCACCGCCGCAGTAGACTGTCGCTGGGACTGCACTGGCCTCCGTTTTTACCCAGATCCAAGTAAGGGCAAGGTCTCGTTCCCACCCCCACATCTTCACAGCAATTGTTGTGAGCTGTCTGTAGAGGAAGCTGCTCTCCCTCGATAAGTGAATGGCAGCAGCCTGGATTCATGCCTGAGGCCCCAGGGGAGTCTGTTCTCCATCCTCGCTGCTGCCTGGAGTGCTGCTCCTGCCAAGGATAGCAGGAGAGGGATCTGTGGGCCCTGTTGGTGCTGTCGGTGGCGCATGTGCCAGCCCTGCTGTCTTGAGCTGCCCAAGTGTAACAGAGCCCTGGTAAATGAGAACAAAGGCGAATCTGATGCTCTCAGGCCTTGGCTCTGCTGCTTGGCAGGACTGAGGGGGCAGCACTATGTGTGTGCGGAGGGAGGGAGGCCCTTGCATACAGGAGTTGGCTCGGAGAGAATAGAGATGCACTTGTGTTAGGGAGATGCTTGTTCGTGTAGTACTTTAAGGTGTTAAAAGCTACAAGTGAAATACTGGAAACAATCAGAAGTAACTAAACAAAACTGGTTTGGTTTTTTCTCCTTTTTTTGTTTTGATGGGGATAGTGTGACCCATGGGACATTGCCATCTTTTCATTTTTTTCCTTAATGGAAAATTTAGTGCTGAATTGATTAAATATTCACCACCACCACCACCTTTTCTTAATTCCAAACAGCTTTCTGAAAAGTTTGGGAAAGTTTTGCTCAATATCAAAAGATGAAAGCATCAATTAGATTTGATTTACTACAGTAAATGATAAATATGGCAAAGAAATTGATTCATAGCACTGGAGTGAAGGGGCCAGGCAACCCTCTGCCATTGACACAGCTGAATATTGTCAAAGCCTGAGCTGACTGTCTCAAGGCTGGAGAAAACAAACAGGGAAACACATGTCAAACAGATAAATAGCTCTGCTGTTTAGAGATCTCCTTGGAGGCCATTTGTCTCCAAGATAAGGAAGAATGCACTCCAAAGCTGTGAGAAGATAAGCTGGGAGAACAAAATGAATGTGGAATTGCTATGGTCGTACTTGGGCGTTCACACACGGAAGCAAATACCGGTACCCCCACCTGGGGGATCTCTACAGTGAGTAGGGTGCAGCACCCAGGGCAGTGTCTAAGGTGAACTTGCAAGCTTTTCTTTAATATTTCAGATATTTACATCTTTATAGCATACAAACAAATAGTATTGGTGTCAGTTGTCTTAGCAAGTCACTAATTTTAGAAGTATTTTCTGAGCCTGTCGTGGATCGATTTCTCTCCTTTTTAGTGGTAAGTGGGCTGCAGCCTGTGGTATGTGGGCATGTGTGAGGCATGATTTTGCATTGACACAATAAATTTGGGTCTGTAGTATCATGGTACCCATAAATCGTACGATTTTTTTATTCTTAGGTTTTGGAGAAGTGACAGCACTGCTTCCACAGGTACTGCATTTGGAGATGTGAGTTAGATCATATCTGAAATGCATTTGGTAATGTTGGTTTGCATTTCATTAAACATTTTCTTGTAATCAAAATCTGCAATACAATCGAGCACAGTTGGCATTTTGGAGTGCGTGAGGACAAGAACAAAAGCTGTGTCCCTTAGGTGAGGACTAAAATGTTTGCAGAGCTCCATGAAGGAGGTGAGCTCTGACCCAACAGCCTGTCATTTCTGTGGGAGAAGCTTCCTTTAGTCAGGTAGTGCTGGTTAGTGATTAGCGTGGAAAAGAATAGAAAGTTTCAGGTTTATAGACTAGCAAGGTCAGCCAGGTGGTAACCTTACTAACCAGTAACCTCAGGAGCTCCGTGGCCACTCTTTGTCTTCGCTGTTGATGTTCTGAGTGACTTTGCAAATCATTTTTCCAGGTTTCACAGAGGTATCTAGCCTAACTCGGGAAGGTCCAGACTTTGGAAAGGGAACACAGAAATACAGTAAAAAGGAATAAAGCTCAAATCTGAGAGCTGAGATTTCTTTCTCTGCTACTGACTTGTGCTGAGCAAGGGCAAGAGGCTAAAATCTACAATTTCTGATGTACTCTTAAATACCTTTCTACGTATCGGTATCCGAGTGTCTGACTCAAAGCTGTCGGTGCTTTGGGAGCTGCGGTTCTCACCCACACCAGCTGGAGTCACTGCTCCTCTAAACTCCTGAAAATTAGACAAACCTGGCCAAAATTGGATACTGGAAACCTCTTTAAAAATATAACAAAAGGATGTGGCTGAAGACTTGGCCCTCTGTTCCACTGTGTATTGATACCTCTGTAAAATGGCCCTCTTAGACCTCTGCCCAGGGGTATCTGAGGCCTCATCTCCACTTGAACAATATTGTGGTGGTTGTCTCTTGGAAAGGTCCTGTTCTTGGGCGATCCCCAGGCATAGCCTTGCTTCGAGTCACTAAACCAGGATAAAACCCGCTGTGCATGCACGAGACAGTTTCTAGCACTGGAAACAGATCCCTGGTGTTTCTTCTTGGCAGACACATCACCTTCTTTGAAGAGCGTGGAAATTTAATAGACTCTCTCATTCTCGTCACAGATTTGCTTGCACTGCTTTTCTCTGTGCACGACCCTGCTTTCAGCACAGAGCCCCCCTGCTCATGTGCTGAGCTGCTCCTGGTGGTCCCATCTCTGAACGTCACTCCCCTCATTGCCTCGCCTGTTCACAGGGCACTTGTCTGCAGTACACCTGCTCTTTATGTTGATATATTTTGCTTCTCGTGCCTCTATTCTGCCACTTGGATCTGGTGAGACTGTACTGTCTCTTGCTTTTCACAGGGTGGGAGCTGCAGGGGGTGAAGGAGAAGAGAGAAGCTGCTGGGCCGGGATCATGGAGCCAGTGTTGATCTTAACGCTGTGGCTGGGGAGCGACGGGAGGAGAAAGTTCAGCAGCCGGTTTTGTCAGGAGACAGCAACTGTGTGTGCTTGGCCTCTGCCATGCAAGCTTTGGATTTCCGTGAAGGTCAGGGAGGGCTGCTGCTTGCAACAAGGATTTTGCAACCTTCGGTTGTGCTTTTCGGTCTGGAGTCAGTGGTAGGGTGAGTGGCAATAAACATCGTTCTCTCTAATTATGGATGTGTGAGAGATCTGGGAGTATAACTCATAAATGGTAATGAGATGTTTAAGGCATAAATCAACTGCATATCAAGATGAGAACAAACTTCCCTCAGCTGTACTCCAAATAGTCCAAGTAGTGACCGGATTGTGGCACCCTACCTGCTAGGGCTGTAATTACTTCTCGTCTCATGTCCACAATTTTTGGCAATTATGCAGAAATATCCCATTTCCTGCAGTAAATAAATTGGGATTCGTGTTTTGCCTTGATGTAACTCCTCCTCCTCTAATATGCTGCATTGTCCATTGATTTGCCTAATTATGTGTATTACAACCGCATAAGGCGCAGGGTAGCAGCAGGGGTCCATACTGTGGAGAGGAGGAGGGTGATTGCTCCATCTGTTCCTCCGAGCTGCCGGGAGAAGCATCGGGGAGTGAAGTGGGAAACGGAGGGAAGGAATTACCATTTAGTGCAGGTGCCTCTGGAAGGGGAATCCCACTGCCAGGTGCTGGCAGGCAGCTCTCCTGAGCTCCTTGCGTGCTTAATTACCCTATAGCGAGACTTCCCATCTCAAATTAAAGCAGGCAATTGCAACTGAAGCCTTGAAACAAAATGGGGAGTGTAGCAGCGCTTAATCTATTTCACTATAGAGACCTGCATTTCTCATTCAGCAAGATTCATGCCCCATTCGGCTGAATTTAAAAGCAGTTACCTGGAATTAGATGATTAATTTAAAAATCTGAACGTAGAAGTGTAAAAGCAGACAAGGTCAAAGCATCTGAGCCTGGGATTCAGTGATGATAGTCTAAAAAGCAAGTGCGATACTTTGGATTTAGGAAGAAGTTGCTGAGGACTATCGGAGCCAGAGTGGGGAGTACCAGGCAGCGCACGGGGATGAGCTGTCATTGCTTTTCAGTATTTGCTGTCCTGGATAAGGAGCTTAATGACCCCACAGCTGCTTCTCCTGTTCACACTCTCAGGATTGCTGATGGATCAATAGTAGCAATAGGGTAACGTGTTGCTCTCCTGCTGATTTCTGCTAGGCTGCTAACAACTGGAAGCGGGTAACTCATCAGATCAGTTTGTCTGTTAGTCCGACTGGAAAATACCCGAGGAATAAAAAATGGGCAGAATGTGCTGTGGGCCATTGTAACGAGTAATGCACAGGGACTGTTAACGCCCTGGGAATAATGCACTTGGAAGGGGGAAGACTATCAAGGTTAAAGTCGTGATGTGCATCCTTTTGTGTTTTAAATTGCCTTAGCACTTTTTTGCGCAGTTCTGCACCTCGAAACAGCACTGTGAGGAGCTACACACCGTGTGCATCCCTGCAGGTTTGACTGTGTCCATGTGCTATCTCCTAACTTTGCTGTACTTGACAGATTACTCAGGAGTTGCTAGTCCTGTCATCAGTTTAGGAATTAAATTGTCTGGAATGAACACATAACCAGGACTGCAATAGAAAGGTGAGATTTTTGGTTCATCCTTCCAATCAGCTTCCCACGCTGCTTTACACCTGCCCTGAGCGACCGGTCTGTGTGTGCCTGGTGCCTGTAGCTGGGGTAAAGGAGTGAGCTGAAGTTGCTTCTCCCGGAGTCCTGGTGTGAGTTACAACACTTCATGTGCTTTTCTTCCTAACTCTGTGGCCCGTGTGCCCCGCAGGCCTGCAAAGCAACGCAGTGCCTGCTGCTTTGGGAAGTGGCGGAGGCACAGGAGCAGAAATGTTGGCATTCCTGGGAGCTCGCTGTGGCACCGCGTGGGAAGGATCACGGCTTCATCTGCAGTGACGCACCAGGCTGTATCAAAGTCAGAGTTGCGAGGATCATCTACGAGAGCTATGAAACTAAACCGAGGTGCCTGGCAGCGCTCCAGTCATTCATCCGTGGTCTGAAGTATTAGGCAAGGATTTGGTGTGGGGCGCCGGCGGAAAGTTCCCTTTTGTCTTCAGATATCCCACAGCAAACTTCATCAGTCACGGAGGATCTGTAGGGTCTGTGAGAGTAAGTGGAATAGTACTGTCTAAAAATTTGGAAAAATCTTTATTCCAAGAAGATAACTGATGCTAACG
This sequence comes from Ibycter americanus, assembly GCA_035590275.1. Lineage (NCBI taxonomy): Eukaryota > Metazoa > Chordata > Aves > Falconiformes > Falconidae > Ibycter > Ibycter americanus. The sequence continues at coordinate 19,251,327 of JAVJGI010000050.1, read as the reverse complement.
TGGTTATGCTCTCAAATCCTGAGGGATTTGAGTTATGAATAATTAGTGATGTCTTTCCTGAACCTATTCTATATTGCTGAAACAGTAAGCTTGTGGACCCTTAACGACCCTAATGAAAAGTCCTACATCGCGTTTTCCTTATTAACTGCAAAGCTGACTGGATGTCAATGAATATCCAGCACAGGCGGCAAAGGAAGCGTGTGTGTGTGTGTGTGCATAAGTGTGTGTCTGTGTGTTAATCAATTTGCTTTTCAAAGTGGCTAAAAACAAAAGTCTGAGGAGTTCCCCCTGCGAGGTGATTTCCCTGGGCGCTGCTCAGTTCGTAGCCTCGGTGCTAACTGCTCCTTGCGCTAATGGTATCCTCTCACCAGAGAAAACATCTACTTCAGATCTGAAGTGGTTGGCAGAAGCTGTAATTGAGGTGTGAAGTGACTTTCCACACAAGAACCTGCCTTCCAGTGTTGGGCTCCTCGCTTGTCTCACCGCAGAATGCTGTTAACAGAGACTCTTCAGCAATTAGCTGCTTATAAATGGGCTTGGAAGCCTGTTTCTATTTCCACTTTTCTGTTTGGATTGCTAATCCTCCAATTTGCACCTTAAATCCCTTAAAATAAAACAAATATGGAAATGTTATTGCACCAATTGCAGTAATAAATGTAAGAGAACAAAATATGTGTAATGTAAATAAATATTTTTGGGCCCAACTTTATTACAACCAAACTGCAATTAATATTTTTTTTTTAAAATACTGATAGTTACTAGAACAGGAATTCTGAGGCTTAGAAATATGGTTTAAGATCATTTTTGCCTAACGAATCATCAGCTTTATTAATTTAGTACAGATTTATATGGGAAAAAGAGAAACTAAAGAAAATAGTAATGTATTAGGTTGGTAGGAGGTATGATTCAAATTAATCTGAGGATGCGGGTGAAGTCCCAGACCACTCGTTTAAAAGAATCGGTTGGATTTTTGGCAAGTCATGGGAAGATATTTTCATTGATAATGCGATACAGACCCTGACGCACGTGTTCGCGTGCATGGGAATGCAGGAGGCGTTGTGCTGGGAGCACCAAGCTGCGAGTCTGTTGCCTGCTGCCTGGCTTCGGGGATCGACGTCTGCCTTCCCTGGGGGCCTCTGACCTAGGCAGGCCCTGCAGAAAGGTCTAGAGTTGCAGTGCTGGGTTTTCCTGGCTGCTAATGTTGCTTTAATACAGCCCCAAGTTCCCTGAAAGTGGCCAGGTATTTCCGCTGGATCCAACCCCAGGCACAAAAGAAGAAATCGGGATTGGGGAGGAGGGTGTGGGACGTGGGACAGGTAATTTTGGCTCGTTACTCTGCTGCTGTTTTCTTGAGTGACCATGGGCACCTTCCTCATGCTCCTGACACCCCTTAAAATGGAAACAGTAACGCTTCCTTGCCGTGCAGCAGTGCTCCCCAGTTAAAGGTGTGAAAGAGGTGAAATCTGTGGTCATACTCTATTTTTGTCTTAAACTTACATTTTACTTACAAATTCCTTACGCTATACCATTGATTGATCTGTAATTTAACTGGATGATGTAGTGTAACTAGGGCTGAATGTTGCAGGAAAACAGTGACAGCTACAAGCTGTAGCTGTCGAAGCCCCACTGCAACATAAATATTAGATGGATGTTTTATAGATTAGGGAGAATGGGCTGGATGACTGACAGCGATGGGGAAAACGTAAGTGCCTGTAGACATCCAATGCTGGAAATGTGGTTTGGGCGCTAAACTGACCATTGCATTACACAAGCAATTACAAGCTGTGTGGTAAGCAGATGTGAACTCCAGGGAGGTTTTAAGCTGGTGTAATGCACGCGTGAGGTAAGGCAGAAGAAGATACACAAAACTCCCCTGGAGAGCACGAGCCGTGCACGCCGGAGTCCCAGCTGGATTTGGTCCATGAACGTGACGGTGTAATGATGCTGTGGTGAGCTGGATGCTGCCCAGTGCCTGCCGCTTGCCTGCTGCCAGCCCGGACCGCTGCTCTGGAGGCGTTGCTGCTGCTGGGCGAGCACCCCAGCTGCGGGGCTGTGCGAGCAGGCGTGGCAGCAGGCACAGGGCAGGTTTGCTGCCTGTGATGGAGCCCGGGGGGGCTGTGTTTCATCCATCCTAAAGATGCAACAACAAGGTGTTAAAACAAAGTGTCTGTGGAGGCTGGCTGTGTGCTCAGCGCAGGAGATGCTGCGGTCCCGTGGGCTGTGCTCGTGCTTTCTGTGGTGTGCCCTGAGCTCCAGGTCTTCCAGCTTTGATGAGACTCGTGTGCTGAAGGAGAGCCACCTGTGAGGGCAAGGGCATTGTGCTTAGGTGAGGGACAGGAGAATCCTTTCCTTTGCAGACTCTGCTGTGGCTGCTGCTGTTTCGTCCCCCAAGCTCGACCTCGTGTCCTTACAGCAGCCTGGCACGGCAGATTCCATAGAGCAAGAGGCTGGGAGCTCTGCCAGAGGTGAGACCGCAGCTTTCCTGGCCTCTTCCCTCACTGTTAAGTTTACATCTTGCTTTGGGGAACATAGACAGGAAAAAATGGACACATTTCGGCTTGAACTTAAAAATAAGCTGCTGAATTGCAAATTCCGTTGGCTCCAAGGGATGCCGAGGTGCCCAGCAGTGGCCTCTGCCTGCTGCAGGAGGGGTGGGAAATCGAAACCTGGAGATTTCACAGGCAACAAAGCGTTGAGGCCCGAAGAGCTATGTAAAACAAACTGAAGAACTCAATGAAAAAACTTTTCCAAGTCACCAGCCTGTATTTTCACTCCACCCTAGTCCAAAACCAGCCCCTGGCAGTTATTTGCTGGCTGAGATTAGTACGTGGGCGTCTTTAATCTCAAATGCTAAACTGGAGAAGCAGTTTCGGTTTGTGCAAACCCGCCTGTGTTCGCTGTGAGTTCCGATTCTCTTTTTCCGTTACTTTTTCCCTATTGCTACAACAATTAATTAAGAACGGTTCTGCTGAACCCTGTTGATTCATTTGGCACTTGGAGCTTAATGAGGTGTAAACCTGCAGACTGCAGCAACGGTATAGCTAACATGGTAATTTATATCAATTGGTGTGATTAGTCCAGGTCCTCAATCACCGCATTGTTTCTCCACGCAATCTGTCACAGCCCTAACAGGGGGACCTTAATGCTGCGTTTCTGTTACATTGGCAGTAATGTTCTCGAGGTGCTGCTAACAAGGAAAGTACAACTCATGTGATGTTTTGAGAATAGCAACATACAAATTGCTTTTGTAATAACATGTACTTTTCACTCCAGAGATGACTGAGATCCAGGCATCAGAACTGCCTGCTGTCTAATTTCTGTTTGCAGTTACAGCAGCTGCGGGTCTGGTGCGCGGGTACCTGCTGGAGGTGGAGCTGCCCGCTTCGGTTGGTGCGGCGTTTTGGGAGGGTTTTCTTTCGAGACATAGCAAGCACCTGGCCGCAGGTCCTCGTGGCTTCAGACTGTTAGGAGCCCGCCGTGACAGGGCTGTGAATATCACTTTGCGGGTTGCCGTGTTCACTGTGCCTTGACGGTATTATTCATCGGTAACTACTAGTTCTGCAAATTCAGCCCAGGGACGTTGGAGCCACCCTAGATTTTTTCTCCCTCATATCACCCATAGCAGAGGGGTCGGGTAGAGCACAGCAAGGGCTGTGTGACCTCTCTGCAACCACACGCACCCCAGTTATGTCATTAGTGATGCCGCTGCGTCCGATTAACTTCCATGTTGTAGCAAATATGCAACTATTCAGAGTTTTGGAAATTATTTTAGTGGTGGGGTATGACAAGGAATAGAAGGAAATGCTCCCTTTGGGCAGCCTAGGCTCAGCAAAGCCAACAGAAATGAATGGCTGCATCTCTGCTGTTCAAAAATAATCGGTTTACGGGATAAGCATTCCGATAGGCAGTGCAGTTGTGCAGGCTCTGGTTTGCAAGTACGTTGCCTGTCACCTCCAGATATCCCCGTACACGTGTGCCTTGTTTGTGCCCTTCGTTGTACGAGGAGGGCACTTTGTGGGCCACCAGCGAGCCCATCGCTGTATCCTGGCTCGGGGCAAGGGCTGGGATGAGCAGCAAAACCCTGAGTGAAAGCTGCTGCTGCAGGCAGAGGAGTGTCAGAGCATAGCGGGGTGTGCGAGGAGTTACTGTGTGGCAGCGGCACAGCGGCTTAGGGGAGGGCAGTAAATCAGTCCTGGTAATGGGGCGTGTTTTAAATCAGCCTAATTGAGTTGGTGCAGTTTGTATGGAGATGGTGCTACTTTTGTTTAATTTTTTTGGCCTGGTCAATGGAAAAACAAACAAACCAACACCCCCCCCAGCTGAAACCAGGAATACGAGAAATTGTGCTACAGCTAAATAAACCCACCTTAAAGTATTCCCTTAAGGTGGTGCCCTAAAAAGGTTAAATGAATACATAAATAAACCTAAAAAGCAGTACAAATAAGGTAAAGATCTTTTTAATGTTCACGGAAGCAGCAGGAAACTTTAAAGTTGATTCTTATGGAAAAGAAAATCTGTTATGAATTCTGCATATTCGATGTTAATGCTTTTAGAGTGAGCAGTGAGGCACGGGCAGATCCATTTCTGTACCGGGGCTCCTCCGTACTGCTGGAGTTGTGTAAATGAATTTTAACACCCTTTCCATTTTCAGCACAGAGGGTCCTTAGAGTAAATGGGTGTTTGACCCGGAACCGCTGAGAGTAGCATTCACTTTGGGCCTATGTGTAGAGAAATACAATCTATTTCAATGATATTTAAACTAATGAGCTTTTTTAGATGTTTTTGAAGCCCTTTATAGGGGTTCAGTCATGGGACAACATGCCACCGGGCACAAATGCTCATTTACTCTGCAAAATGTCAGGGAATGGTCCATCTATTAGTAAAACACATTTTGTTTGATTTTTAAGAACAGATTTCCATAAATTACCAGCCTGAGAAATAAAATAAATCAGCAAGCTATTCAGTGAAATCTTAAATGTTAATTGAGAATCACGGGAGTGACTCGAGCCAAAGGAGAGGCGTGGGGGGGGGCGAGCTGTCGGGGTGGCTCCGCTGGGGGGTTGCTCACAGGCTGTGTCATGGTGTGCTGCACCGGCAGGTCTCCTACGAATATGTTCACCCCAGGTCTGTTGTAACTTCTGCTGTGGGGACCCTGGCAAGAAACGTGCCCGTGGCTGGGCAGATGTCCTGCCACCCCGAGGGGGTTAGCTGGCTGTACTGGGGCTGCTCCTAGGAGCAGCTTGGACAGCCTGGAAGTGAAGAAGTGAGCCCTGGGGAGGAGGACAATTCAGAAACTGGGGACGAGAAAGGTCAAATGAGTCACCGTGGCTCCACCCTGAGTGTCTTGGTGCAGGCACTTGAATTACATCATGTGTAAGCTGGTATCTATAAGCTTAGCCGTCTTCCCTGTAGACCTGGTCCAATTTTGCGTGTCAGGATTGTTCCTTGCATGTTCCTTTCTACACAGTTATTTTGCTCAATATTCTATGTATTTATTTTGCTAGACGAAGGTTGCCCTTCGAGAGAAGATGGTTTCTAGCACTGGTGCGTCTGCGGCCAGCTTGAGCTGCTCACATTTTCAGCATCCCCAGAACTTTCCAGGACCAAGGAGGGAAAAGTGTACTGTCAAGTCATTGCATCAGGGAACATGGGAAGGGAACAGGCCCTGCAAGGTCCGTTTTCCTGCCCTCAGGCAGGTTGATCTGTGTCAGAATCATTGCCAGCAGCTGTTTATTTAACCCATTCTTGAGCTCTGCCAACACTGGAGATCTCACAGTGTGTCGCTGTCAGCACCATTACAGCTTCAGCCACAGCCTGTGGCATGGATGTATTGTTATACAAGTGCTTCATAACAAGGACCGTGGGTTTCTCTTCCTCTCATTATCAGCAGTAGTGATGTGCAGCTCCTTTATGCCACGGAATAGCAGTAGCAGAGGGAGGAGGCAAGGGCAGCAATTAAATCTGTGCGAGTCCTCTCTGTGGGCAAACCCTGAGGCTGCTCAGTGCCGGAGTGGGACCCTGGATCTGACACCCCCACCCCCACCCCCCCATCTCCTTTCTTCTTCCTTCTCTCACATGAAATGGTTTGGGATTTTGCCATCCATCCACCTCCCAGGTCTCGGTCCGGGGCAGCAGCAGCGGCAGGCTCCGTGCAGCCGGATTGCTGCTCTGCAGGTAGGGCTGTGGCATCTCCGAATGCCAGCAGCCCGGGTCTGCACTGAGCAGATGAAAGATTAGAGTGATCAATTTGGTGAGAAGGGAGATTTTTCTCCATCTGTCCACCCTCAAGGCTCTATTTCCTCATAAACCATTCCCCGAGACATCAAGAAAATTGAAGCTGTTCAGAAATGGAAAAGGTAGTTAACCCAAAATGAATGAATATCCGATACACTGGCTGGCTCTCCTGAAACAGAAGGGAAGCAGCCAGCTGAACCGATGGCTTTCCTGCAGCATGCTGATTTTTTTTAAAATAGGAAAAGTGCCTTTGTAGCCTGTTGTTTTCACCCAGCATCGCCCATCTCTGAGCCACACTGCCCCATGAAGCCCCATGCAAACTCTCCTCCCCCACTGCTCAAAGATGCCTCTCCCCCAAACTGTGCAAGGTCGGGGGCTGAGATCCAGCCCCCCAAACTCAGCTGCTGTGTTGTTAGTGCTCATTAGGAAAGCCTGGGGCTAACGGGCTGGCCCTGGCCAGCCTCCGTGGCTGCAGTTTTCTCATTTGGAATATGGGCTCCCAGGCCCCAAGGCTTTCTGTTCATTTAGTAATCTAATGTGTAATGTATTTTGATTTTGTTTTTTTTAAGGGACTAGCAAAAGAAGAAGAAGAGAAGACATTTTAAAGGGTGTATGTTTGTGAAGCTTTCATGCCCCATGCTTCAAATCCTCTCAGCTTCAGTAACACTTGGTGTAAGCTGTCTGAAGCTGGAAGGTTGCTTCTGGAGGACTGGTGCAGGTTTCCAGGTGGGACTTCAGGATACAGCAGGGGCATCTGCCTCTGTTTCCCTCCTGGAGCTGGATGAACGGTAGGGATGTAATCCTATGTCCTTGTCCAAGTGTGCCCCCCTTCCTGCCCTGGTTCTTGCAAGGAATTAAACTGTCTTTTCCTCCTCCGTCACTTTTCAGGGTGTTTTTTTTTACTTACTGCTAGGATGGAGAACATTTTTTACAACCCCACGTAGGCTTCTTGCCAGCCAAATATGCACCTCTAACACGCTGATGCATTTGTAGACTTTTCTTAGTGCATGTTCTCTCAAACAGTTTTCAAGCCACCTGTCAATTTGGTTTGGTTTTTTTTTTTTTTTTTCCATCACATTTTTAAACTACTAAAGGCCACCGGGACTTTTTCCACATGTGATGAGCTGCAATTGCAGGAGAGGTCCTGATGCAGAAGTGCTATCCCCATTCTGTGGTACTATCTGCAGAGCGGCTCCTCTGCACGTGCAAGGACTTCCAGAAGCTGCAGTTTCTTCTGCTGCTCCGAGCAGGAGATGCCCAGCCAGCTGGTGCTCATCATCTCTCCTCCTTGTTTGCTGATGGCTTCTGTAAGGCACAAAATCTCAGAGTTAATATGACAAAATTGCATGTCCTTAATTTCTGCTTCATTGCTTTTTGGGGAAAGAGGGAGGGCAGGCAGTTCATCTTTTATAAGGTGCTGTGTGTGACTTGGCTTAGCAGTTTTTATTTCTGCGCTTCTTATTATTCCCAAAGGGAAATGAGTGGGTCAGAATATGTGTATTCCTGCACGTCTGACTAAGGTACCCGATATTTACAGGGGGCAGTGGGGTGGGGATGCTGCGGAGCATTGAATGGGAAACCCAGGACTGGGCAAGACTACCCACATGGGCCAGTGCAGGAGAAAGTGGCCACTTTCCAGATGGGCCAGAAGAAAGGGGTGAGACATTGGATTTGGAAAGAACCTGCAAGGAGAATGCTATGGATGGATTTGTGGGTAAACCGGCTGAAGGAAAAATCTGAGTGTTTTCTGTAGGGGTGTGTGGGTGGCTTTCCTGAGGCTGGGGACCATGAGCTGGAAGATGCTGTTGCTCCCTGGAGAAGCTGGGAGCTACAGGGCAGACCTCAGCCTTCCTCTTAGCCCTGTTCAGCCTACAGATGCTCCAAAGCCCTGAGGAAATGAAGGCACTATGTGATTTTATTTTTGCCTAAAGCCATGTTTCTGCCAGGAAAACTTCTCCCACGCATCCTGATCTGACTGTGTGTGGGCAGCCCCCAGCAGCTGGTGCTGTCTCCCACCAAAGTCCAGCGGCAGTGACTGTGGCGGGGAAGCCAGAGCTGCATCCCAGAATAGTTGGGGTCCTCGTGAGATGGAGACCGATGACCTCAGCGTGAGGGAATGAAAACCACTTGTCCTACGAAAATACCCCAGGCATGAGCCGCAGGCGATGCTGGAGGGTTATGGTGCAAGGGAGCACCTCATGGGGGCACCTCGCTGTCACCCCAGCCCATCCGTGCTGCAGCTCAGGGCTTGGCTCTTCCCACAGGCACCAGCCCCGTCCCCCTGCCAGCCCCAACCCACGGCTCCCGCTGGATGCTTCTACAATGCAAGTGAGGGTATGGAGCAGCATACTATTGTAAGCATGAATGCAGGACCAGTCCTTTTCCTACCAGCTGTCAAAAAGTATTATTTAATCTCAACTAGCTCTCAGTAGCCCTTTTTTTGTTGTTGCTGTTGTTTCCTCTAGTTTGTTTTAAGAAGGTTGTTGAGTGTGAGAAAGCAGGAAGCGGTGTCAATAACACAGTGGGTTTTTTCTTTTCACAGACACCCTTTGAACTCCCTTTACTCTGCCTCCCCTCCAGTTACATTTACACACCCTATAAATAACCATCTAGTGCTTTGAAATGCTTTTATTAAAGTGAAAAGATTTTTTTTTTTTCCAAATCCAGCGTTATTTTCTACGTTATCTGTAGACGGCCTTCAGAATAATTATTATGAATGGCTTTAGGTTTTAACCCGTTTCACTGTGTACGCTAAATGAGAAGGAAAGCCAGGCGTAAGCGGCAGAAGCTTGTGAAGGCGATGATCGGTGCAATGGGACCCCCCAGCCCCAGGTCTGCTGGTGGCTGTGTCTGTGGGGCGGGGGGAGCCCAGACCCATGCCCTAACTGCCCGCGGTCCTCCGGGGGGGCAGCTGCCGTGGATGCTTGCAAGTGCCTACGTGAGCGCTGGATGGCTGAATCCTCCGGTCCCTGCAGGCGGTGGGGCCGCTGGGAGGCACTGGGAGTAGTACTGGGGGAGTGTTACGGCTGGCTTAGCGGGGTGGGTGTAGGGACACCCACGAGCAGGCTCTCCCCGAGTCCAGCCGGCTCTGCCCGAGCTCCCGGCAGGCGCAAATGTGTCCCCTCTGCACCCTGGGGGGGACCTGGGGCCAGTGTCCTCACACCTGGGGTGAGCTCAGCACAATCCGGCTTTCTGGGATGGACATTTCTCTTGCTTAGTCGTTACTTTCGGCTTTACCTTAGTGCCTCCACGGGTGCTCCCGATTTACGCTGACGTAAGTCAGAAAACTATCAAGTCTTCTGTGATAACTCTGAGCTGCGCGCGGCGCTGTGTGTGCCTGTTTCCCCATGTGGGGAGCACTGCAGATCCTGCCGTCAGCTTTGGGATGCCCCTGCTCCACGTCGCCTGCCTTCCTGCTGCTGTCTGTCCTTTGCCGTGCCGCAGATGGATGACAGAACCGGCCTTAGAGCTTTTCTTGACCTGCATTTCTCTCTTTTTTTCTCCTCCCCCTTTTTTTTTTTGTATTAGTCATCACTAAGGCTGTGGCTTAAAGCGCTTGATGTAAGGTTTGCTCTGTCTCCTGGAGTCAAGTCACTGGAGAACCACCCAGTCCTGTTAGCGCAGCACTTAATGACAGCAGATGAAGCTTTCTGGAAACTTAATGAACTGTGAGGTAAGACCACTCCTACCAGCCTTGCAGCCTACAGAAGTATTTATCTCTGCCTCTTGGTATCTCGCTGAATGAGGAAAATCTTGTTCACCATCATTGATCTTCAACTTTGGGTAGCAAGCGGTCGATGCCAGCAGGTGACCCTGCAGCTCAGCCGGGGGAGGGCTGGGGCTGGGGGGTGGCTCTGCAGGGCTTCTTGGTGAATGTCCCTTGCAGCCACCTGCCTTCCTCAGAAGATGAGGGACGGTGTCACCGGGAGATGAAGTGCATCTGCTCTCATACCGGGATACCAGATCCTCCACTACAGTGTTTAACACACCTGACTTCTAGTGAAAGATTAAGGTTTGGTGGGGGGATGTTCCTTACCAAGTACCTGAGGCTGTTAAGGCACTTGTCACCTCCGTTGACTAATCTTGTCACCAGTTTAAGCCTGGCCAGGCAGGCAGTCGCATTTTCTGGAGCAAAACAAGTCTTGGACCTACAGTTTAAAAAAATACAGTACAAACAGCTGATTTATTTTGAACCAAAGAAAGAAAAGATATCAGCAAGCCTCGCCTGTAGGTTACGTCACACCATCTTTCATAATTTGGTTTCACTGGCAAAAGCATATTTTGGGGTGGGGGGGTGGAATTTATAAAGATGTAACTAGCTTGCCATAGTTAAATCTAAGCAGAAACAAGGGACGTCATGTCGTCTGCCTGAGGTGGGGTGGATGTGCCCAGTGCTGGCCGAAGCTCTGCCACCCGCCGTGGATGTCCGTTGGCATTTCAGAGCAGGTTAGCTGCCTCCTGCCAGCCTCGAGTCTTGTCTTGCCATTGAAGACCAAGGCGGTGGCTTATGAGTGATTTAGAGGAGCAAAGAAGTTATCACTTCTCTCCTGCACTCAACTAATTGAAAGCATGAGCGTTAATAGCCCATAGCAAATAGATGTGGCGCTTAGGGACATGCTTTAGTGGTCGAGTTGGCAGCGTTAGGTTTATGGTTGGACCAGGATCTTAAGGGTCTTTTCCAGCCTAAATGATTCTATGATTCTATGTGAGAGCTCTGCTAAACCATCTTCTGCAGGGATTTACTGGAGGCGTTTCCTCTTGAGTCTGTGGATACAGAGTGCTATTTATAAAGAAGTTTCTTTGCATTACTTCTAACAATAACCGCTTTTTCTCAGCTGCTTCCCCCCCAGTCTATTAATTTCTGACTTATCAGTGGCTCCAGTTCCTTGGCTGCGAAACTCATAATTTACGATGTTGACCTGAAAGTGGGAGACAGATGAATTTGAAAGTCAGGAGATGGCAAAAAGCCCACATGATTTTGAAAGAATTGAAATCCTTCTATTTGCGAGCCTTTTTTTTTCTTGCTTTGTTAATATCTACAGACGTACAGTTAAAAAAAGACAGCTCCTTAATCAGTTGTGTGAGACTAGAAAGGTAAGAAATCTTTATCATAGTTTTAAATAGAATAAAATGTTGTCATAGTGGCAGTAGTGAATTAGATGTTCTTTAATGCATTTACGTATATTCCTTTGCAATTGGTTTAACTGTTTTGAGGTGGACACTTTTGGTAAGGTGAATGAAAACAAACCAACAAAAAAGACTCTTGGGAAAATGTTATTATTGACTAAGAATAAACCCACTAGTCCTGAAATATTTATTAACACATTGTTGGTATTATAGAGACAGTGCATTTTGGAGGAACTGAAGGAAGGAGGAATTTTTTGACCAGTGTGCTGTTAGCCTGGCAGGTCATTTTCTATTCTATATGTAGCTTTTGCAGGAGAGTGCGAGCGATGAAGGGCATTAGCTAAATAAGAGATGATTTAGTGGTGATGGCACTGTTGGTCTGTGTATCCCACAGCTGCTAAATTTCAATATAAACTCCATAACTCTGGATGCAGAAAGAAGTCAACATGCACAAGAGACTGTTTCTGAATATATGTTTCCCCCTCTTTCCAATAAAAGGCACAAATAATAGCTTATTTTTCAAAGTGCAATGCACTTTACATTGCAAATAGTTACATTAAATTTACATTTCATGGGTGAGTGGCTGTAGCTGCCGTTTGCCACATCCTCGCTGGTGACACTCCAGCAGTTGTACATGATCTACTGCTTGCTGGGCCGTGTGTGCCTGGATTGCCCGGGATCAGAGGTGGCTGAGGGCAGAACGCTGTTGAGCTCCACGAGCATCTTCCACAACCTTGCCTTCAAAGTCAAAAGGCGAAGGAGTGAAAGAGCGGGAGACCACGTGCTGGGAGAAGGCTTTGTGCCGCTAGGTCGTGCGGTCTGGGCAAAGCCAAGGGTGTGCTGGTACTGGAGGGTCGGGATAACTGTGCCCTGGAGGCAGGGAGAGGCGAGACACCTCCTTGTGTTCGGTGGTGACAGGCAAGCGGCGTGCTTCTGCGCTGCAGCCCAAAGCCTGCAGGTACTTGGTGCTGTCCCTGTAAAGGTCAGTGCACTCCCATCCCCGTTTTCTCCAGGGGTGATGGATGCAGTGCGGATGCTGTGCTGACAGCTATGCCTGCCATGGAAAGCTCATTTGCTGCTGCTCCTCTTTGGGACCTGCAGAACGGCTGCCGTTAGCCCGATAGCGGCCGCACGCCCTCCTGCCACGGGCGGCCTTTTTGGTTTGTGTCGGTAGAGACAATTGTAACGCGCTGCTTTGGGGAGCTCGCAGCTTGGAGCCATCCGGGCAGTTACAGGCTCCGCCGTTTTCCCACCTAATTGGAAACAGTCGCCCTCCCCTCCCTGTCCCTGCAGATGTTTGCTGCTGTGCCTCAGGCCCCCCAACATGAGCTGGGTGCTCCCTGGGGCTGGGGGGGTTGTAGGAATGAGTGTGCAACCCCCTGGCCACGGCCGTGTCCCTCTGCAAAGTCCCTCTGCCAGCAGCACGGCGCAGGTGGGCCATCGGGCGGGAGCCCAGCGCTCCTTCGCTGCCTCCCGCTTCCATAAGAAAGTGTAGGGATTTCTTTTTTTTCCTCCTTTCTTTGCTTATCTCCAACAGCCTCGATGACTTTTCTGGTCGGTCCCTATCATGAACTTTCCACTCAGCACGTTGTTTTATTTCTAGTCTCAAGGTTCATTGTTTGTCATTTATCTGTGTTGGCTTTGGCACCTGCTAGCCCGGGGTATGCGCCTGAGTCACTCGTTACCTGGCAGGGATTATTCCTCATTAGTTGCTGTGCTGGCGTTTACCATCCTGGCAGCCTTGAGATCCTGCCTGGTGCGTGAGGCCAGGCTGAGTCACAGCTGGGTTTGCATCCAGGCAAAATCAGAGGCGACCTGAGAAGCAACGCTGGGATCTGGTCCCATCTCCGGAGGGAGCAGCGGGACAGGGGTACCGGCACAGGGAGCCCCGGTGGGGATGTGCCCATTCCCCAGTCTGGCCCAGACATGGGACAAGCATTTTTTCCCTGTGGGCTTTATCTTACCATGGATTTTGCCCAGCAGTGCCCACACTCACAGATTAAAAACCGACATGGGTCTGCCAGCCTGCGCTGCAGCTGTGACTGCTGGTGTGCAGACATAGCTGCAGCCCTGCTCGCGCCCGCCTGTTGGGATTTGCTCTTCTACATTTATTTGCAGGCTTCTTGGAGACATCTCCCGGTTTATGGCTCTTTTTTTCTGCACACTGTGCTGCTGTTCCCCGCCAGCGGTGATGCAGCGGCACCGTGCCACCGAGCCACGCACCGTGCCACCGAGCCGTGCCGCATGGTGGGGCCGGCTCCTGCTCACAGCATCAGAATTTCCAGAACAGTCCCTCTATGAAAAAAATTCTTGAGCAGCTCCTTAATAAACTAGTTCAATGTATAAAGTATTTAACTGTTGTGTAATTTCCTGGTAAGCCAGCGGGTCCCCTAATAAATGCAGGAGCGTCGTGCTGGCTCCCCGCCAGCGCTCAGGCGTCCTTGGCAAGTTGCCGTACGCCAGCCTGTAAAACCCTCCCTCGCCATCTCCCCGTCCCGCTCCCCGCTCGAGACCCCTGTGGTGGCACAGCCAGGTCGGGGGTTCCCTGGGAGCCCCCAGAACCTAAGCTGAGACTCGTCGCCCCGCGCTCTGCAGGGAGGTGGCGAGGGCTGGATGGGGTCACCCGGCCACCGTGTCCCCATGGCTTTTGTGACAGAACCAGTTTTTCTCCTCCGTGTTTGCGCACATGCACTGAGCCCTGTCCCCAGGGGTCGGAGGGTTTCTGGCGTCTGCAGCAAAGCCACAGGAAATATTGACGGCTTCTGGGTTTTTTCTCGGTTTTAGCTGTTTCTCACCTTTCCGGGCAGGGGGGAAAGCGTGGAAACGTGATTCATCCCACCCTTGAAAACCAAACCAACCCCCCTGGGGAGCCAGCTGAGCCTTGGGCAGTGAGTTACACCTCCCCATGCTCTAAACCAAGGTCATGATGGTGGGGGCCTGACTCAGACACCTCAACCTTTAGGGTCTGATCCTGTGGCCTGATGGCTCACCGCAAAAGCTCATCCTTGCTTTCTGCTTATTCATTCCCTGCCGTAACCCCCTCAGCTGGTGCATTCCCCGTGAATCTCCCTCGGGACACGGCACGGGGCTGAAGGCACTGCGGCTGGACCGAGATGCTGCTGGGGTGCCGCAGCCGCCCATCCATCCCTCGCGTGACCGCGCGCTGCCGCCAATGTGCCGGCCAGCTGATGGAGGCACGCCGGCCACGCCGTGTTTGAACTGGGAGGGAGGTGGGACTGGGATGCAGCTTCAAAGGCTCTGAACCCGTTGCCAAGAAGTTCAAAGTGGCAGCGCAAGGCTGAAGCGATCCACATTTGGGTTTTATTTCAAGCCTCACTGGAGTCTTGATACCTTATTTTCTGAGCCGTCGGGATGTTGTTAGGGGGTTTGGAAGGCTCTCCTGGCTTGCCTGGCTGCTTGGCTTTCAAACAGGTCGTGTGTTTGCTGCAGACCTGCCCCGGCCAGCAAACACAGGGTGCCGCCGGCCAACGCCGCGCACCTGCTCAGGTGCTCTGCTGAATTGTAGCTTTACGACACAACTTGTGGCCATGATGCAATTTAGGATTTTATTCACTATTGTATGCAAGATCTACATGTACCTTGTTGCTCGGTGTGGGTTTTTTTCTCTTTCCAGGCAAATTGCAAATCAATTTCTTTGCCTCGCTTGT
Source organism: Ibycter americanus (assembly GCA_035590275.1). Classification (NCBI taxonomy): domain Eukaryota; kingdom Metazoa; phylum Chordata; class Aves; order Falconiformes; family Falconidae; genus Ibycter; species Ibycter americanus. Next base: position 19,236,298 of record JAVJGI010000050.1, on the reverse strand, counting down.
CCTGCGGCCATTTGCTACAACCAACTTCTACGGCTGGAGGTTTTGTTTGGACACACCATCTCGTGAAGAAATCAATTGTGGTTTTGTTTGAAATCGTGCAGAAGGCAACAAGTTATCCATACTTCCTTATTTTTGGTTAAGTGGCCATCACCTCCTAATTATAGTTTGTCTTTTTTTTAACTACCGTACTCAATTTACAGCTTAATTACCCTTACCTTGTTTGTTTAATGAAGCTTATATAATGATTCCTGTGATCTTCATGAAACATTACACTGGGATTTTATTTTTCACTTTATAAACTGTGATTTTATATTAATGTTTTATAACCTCAGGTTTCTAATCATAAAGTCATAAGGAGTTTAATTGATTTGAAACTAGCCATGCCCTGAAGTGTGTATATGTCAGATTGATTCAAATTGATCCAATGTGTTTAAATAAAGCTCGTGCCAAAAGCACGTAGCACCTTATGCTACCAGATATTTGCCCAAAGCCCTCTGGTAACCTAATTACACTGCCATCTCAGTATAATAAATTATTGACTAGGACATGTTTTTATGTGTGCTTGGTGTAGTTTGAAAAGCCAGAGAAACCCCCCAACCCCGCAAGACAGCGCAGGCACATCGTGTTGGAGGCTATGGGTACAAATCCATCGGGTGCTGTTACCATTCAGAGAGCTGCGGCTCCGGTCCCTGCTCACTTTCCAAGTGCCTGGTCGCATCCTTGTGTCTTCTCACAGTTCAGGTTTGTTTTGGCACTCTTAAGAAGCTACTTTTGCCATTTAAAGAAAGGAATGGGGAGGTCGGAGAAGAGAATACGACCTTGTGGAGCAAAGCCGAAGCCGACACAGCAGTGGCACCTGATTTCAAATCGAATGGTCAGCCTGGAAATCCTCTATGTCTGATCTGCCTGGTACGACCTTTGTGCATGGACCAGCAAAATTTATTCTGATTTGATGGACCCAAATGGTGTGGGATTGCAAACTTTCAAGTCTATCGTGCGCAGAGGCGAACGGTCTGCTGAGGCTGCAGTCCCCGAGTGAGTCCTGCGAGCTATAACTGGCACTGCCTCCCACAAGATGCTAAATTTGGTATCTCTGGCTGAGGGATGCAGCAAATATTCCTGCTGTTGGAAACATCCAAGAAATACCAGAAATCATTGCTGGATCAACACCTCCTGGTGAAAACCCTGCTGCCCGATATGAAGCAAAAAGGTAAGGTCACCAGCAGCTGCGGGATATGACTTTTGGAAAGTAAGATGTGGTCCATGCAGCCCAAGATGCAATCAGCAGAATCAGATACTCGTTTACCTGAACCTGCTGGATCGTATCTCCTGGGGGTGTCTCGGCAGGGCCCCCATCCCTCCCTTGGAATCATTTACATGCCTAAAAGAGCCTGATGGGCTGATTTACGTGGGTACAAATCTGAAGTAGAATGAAGACAGTTTAATCTAGAAAGATGGCAACAGGTTTTTGTCTTTAATTAGACCTCAATGTTACTATTGGATTTTTATTTATTCCGTAGTTGGGTTAGTTTTTAATAAAATAATAATAAAATAGTACATTTAGTTGGGCTAGATTTTAATAAAATAGTAAATTTATTATTTTAATAAAATAGCCCGGACAGATAAGCTGCTGAATGGGCTAAAACATGGCAAAGTTGATTACGGTGACTAGTACCGTGCCGGCTAGAAGTAATGAAGTCGTTATATTTAGCAGTTTTATCCTTAGAGGCCCGTCCTCATCCTTTTTCTTCTGGCACCGCCAGCTGGGTGCCCCAGTCCCACGGGAGCGAAGCAGTCAGGATCCATGCCACGCTGATGGGAGTGTGACCGTGATGATTTGCAGCGCATTTGCAACGTATGGCTTAGAATGCGGTCTTAACTGGCCTCCTCCGGCAGCCCGCGAAACTCCTGGTGACTGAGGAAAATACTTACCTGTTCTTGTGATGGAAGAAATAAAAACCTCAGGTTTTTGTTTTTAACCATCTTGGATTATTTTACTATAAATTTACGCAAAAAAAAATTAAAATGGCTTGGGCTGCGATATGTTAATGCAAAGATGCATAAATAAATAAAAACCCAACAGGTAAACGTTGAGCCCCAGTAAATATTCCCTGAGACAGCCCCCCCCTCGCAGCCTTCCCTGCACGAAGAGCTGACTTATCTCCTTTGTAATCGCAGGGCTGAGAGGTTGTGCCCGCAGACCTCTTTGTGCCTGAGGTGAAGAGCCTGAGCTCGGCTGCTCCTGCTGCTGTGAATCACGTAGAAAATCATCCTTGGGGTGGTGGGCTCCCGTGACTTGCGTGAGTCAGCAGAGCAGGGGCAGGAGGCATGGGTGTAGTAAAATGCAACAGTGCTGCTACCGTTTCAGCACCTGATTTCCAAGTTTCAGGGTAAATTTCCTGTGCCGCTTCATGTTTGGTTTTGAATGGGCTTTTCTCTGTAAATGACACTAATTAACTACTGAGGTCTCTTCTACACAGACAGGACTTGTAAATTCAAAGAAATCAGAAACTGCACCTGGCGGGCGAGCTCAGAAAACCGATGTTCAGTGTTTGGTTTCTTTTATTTCGATTTTCGGTCCCTTGGGAGCGCAGGAGCAAGGGAGGGCTTGGTGCGCACAGCATGTGCGCTGGAGGTGCTGCAGCAGCGCCCGCGGCTTTCGGCTGCACCAGCATCACCGGTGAGCCCTGCGTGCCACCCTGACCTGCAGGCAGAGCCAGTGCCTTCTCAGCTGCAGCTTTACCCCTGAACTCCACAAAACCAAATTAGTGAATGTAATTCGGATTTGGAACAGCACAAATTCCATCTGTTTTCCATAAGCAGATCCTGACCGGTGATCAATGGGGGATCTGAAACAGCATCCTCTGTCCCGTGAGGAACTTTTGCAACTGATTTCCAGGGGAGCTACAGTCAGATCAGGGCAAGGAGCTGGCACTTCACTGCTATTTGGAAAGTGCTTTGAGATCCTCAGGTGTCAGGAACCTTGAATGTGACGGTGCCGGCGTGCGGCAGTGACCAGCCAGCCATTGCTTTGTGCTGGGACATCAGCGTTAGCAAACAGTGCTGGCCTTATCAGAGCGGTTTCTCTGCAATGATTCAACCTCTGCAACCTCAACAATCATTCTCTGCAATGATTCAACCCAGTGCCACGCATCTGGAAAGAAGACACAGATGAATATATTTTCTCTAGATTTTCATGTTTGGTTTTGTGAACATGTGGAGAGCTGGAAGAACTTGCTCTGCTGAAGGCGTTTAAGACAATAGTAAGAAAATATGCTGAAGTGCTACGGATTATTTTTTTTTCATTGCACTGGATTTTGTCCTGCTTGGGAACATCACTGTTAAAAGTGTCTGCTACTTTTCTAACAGGAGAGATCCACATAAATCCTGGCTTAGATCGTCATCTCTCTGCAGGCCAAACAGAGACATCGTGCATTGATTCCAGGAGAGAATTCCCCACGGAGCACTCGTGCTTGTGCTACCCATGTTGAGGTAGCCCTCTGTGTTCATTGTGTAAATCACACATCTCTGCACTGACTCGCTAGTAAAATACTGGAGCTCTAGAAATAATGTGCATTGCTCTCATGAGAATATTTTTTATCAATTGGCCCATAAAAGTTCACCAAGGAATTATGCGAGTACCAATATATCTCTAACATCCTCCCACTGATGATAGCATCTATTTGGTATAGATGAAATTGAATTTTAATTTGTTCTCTTTCACACACGCAGTTTTATTTTCCGGGTGTATATATGGTGCTTACATAAAACAATGAGTCTTCTGGGATTTTGGTTATATGCATCACTACTTTTCATGACGTGGTGGCATTGGCTGACAGCAAATATCGCAGGCCCTGTGCTATATATCTATGGCCAGCCAGCTCTGTTTGCAGTTTCTTGAATATAACGTGCCTTGTAATCATTGCTGAATCAATTGGAAGGGACAGATTTCCCTGGGTGGCTGTGACAGCCCTGAGTCCCCTTAGCACCGTCCACTGCCCACGCTCTGGACATAGAAGTGCTGCAGGCAGCAGCTGTCTCTCTCTTTATGCACAACATAAGATTTGCACCAACTTCTGGCACCTGAGGACATCTCTGCGCTGGGTGCTAGCTCTGAAGTCGCCCACGCAGAGCCTGGGCTGCTCCGCCCGCTGGCGTGTTGCACCCACGCAGAACGCAATGCCGACCCCGTGGCTACGCCGATGCGCTTTGGGCCATAGCAAACCCACTTTGCAATAGCAACAGGACAGACCTGAGCTTCGGCCCACCCGGTTTTCTGCATCCCACGGAGGGTCTGGGGCTATCGGAGGTCTTGGGGCGGGGGATGCATGTCGTGGAGCCAGCTGTTTCCAGGGGTTGAAGGCACAGAGGGATGGTGACACCCATAAAGCTGGTGAGGGTTGTCAGCAGAAAAAAATGGGGATTGCCCAGCCGGTGTCTGGTCCCCAGCCACCTCTCAGCCTTGGGATCCAGCCTAAAAACCAACTGATCCAAACGCTGTTTTTCCTGGTACACAGCTGGGTGTGTATGCAAGCCACAGTCTCCATAGGCTACTTAGAACAGGGCATTTATCGCGGACTTGTAAATTCAGCACTCTCTTCTTTACCACACTGCGGGGAGAGCACGAGGACTATGGAATAAGCCCCCGCCACGCTCCTTCATCCTGGCTCTTGCAGCTAAATTGTGTAACGATTGGAAGGGGCCAAGCAGAGGTTAGGCGTAATGGCAGCGCGAGGACAGGATGATTTATCCCAAGTCACTGCTGGGCAGGGGGATATCTTTATCTCTGCTGAGCCCCACAGCTGGCTGATAGAGCACAGCTCTTTCTCCCTTGATAAGCATGTGGGCAGCATATATAATTCTTGCAGAGGTTTCCTGCTAACCTAAACACAGATTCTGCAAACTTTATGTGCTCAGAAGATAAAAGGTAATGAGACTCCATACATTTCCTGGCCGAGCCCCTTTACCAACCTTTCAATTGCTTCCAAAATGCCCTCTCATAACCTCTCCATTAGAAATAGATTGGAGGTCTTAATTCTCCTCTTATCACAGACAGCACCCAGGGGAAGGAGTCATGTCCTTCCCCTCCAGCTCTCCGGCAGGGATTTGCTTCCCGGCCAGGTTGTAACCCAGCACAGGTCCTGTGCTTCGGGCTGTAACGCACGCAGATGGAGAGGTGGCAGGGATTTGTGGCAGTTCATATATCTGCGCTGATGGAGAAGAATTAAAGAAACGGGAGTGCATTGAAAGCAGACGACTGTATTCCTGAGGTCAGGCTATTACATTTCATTTATCATTTAAAAATAATATGTCTGCTGCCCTTTGAAACCTGCTGAAATCCAGCCCAGCTGGTGCTCTCCTTAATTCGCAGAAAAGAGCAATTTGTGTTCTTCATTAAACAAAGATGCCATCAGCTTTTGGTTTTGTGGTTCAAAGTTGTTCAAATCTACTTTAAACTTCCTGATTTTTAAACCGTAGCCGGTGCTTGGCATGCCCACCTTTCATTGATCCCTGGCTCTCTGGGCAAGCCAGTGAACAGAAACACATCGCTTTAGCCTGGTCCGGTGCCGACTCAGAAATCCAGGGCCAGTTCCCAGCTCTGAAGCAGCGATTCTGGTTCTAGCACTGAATTCTGTAATGCCTGTTCTCTCTGTTTCTGTAGGTAAAGAAGCTGAGCGGAGGTAAAGAAGCTGGTACCCACCCTTCGTGCCTTGTAGTGTTTCTGGAGCAGCCTGGGAGCAGCTCTGTGTGTGCTGGGTCCGGCCCTGGGGAGCTCTCTGCTCGCTCTCCTGCCGCAGATGCTCAAAGTACTCACACTCCGCACCTGGGCCAGCTGGCGATACCTGTTGCTGGTGTAGGCTGCGATGCGTTTCGTATAAACCTGACATACAAACCTGCCAAGGCTCTAGTGATGCTGATTGAGGTGTGCACCCCGTTTTTCAGGACTTTTAGGATGGGCAGGCAGGCGGCAGCGAGGTGCACACTGCCCTGCCTGGGGAGATGTGGGGAACCCGAGGGACGTTTCCAACCTGCTCTCTGCCACCTGATGGGCTGGGGCAGTCCCTTGGACAGGCACGAAATGAGGCTTCTGAAGTTTCGGATGGATTTATCAGGCTGTGTTGCTTAGGTGGCTCAAGAGTATCTGCCCAAGGCCAGCCTGAGCCTTGCTGGGTTTTGGTTACTCTGGAGGCTGGCAAATATGAGCTTCTCCTCCCAAGGCATTGCAATGCAGCGAGCCAAGTGCCAGAATATCACCAAATGAGTATTGATTTTCTAGCAGGGTGTCTGAGTTGTAGGCAGGAGAACTGCTCTTTAGCCTGGCTGCATGTTGTGAAGAAGAGAAAATCAGCAAAGTGTCATTTAAAGGCACAGGTGTGCCTTGCTAACCCCGCACACACTGGGTACCAAAGGGATCATTACTTCCACAGGCAGCAGCAGGCAGCCGTGTTGTTTCTCGGTAATGTTGATAGAACACTTTGGGGGCTGTGCGAGCAAAGGACACCACGGGGCTTGCTTTTTTAGGGGGCTGTGCCCACGGGTGATGGTACAGAGATGGCTGGGGAGCTCCCCGGCTGCCCGAGGCAGGCGTGTTGCAGCAAGGGGCTCGTGCCATGCCCAAGAGCTGCACCCCTTGCCCATGCCCGTGGGTTTTTGGTTGCTGTTGCTGCTCAGAGGCTTTGTGCAGCGAGTTGCACTTTTCAAGGTGCAGCCCAGAGTTGCATAACTGCTGCCGATAAACGGCAGCGCCTGTTGCTATAACTACAGTGCTCAGAAATTCAGCCCGCGCTTCCACACGCGCATCTTGCAGGCAGCGCTCCCAGCGTGGCACGGCGCGGAAGGGTTTGTTTGGTTTAATATTTATGATATCAATTAGGGTGGAATTGTATCTTGAAACCAGATTCTGCTGGGTTTGTGTCTGTGTTTCGGAGACCTCAGGAGGAGAGTGGATCTCCAACATTGGGGCTGCCAGCCAGCAGAGCAGGGAGGGTGTCCCACAGCCACCGTGCTGGCACCCCTGGCCCCGGCGCAGTGCCTCCCTGAGCCGCAGGGCTGGCCTCCAGCAACGGGCAGGTTCCCCAGGGCCATCGCCAAGAGGGATGTATGTCTGGGCGGGCGATGCTCCCCCAGCACCTTGAGAACCATCTGTATTGCAATAAGTGCTGCCTCAGTTTCCCCTTCATCTCCCCAATAAGCTCACACTTGCCCATGGTACAAATACAGCTCCTCTCCCTGTCTGTTAGGAAGACAAGGTCAGAGCAGACCTGGCCTCAGCAGACAGTCCTGTCCCCACCCCTGCCTCCCCCTGCCTCTGAGCCCAGCCTGAACATGCTGGAACCCCCTGCCCGTCCCCGCCACGGCTGCTCCTGCTCCTGCCCCTCGGCCATCGGATCAGGCTCCCACCCGTGCTGCTGCCTCGGGCAGGAGGGTTTTCCCCTGACAGCGACGCTCCCAGCAATGTCTGGTCATGATGCTCTGGCACAGGTCCAAGCTGACATCTTCTGCATGCCTTGCTCTGCTCCCTCCATCTGCACCATAGTCCAAGGGACACTCCAGCAGAAGGAGCCCTGCGGCAGAAGGAAGAAGCTCTGCCTCGGCAAGTGCTTCACCAGGAGCGATGGCCAGAAGCTGCCGTTTTTTCCCACTCATTCTTTAAGCTGCAGCAATCTGGGGCAAGAGGAGGGAGGCAGCAGGCAAAGTTTGATCCGGCAAAGTTTGAAGCTGGCAAACCTGATGATCTCAAAGGTCTTTTCCGACCTAAATGATTCTATAAAGTCGCTCTGAGGGCTGCTGCACCCTGAAGTTTGTCAGTTGTTCTGCTCCCCTCTGTCCCAGAGGGGTTGGTCAGCTGCGAGAGGGATCAGAGGGCACAAAACCCTCTGCAAAGCATGGCCAGGCCAGGGCAGGATGGCTCGGAGCAAGTCTGAGCTGCTCAGCACCAGCTCCTCCTCTCTGCTCCAGCAGGGCCAAAGCGGCCGCTCCGCGGGGCCGCTGGTTTGCAGCTGCTCTTTGTTTGGGAGACTGAAGGTTTCCTGGGCTGAATAAAGCCTCCAAATTGATCGGCTCCGTAGCTGGAGGAGATGTGCATCCTCTCGCTGCCTTGCAGTGAAGATCTGAAGCAGGTAATGACTCTGCTTGGCTAATTTAGCCCCTGCTCAATTCTGAATAATTACAAGCCCTTTTAGCTTTGTTCTTGCATAACCCTTTAAGTGTTTCCTTTGGAAAAGGCTTTGCTCATGCTAAACGCAGAGCCTGTGAGCTTCTCAGAGCCTTTCCAGGATAGCATCTAATGCAGGCTGCCAATAAGCCAGGCTGCAACATGTGTGGGAGGGCTGCGGAGTCTGGTGCGGGAGCGCCCAGGGCAGGGAAGGTGCTGATGGCAGCCAGCCACTTGATTTTCCTCCTCTCCTTTACAAGGAGGGAGGGAGGAGGAGGAAAGCACAGCCGCGTTGGACAACAGCTTTCAGCTGCACCTTGAACTGAGTAATAAAACCATCCTGAGGGATTCATTTTTGGTGCCTTGGGGCACTGCTCGCAAGGGAGCTGTGGGACATAAATTCCTCTGTCAGGTCGGGCTTTGCTGCTGGGCGAGGGGGGAGCGTGGGGCAGTGCTGCCCCGGGCCACCGCTCCGGTCCCGCTCCCACATCTGCAGGGTGACCTTGTGCACGAGGCGGCTGTATGTCATGGGATGGGCTGCGGAGTTGCCTGTGCCTGCTGGAAAGCGCCTTCCGAGAGGTTTTTTATCCTATAGCTGGGCTCGTGTAGGGCTGCTCTGGCATGCAGAGGTAGGTGTTGCAGGCGTACACCCATGCATGAGGCACTGTTTGATGAGCTGGAGGTCATTTAGATGATTTTATAGCTGCAGTGCCCTGGAGGTGGCAGCAGGAAAGGGTCTTCCTGGGGGATGCCCCAGTGGGGAGCAGCCTCGGCCGGGGCAGCCCAGCAACAGCGACCCGTGCTGCCTCTCGCCCCGGCACCCACAGATGTGTTAGGGCAGCCCGTGCCCACATCTGTCCCAGTTTGGCAGGCTGGGGAGTCACAAGCTGGGCACGGAGCTGGCAGTCCCCTCCCGCTGGGACCAGGCACCGCAGGGCTGGGAGCCGCCGCGCAGCCTGGGAAGCGAATGGGCAGTGACGGTGCTAAAATAAAGACAATGTGTGTGGTGTTGGGCAAAGGTGGTTTATGGCAACAACCAGCTATTGGAGTTACGAAATGGGTCTGGCCATCGTTTGGTGTAATATGCTGCAAGGGAATATGCGTGAGGGAAAGCGTGGCAGGGTTATCCAGGGATCAGCAACCCACTCAAAATTTATTAGCAGCAAAGATTTGGTATTTATGTCTTAATTGTCTGCTAGACACAATGTCCTGGACGACAAATGGCTTATTTTCTCTCCTCGGCTCTGAAACACAAATGATGAGCTCTCCCCTACTTTAAGAATGGATATAGCACCATCAGAAACTGCTGGGGTGTTTAAAAATGCCAACGTCCAGGCTGGTAAGATGGGGAAGGACCTGAGCGCTGAGCGTGTTTTCAGCATCACGACTTAACTTCTCCTGCAGCAGCACTGAATAGCTGGCATCGCACAGCGCTCCGCAGAAGCGGGGAGGTGTGTGCAAGGGTGGCTGTGACACAGAGATGTGTTTATGAATGTAAAATAGTTATTTAGCAAACCGCCAGAACTGGAGGCTAACTGATGTTAAATGGAGCAGCTGTTGGCTTCTATTTTCCTCCAGCAGCTTATCAGAGATCATCTCCTCAATCAAAGGCACTTAAAAAATCTTTGACAATCAATTCATATTCTACTCTGTGCCAGGGAGAGAAGAAATACTAATAAAAGACCTCCCATGATTGCCTCTGTAATTTCCTTTGTACAAGATAAGTTTAGGTCCCAGTTCGTAAAGTACAACACGTAGGACATTAAGTTGTTGTTTTATTCAGAAAAATGCTGCCAGCCCCTAAAGAATTCAATTTTGTGATTCATTAAACCTTTATTCCACGTCTCTATATCACACTCTTTGAATACATAATCCCAGACAGACTTGATTGGTAAAAAGATAATCCTATTTTTAGCTTGGAAAAACATCTATACAATAGCAAGGAAAACTTTCACAGCGGAGCAAGGAAAAGATATGAGATCCTGCGACTTTAGGGTAACAACAAAATGCTCATTAAAACTGATGGCTTTAGAGAAGCTAACTGGAACCAGGGAAAAGACCGTACATAAATACATGAATGGCACTTGGTTGTGTCATTAGCCCTTGTTATTCATGTCCTTGGAGTGTCTCCTGCAGAAAAAATAATGCACGTTGGGATCCCACGGAGATGAGGGGGATTCGTGCTGCCAATGCCCCAGCCAGGAGGATGGCTGGAACATCCCACTGGGCTACAGGAGGAGAGGGGATGGTCTGCTGCTTGCCTGCAGGCGTGAGGCAGCCTTTCTGCCCGAAGAAATGTAGGGAGGACATCCTGAGGGGTTTCAAGGTTAAGATGTGACTCTGCACTGCCATGGCTCATTTTCCCCTTTGTGCCACAGCGGAACAGGTTTGCAGCCTTCCTGCTGCTCAGATCTGAGCTTTTCTCTTGAAGAATGAACTGGGGTCTGTAGTTTTATTGCCTTGTCATCTCGGTTAAGGTCTTGACAAGAAGGCTGGTTTGTAGCTGAGTGCCCCAGAGGGCTGGCAGCGGGCTGCTCAGGATGCTTTGGAAAGCAACTCCCCTCCGCTGGTGACACAAGCCTGTTATGAAAATGCAAATTCACCAGAGAGCAGGTATCAGGTCAGAGATATTCTCTCTGTCCAGGCATTTGTGCTTAGGATACAGTCATTTGGATGAGCTAGCTAGGATTTTACTCTTTCTCCTAATTGTAAATAATGGGAAAGCAGATGTTTAGGGCCATATTCAGCAAGGCACTTAGGTATCTAACTACCACTGTAGGGTTTGCAAGCCCCAAACGCACATCTTCAGCTCCCTTCCTCCAAAATCTCTTCAAGGAGATGTTTTTTTTGTTGTGTTGCCCCCCCCTCCCCCCGATGCTCTTTTATCAACTAGAGATCAAATGGATGAGTAGGGAGCCAAGTGCTGGCAAAACTGCACCTGCAGCTCCTCTGCTGCGGGCAGGCTGCTGCCAGCCTCTGCCCCGGCTGCCCCCAGCCCCAGCTCCTGGAACCTCCCTGGCTCCTCGGGGCAGGTTTGGGCTTTTACTTTGCAATTTGAATTTTTAGATTGGGCAGTGTTGGGCACATGGGTACAAGCTCCAGGAGCCCCCAGCCTGGGAACTGCTGAGTGTGCTGGCAGTTCTTCAGATTAAATGCAAGTGGCTTAAATAAGACCCGTGGCAGCCCAGCAGCTGGGACAGCACGGCCACAGCCATCGTCTCTGCCTGGTCCCTTCCCAGGTGCCGAGAGAGGCTGGACGGTAATAAGGGAGTTGCTACCACATCCCCAGTGCTGCAATGCTTTGCACTGCAGGGGCACTGGGGTCGAAGGGTGCCAAGGTGCCTAGATCTCCCACCCTGGCCAGGACCCTCCATAAATCCCCAGGATCCCTGCGCATCCATTTCTGCCTCACTTTCTGCCAGTCCTGCTGGGAACGGAGCTGTTTGTGTCTCCTGATTGATGGTGGGCATAAAACCCTCCTGCTGAGACGAGCGTGGTTTATTGCTCCGTAATTCATCCCCTGGGGGAGGCAGCTGCCCTGTGCCCTGACCGTGATACCCAGCTGCGGTGATAGATGGCTTGAAGGCCACTGTGTGCCCTGCGGTCCTCAGCCGTGTCCCACAGTGGAATGGGGCTGGCGGTGGGGGGAGAAACCCCCAGGACTGCAGAAGGGGTTCAGTTCAGGCTGCTCAGTATGGTGCTCTGCCATGCACAGTGCCAGGGTGTGGGTTTGTGTGTATGTATATATATATATACACCTCTCCTGCATCTGAAGACCCTCTCCCCAGCATTCTGCTCAAGGTGGGGGGGCCCAGAATCTCCCAATTAGCTGAAAACTAGCCTCTTGGCCATGCAAGAAGCAGCAGCCTGTGGGCATTTGCAGTTGTCTCGGGGCAACAGGTAGCAGAGCCAGCCGCCGTGCAGCAAGCGCTGCATCGCCCGCCTCCCGCCTGACCTTTATCTGCCTGAGGAAGGAGAGCTATAACTCACTGGCAGCATTGCCACCACTGACTTAATTGGTCTCATCTCACAAGCGAAGATAAAGGTCGCTTCATAGCTGAGTTCAGCCAATATGTTCTCCATATGGACAAGAAATGTTGCTTTTGTGTTAACCATGTGCTGAAGCAGGGCTTGCTTTTTTTTTTTTTCCATGGGGTTTTAAACTTCAACGTAGCTAAGCACCAGTCATTAAAAAATAGCTCCAGCTATGAGCAGAAGTTATGGTATTTATAGGCAGTTAAAAGAAATCGCTGCTTCCCATTTAATGCTCCAGTTCAGCAAATCACTTAAGTGCATGGTTAAATTGCAGCCCGTGATGAATCCTCTCCACGTTCGGCAAAGCGCCGCAGCATGTGCGCACCTTCCCTTACTATCGCAGGGACTTAAACATGCTCTTAAGAAGGGAAAAGCAATATTTATGGGCTTTACTGAGGGCTGGGCTGAATCGAGGGTATTTTATTAGCAGAAAATATAGAGATATTACATCAAAGCAAATGTTATTTATGAAGAGCTACGTTCCTTTTCTGATGACAAGACAATTGTGGGAAGTGATCAAAGAAGGTTTGGAAGCTAAGGCGAAGGCGTTACTTGCGCGGCACATGGGAGAGGACGTCCCCACTGCTCCAGCTTATCTGCTCACCGCTGCTCACAAGCTAATATTGACATGGGCTCCCAAACACCATGCTTAAGGGCACTGCTTGTTTAAGTAGTGGTATTTCACATAACGAATATGGTAATCATTGTATCAACACTCATGGCTGGGAAACCTTGCATATCTGAGGAGGGTTTCAGCCCCCTGGAACTGATTGTAGGGAGGGCCACTGGTCTTGGCTTGGAGGTGCTTTGCCACAGGCAAAGCAGGTGGCAGGGCCAGGGGGAGCATCCTCTTCTGACCCTGCTCTTGCAGAGCAAGGAGAAGTTGGGGATGGAGGTGCCCAGCAAATCTCCATCCTCCACCACGCTTCTTCAGCAAGCCCTGCCTGAGCAGCCACAGAGGCATCGAGGGGGACATGGGGTTTGGGACCTGGTGGCTGACTCCAGCCCAATGCTGGGCACCAGCAGCACCCTGCCCGTGTGAGGCCCATCTCTCCTCTGAGCTGGCCCCAGTGGGAGGGGACTTGGGGTCCCCGTGATGCTCATGCCCAGTGCAAGCAGCTGTGGGCCATCGCCCCAAATCCTGCTGCCTCTGGGCAAAGCTGAAGTGTGGATAAAAAAGCTGAAGTCTGAATTCAAAAGCCAGACCTGGAGCAAGGGGGCAGGGGGCAGGGACAGAGTGAGGCATGGAGGTGGCACGGGGAGATGGGGTCCATGGAGCCCAACCTGGCAGCGACATTGCCTGGGGAGACCCCACCACATGGGACAAGCCCCCAGGCCCAGGTAAGGGACTCTTTTACCTCCCAGGAGGAGGATGGAGAATGCTGGCTAAGTATTCTCTAAACAGTGCGTATTAATAGTGCTTGCTCTGCTAATTATCCGTCAGGGTGCCAGGGCTTGGTGGGACAGCAGGCGGGAAGGGGTGGGAGATGGCGAGGAGGGAAGCCAGCATGTCCCTGCGCTGAGGAGCTCCCGTTCAGCGCTGCTGCGTGTATGACCAGCAATGGCAAAGCACAGTGCTGAAGGCTGAGTGTTGCAAGCCCACCCTGCCTGTCTTTGTCAATCCTTTGCAGCAGGAATGACAAGAAGAGGAGCGTTTCTTCAGCAAGGTAACTCCTGGCGAGTGCCGGCTTTCATCAAAACGTATATGCCTGAATAATCTCAGCTGATCTTTTTTTCACTCCTCTCTCAGGACCGAGGTGTGGAGGATCAAATTCCTCTCTCTCTTTCCTGGAACCACAGCTTATCCAAGGAAATCCCATTGTTATCCAAAGAAATCCTGTTGTTCTCTAAAGAAGAGGTGTCCACGGGAACTTGGCGCTAAGGCCCAGAGCCGGTGTCCATCGCTGCCAGCCCGGGGAGGTGACAGCATGGCAGCTGCCGGGCACACTCTGCCTTCCTGCCACGGCTGGCAGCCTGCGGGGATGGCTACCGGCACCAGCCTGGGATTCACCGGGGTTGAGGTGAAATTTGATTGCTTCCTTTGCAGATGGTGGCAAGGCTGTGACCCAAAGGCTCGGGAACATCTCCGGTTCCTGAATTTGCTTCCCTTTGAATGCTCAATGCCAAAAAAGAAAAAAAAAAATTAGCAGCAAGTTCCCAAGGTGTTTTGGTTTCACAACGCTGGTGTCACTGCTGTCTGAGAGCTCGTAGGCATTTGTGTTGGAGGTGGTGCGGGCAGCCCTGTCCCAAAACAGATGGGTGGTTGGGCAGACCCGCTTTGGGCTGCCTGGGAGGGGACGTCTGCATCCAGGACCATTCCTCCTTCAGACATCTGTTAAGGCTTTGAGCCCTTGAAATCTATTATTAAAAACTCTCTTTGACTTCAGCAGGAGCAGGATTTCATCTTTAGTCCGGGTTTTGAGCAGAGAAGGGATTTCAGCTTGGGGAAGCTGGGCTGGATTAGTCTTTTGTGTATGGACTTCAAACATCTTTCACATTCACTTTAGCTTTACCTGTGTTGAACCAGGAAATAAATAATGTATATGGGAAGTAGGGTAATGCATTGTGGCACCAAAACCCTGGAGATGGCTGAATAATAAATAAAAGCCTCTCTCCTTTTATCAGTGGCTTATGTCCTCGCTGGCTGAGTATCAAGCCAGGAAGCCAGAAGAACAGTGTAATGGTGAAGGGAGAGGAGAAGGAAAGGCAGCAGGAGCACAGTGGCTCTGTGGGAAAGCCCCTGGGATCTCCCAAGAGCAGTAGCAGGCTGCCAGCAGCACTACTGGTCCAGATCTGGCCCTTGGGAGCCACAGTTAGCTGCCACCCTCTTCCCCAAACCCTCCCGCCCAGCACCACTTTGCAGTGCGCCCACAGAGAGCGGTGCCTTACCTGCATGGTGTTTTTGTATAAGGACTTCTCATCATTTTATGTGGCCATATCACACGCAGGCTCAGTGAATACATTGGTTCTGGCAAGGACGGGGCTTTGTCCTGCAAAGCAGTGCCCCCTTTGCAAAGGGCTGTGACCTGTTTACAGGCAAGTGCTGAGACAGGATTTGTGGAGTTTTGCTCATTGCCTGGCTGGGGGGTCCCACTGAGCCATGCCAGGGACACAACAGCACCTCTAAAATTTAGAGGGGAATTCAGTTCAGAGTGACCAAGTTAGAGAAAAGTATTAAATCTCGACTTCCCTCAAGCACGGAGTCATGAATTGCAGGAAACGTTGGGAGGGCTGTGGGGAAGGGGAGGGTGGAGTAGAAAGTCTGAGCCTGAGCTGAACCCCAGGAGGAGAACGTGTGTGTAAAGACCCCCAGACCAAGACTCGTTTCCACAAACGCAGGACCCAGCCTGCAGTCCCAGCCCGAGGCCATGGGAGCTGTGCGCACATCCCAGCAGCCGCTCAGCCACTTCAAACAGAAGTTGCTTTGGAGCTGAAATGAAGTGCTGGAAGCTACAGGCACAGATCGCTTCTCTCTCTGCACACCTGTCTCCAAACCCTGTAACTGCATTGTTCATACTTAGGCTGCGGCAAAGAAATATGTTTTCTACTTAATGTTTGTCTCCTCTGGGGAGTGATCTTGGGGGGCTGGCAGGTTTCTGGCTCCTCTTGCCCCCATGT
Source organism: Ibycter americanus (assembly GCA_035590275.1). NCBI lineage: Eukaryota > Metazoa > Chordata > Aves > Falconiformes > Falconidae > Ibycter > Ibycter americanus. Next base: position 19,220,490 of record JAVJGI010000050.1, on the reverse strand, counting down.
GTGCTTCTAGAGGGTTTGGCCCCAGACATCTGAGAGATGGAGCAAACGGGGCTCACCCCACGGCTCTCCTCGGAGAGGGAGGCACAGGGGGATGCTGAACCACCTCCCTAAGGAGAGAAACACATGGAGGAGTTTGTCTCTGTGAGACCTGCTGAAACCCAGATAATTTCTGCAAGTCTCTGCAGCCACTGGAGTTAATCGATGCAGTTTGTTTGCCTTTGGGGCAGAGGGTATCGATCCCTTTTGTCTCCCTCCTGCCTTGTGTGATGCCAGGTGTCTGAAACGTGTCCAAGTTGTGCCGGTGCCAGGCCAAGTGGCAGCTGAATTATCACCTGGATCACCCAGTTGCTGTTGGAAATGCACAATAAGCTCTCAGCTAAAAAAAGAGAGAAAAAAAAAGCCAAACAAAACCCCCCAGCAGCTGTTCAGCAGCCCAGGCAGGCAAGCCCTCTCCATGCACAGCAGCCAGCAAAAAGCGTGGCAGGAAGAATGCCCCAACCCATGTGCTGCCGACTGCTCGGACGTGCTGTCCCCATTCGTTTGTGCAGGAACCCCCTTCCATGAGGGCCATTTGCATGGCTGTGGCTCCCAGCTGCCAGGATGGGAGCGCTGCCTTTGGGGTGACTTTCTTAGCTCGATGGGTGGTGGTGGCCACAGCATGGCTCTCCTCCTCCTAGCAGTTTCCTGCTCGTTGTTAAACAGCTAAATGCAATTCCCCTTCCAGCCTGGCTCTGCAACAGGTACCAGCTGTAATGAGGGATAACCTGAGTGTGGTGGCTGGCGAGCTGACAGCCTCCCCGTTCAGCCAGCTCCCAGCATGGCAGCTTCCCCGGCCAGGCTTGCGCAGGGACTGGCTTTGCTGCTGGCTGGCAAAGGGGTCCATGACCCACCTTGTATACATGTATTGTCACCAGTGGACTTCCACCCTCTCCAGCCAGAGAGGGGAACAGGGTGAGGCCATGGGTGCTGGCTCCATTTGTGTGGGTGCCCCAAGTGCCTGTCTGATCTGCCAGGCCAGCTGTGTATATATATATATATACATGTGCTGCATACTGTGCGTGTGCCTGCTGAGGGCACAGAGCTGCAGCAGCCTCCCCTCTCCCAAGCTGTCAGACCCAGCATGATCGATATTCCTCTAACAGGTTAGGACTGTGCCAAGTGCTTAAAAACATACAGTGAGTGCTAGAAATAGTGATAGTGAGCTAAGAATGGGGATTCTAAAATAATAACGATTTGCTGCTTCATTTCTTCTGCATGGTGGTCATTAAGGCTATGCATGGACCAGGCTTTCTGGGGCAATTTGGAGAAGCACGAGAGGATTCTATACGTGACAGTGACAGTCACGCAACTGCCAGAGATGGAGGTTTTGTACAACTTGATTATCATTAATTTCCCAATCAGCTAATGAGATATAGTGTTGCTAGTGCCCTTTCAGCATTAGCAGCATTGGTAAGAGCGGTGGTCACTCTGATGCCAGCCAAGCCTGGGTGACCAGAAGGGCTCAGCCCACATAACTACAGCTGGAGTTTTCCTCCTGCGTGAGCACAGGCGTGATTTGGCAGCATCCCAAAGCACCCAGCCTTTGGATGCCGTGCACCTCTCAAAACTGGCTAAGGCACTGGCAAAGTGCTTGGAAACCCATCCCCTGAACAGACCAGATTCAATGGAAGTTGCTTGTACACCCAGGAGCACAAATGAGCACTGAAGTAGCAAAGCGTGTTATTCTAGCACAGCCGAAACTGTCAGGAGTGCCCCTGCTAAGGCTGGAGAGGCAGGTTTAATACCTCTTTTGATACACAGCAGAAGCATTCATAGAAAGCAAGGAACATTTATCAAACACCTGAAGCACACGCCTCTGTGCGGCTGATGGGAGCCAGCTGCAAATGTTTATACTTGTGCCCTTGCCGGGGGAGCAGAGAGGGGTTTTCTCTGCTGCAAGGAAGTGCTGTGTAAGCCGCAAGTAAGTGTGTTTGGACTGGGGTGCGTTTGTGCTGGGCTCTGGCCTGTGTCACTAGGGCTGAGCGGTGTGATGGGGCATTACAGGGAGTCAGTGCTGGACCACGAATAAATGGCCAAAGGAAGCTCAGCACAGACCCGTTCCTGAGCCCTGGCGGGCAGAGAGCAGCTCTCCGCAGGCGTTACACCAGGCCAACTCCATCAGTCTGGGTAGCAAGGGAAATCCCAAACCAAGAATGAATTTTCTCTGTAACAGCTGGGCTGCTTGGGCACACTGCTGTACCCAGCACTCACATGCCTTTATCGCTCCTTTACATTTTCCTAAGGGAAACAGCAGAGAAACCCTCCTCCTGTGCCATGTGTCACCAGGGAGCTTACAATTTCCCTGTGCACCTGGGAACATCTCTTAGCGGTGCCAGGCACCTCACCCCCACAGTGCGGCCCTTGGGTACCCGTGCTGCGGCAGACGGGAGATGCACAGCCCTCGGGAGAAGCGCAGCCCTTGGGAGCAGCTTCTCGCAGATGTAGTGATCCAGCCCGATCTGTGCTGCCAGCTGCACTGTCTCCCCAGGCACCTTTACTGCAAAAGGGCATGGGGGTACAAGTGCCACAGGACCAGCAGCACCCACAGGCACTGGGGCTGCTCACCACATTTGTCTTCTTGCTGCTCGACCAGGCGTCAAGTTCCACCGCCGCTCTCTAGATGCGATTTAAAATCCTGTGCACACGTTATTGCCATTCACCAAAAGGTATCTTGACAGGGCTCTGTGATACACTAATTAGAAACAGTCACTTAAAATCCACATCTGAAATGTGTTGTGGAATTGAGGTTCAAGGAGTGCGGGTTTGCTACAGACGCTGGATTCCTAAAAGAACAATTTCCCCTCCCTAAATAATGATGTTTTCCATCATGTTACATCCATTAGCTATAGCTTGGCAGTTGCATCCATCATAATATAGTATTTCAGGGAAACAAATGAGTGTATTTTTCTCTGTGAGAACCAAGGCAAAAATATCTTGCTGCTGAAATATTAAGCAGGTTTATACAGCTAGACCACGTGCAGATTATTGCTCTAATACGTTGATTCAGCCATTAACATACAGCATAGACTAGTCTGCTTTCTTATAATCCTGTAACTTCAGAACTAACATTTTCATAGTTACTACTTATTAAGTTTCCTTTTAAACTATGCAATTAGCCTTCCGGCAATGTTATTAAACAATATCATGACTCCACCAGAACCAGCCTGCCTGTATTTATAGCTGTTCCCAGTAGCCAAGGCACTTTTTAGTCTCCTTGTCTTGGGAGGGTGTCTGCTTTCCTTTTGCTTTTTAAAAGCATTTCAATTGAATTTCCTAAGTTCTTCCCCTCCATCCATATGTGCCAGCAGGTCCCTGATTTTCTATTTCCAGAGCAGGGGGAGCAGGTACTGGGGTCGTGCATTTCAGAAAGAAGAGTGACACAGCTCCAGACACAGATGCTTTCCCAGGTGTCCGTGTGCCAATAATGGGAAGAGCATTGACATTCCCGTCATACTCTGTCAGCATCATTTCTGCTTTGTGTCGGAGTGGGGTGTGCTGCTCCGGTGGGATGAGCCAAAGGGAAGGAGCGGAGGAGTGTTTCGCTGTGCCCTGAGCAGCACCCCTCACGTGTGCTCCCTGGGCATCCCTAGGTGCTTGTCCTCTCTCAGTTTTCCACCTGTAAACTGGAAATGAATGCAGTTCATCATCCATCTCGTGAGGATTAACAAGTAGCTTGTAGTGCTCGCAGCACAGAGAACGCCAGGTGAAAGCTGCATCTTGCCAGTCTGAGGGGCCTTACCCAGTGCCTCTGAGGTCAGTGGGTCTTGAAGAGGATCTAAGACCCCCTGGAAGGAGGAGATGGCCCATCTGGGGTTGATTTAAAACTGGCCCAGGCTGCAGTTAAACTGCATCCATGAGGCAGCTGATGCAAAACCACTCCTTGCCTGGGAGGAGGAAGAGAGAGGAAACAGCAGCTGCCAGATGCTCCCTGCATCCCTGCAGGCGCTGCCCGGCCCCTCTGAGCCCCCTGGCCCTTCAAGAAATGGTGCATCATCTGCTGGGTGCAACTGAATTGTCGACTATGACAATACTGAATGGCAATGAGCAACCAAATATACCACTTCTTCCTTGCTCTGGCCACAGTAGTTGCCAGCTGGGAATCCTTTCCTTGATCAATAGTGGGGAAAAAATACATTGGGGATTGTAGCGGGGTGTCACTCTGCCTGGCTCTGGGACTGACACCCAGGCGGTGTTGTATGGAAATGGGTGTCCTGGGAGATGGAGAACCTTGGGCTGATTGATAAACATGACACAAACAGCAGAGAGTTTGGAAAATGTGCCAGTTAGAGATTTTCAGTGATATAATCACGGGGTATTTAAAAAGCTTGAGTCTCAACGAGCTTAATCAAAGGGAAGTTCCTGAACCTCAGCTACAAAGTAAGACCCCATGCTGTAACAACACGAGTGGTAATCTCAGAGGCTTTAATAGACTACAAGAGCAAAAAATACTCCTGGGACAGTGACGGTAGACATCACACAGAGCAAGCGAGCAGCAGAGAGAAGCAGGCTCTGGAATCAGCACCTTCCTCTTGCACACTGGGTGCTGATACAGGAGATGGGAAACACCAACACGATTTTCTGCTTCCAGCAGTGCTGCGCCCATTGATTTCTAAAGCAATAAAACTGGCCTTTAGTCAACCACTGCAAAGTTGCATAAAGCATATTTGATGGATTACACCTATCAAAACTTTTAGTGAGAGGAACAGGTACAATTAACAGGCTGCGTACAGGATCTTCTCTGCAATTTTTTCCTTGACATCATCAGTAATTACCTGCACTAAACATGCTGCTGCTGCGCGTGGGCTTGTCAATCAAGAGGCAGCTCAGACCCAGAACGTCATAAATTCACTGTCATAAACTTTGCTGCCAGATTGAGGGAGAATAGCTGTCAGAAGGGTATGTATCATCCACAGGGCTTCGCATCCCTCCCCGTGCCCTTGCAGCTGAGGATGGGAAAGGAAATTACCACGGAGCTGTGCCACACGCACCGGCTGAAAATGCCAGTACTTCCAGCTCTTCAGAAGAGCCATCCCACAATTACCTTATGCAAGCCTGGCAGTTCCCTCCGCTGGAGAGATACAAGATTATTAAGCAAATATGATTAATGAATAAAAGAACCTCTGGCATGCTGGAACGAGGCTCCAAGGCCCGTCGGGCTCCGGGAGGATTCGTCAGCTTGTGCTTTGGGAACTGCATCAGGTTTCTGCAGTAATATGATTAACACGCTGTGTAATGGGCTAAATCCATCCCAAGTGTCCCTCCAGTTAAGCCTCTGTGTGGACACCTGGGATAAATTTGGCCCTTTTACAGTGGATGCACTTGACAGAGCCATACTGCTGAGCTGGAAGAAAGGAAGGCACCGAGTTACTGCTGCAGCTGAGGAGGGGGTGGCAAAAAGGATGGAGAGGAGGGATGGATCTGGGAGGGATGCAGACCAGCCCCTGACCTTGCCGCTCTCCTGGAGAATGGGAAGGGCTGCAGGGTCGGAGCAGATGCGTGCTGAGCCTGTGTGCCTGCTCTCCCTGTGGCCAGCTGCCACACCACGGCAACTCCCAGCCAAAGCTGTGGGATTTGGCCACGTGCTCATCTGCTGCGCGGTGCTGCTGTCCCCAGCTCCAGAAAACACTGAGCTGCCAGACCTCACCGGCTGGAGGAACGGGAAGGATGGGGAGTACAGCCTTCCTTATCTGTGGGGCCAGATTGCGAGCAGCTGTGGGCAGATAAAGAGCAATGGAGATCGGCTGGAGGAAGTCGTTTGCTTCCCCTGCAAAGCAAACTCTCTCTCCCTTTTCCCAGCGTACTCTGGCAGCGGCCGGACTGCCTTCTGGGCAGGGAATCTTCTCTGCCGCAGGGTTAAAAACAAGAGAATGGATGATGTAAGAGCAGGAACTTGAGTGACAAATTTCAGTTTATTTGCAGACTTCTGCTTTATCTCACCCTGCTGGGGCTGCTGCTGTTTCCTACCTCCCCCAGCCTGGGATGGGTGCCCCCTGCCAAAACGCAGCATGGCAGGGAGGAGCCCAGCACAAGCTGCACCATGGCACCCAGGCTTGGCCGTGGATTTTGCTCTGGTATTGCAGTGCTCTTTCATAGGTATGCTCTGTCCTGCTGTAGTGTCCTGTAAACCATTAATTGCAATATGAGATTTCTTACTTGTCCCAATACACCTTCTATTTCAGGTAAGTTCCATGTTTTTGTGCTGTTTCAATAATTCTCAGCAAGTACCTTTGTTTTCCAGCCTTGGATAGTTTCATGCATGTGTTCGTTGTGGTCCCTTACAGTTTGCTTTAGTCTCCTAATTACTGGATGATTGCAAGGAATTGAGTCATTTAAAGGAACTGCCTAGAAAGGGTCTAATCGCAACCAGACCTTGTTAAAATCCCGTTGCCACACCAATTCCCCACACTTACAGAACCTGACCAGAGTGTGAAAATTGATATTTATGCTGAGAAGTGTCAATGTGCTGCCTGTGTGCTGTTCCCTGATTTACTGTCCTCTGGGGTTTGAACTCTGGGGCTGCAGTGAGATGCGCTGCTTGATTTCCAAGCCCCAAAAATGAAATAACTGCCCACCTGGGCCCTTTGGCACCGAATGTGATCAGCACATTAAGGCCGCTAGATTCTGTGGATGTTCAGCCTCCAGCTTTTAAGTTAAGTCGCCTGATTTCTTGCAGTCTGATTCCTGCAAACTTGTTGAACCAGATGCAAACAGTAGCAGAGCAGCCAGATTTTGTGATAGGGATTAAAAGTCTGCTGCTGGGCATGATTTAAATTTATTCCTCTCGGCCTGTGGTCTCCCTCTGTCCTGCTGGCTAATGGGGGACAGCTTCAGCACACTGGTGACAGATTTCCAAGGAGGCCAGAATCACTGGAGGAAGTTTTTCCAGAGGCGAGTTGACTCCCGGGGTTGCTGGGGACTGGTCTCCCCCTCCCCAGGCAGCATGTCCTGCGGCTGGTCAAAGATTGCTCCCTCCCCGAGGCCTTGGATGTGTTTCAGAGTTTGTTGAAAGTGATAAAAATCTCTCTTAGTTACCAGTATTATGACACAACAAAATAGAAGTTTTTGTGATATTCTCTACAGTGGAAAAACTCTGTGAAAAAAGTGTCTGTTGGCTTTGAAAGTCACTTGCTCCAATACTCTTAACAGATGGATGGCTGCTCGCAGCGGTGTGCCTGGTCTGCGCTTGCAACCCTTTAGCTCCCATGGAGACATAAATGTTTTGTAAGGAAAGAGCAAGTTCTGCCTGAGATCACGGCTGTGGCCTCTGGGGCACGGGGGGTGCAGGCAGGGAAGTGGGAGCCTGATACCCCACACCTGGCAGGGCACAGCCTGCCCAGCCCCACACGGTACCCGAGGCACCATCGTGACATTTATACTCTGCAGCTCTTCCATGGGATGCTGCTAAGGCCTGGGTGGAGCATTTTGCTGAAAAGGATGCCAAGGCACACTCACCAGAGCAGGGGCAATGAGTGCTAAGAATTTTCATAATTCTGGTTTGACCAATAAGGAAACTGTTAACGTAGTCTCTGCAACTAGGAAAGACAGGTTTATTTCTGTACCTCCCAGGAGACAGGCTGAAGCTATTATAAAGTTATTAAGCTATTATTATACACAGGTATTAAAGCTGAACAAAGAAGTCGAGTGTTATGAGGGTGTATGAAAGAGAAACCTCAGAGGTGCACTGGAGAAGTTAGGGGAAGTGATGGTGAGGCCTTTGTAGCAGCAAGGGGCTGGTTTAGCTGTGGGACAACGAAAGCTAGAGAAGATAAGCCATAAGCCACCTTTTGAGCTCTTGACAAGGTGTGTAAACTATTCTCTTCTGCCATATGGCTGATTTGTGAGGAGTCCTACAGGGAGGTGAACAAAAGACACCAGTGGTGGACTTGGCAGTCCTGGCTTAACGGTTGGACTTGATGATCTTGAAGGTCTTTTCCAACCTAAATGATTCTGTGATTTTATGATTCTGAGCCAGCCCTGTGCTGAGGACATCCTACTCACCAGCTCTGAAACTCAGGGAAGAGCCTGTCTGGGACTGCACTTGTTACGGGCCTCTGCAAAATTTATGTTACAGTCTGCAGAGCTTGTGTGTTCAGTGTGAGCAAGCGTGCAAAGCCTGTACGGTCCAAATTCAACCGTCTGTGTGGAGGAGGGAAGATTGGCGAGAAGGGAGGATGCTAGGTGGAGCTGGCACATGGAGAGGATGCCTCAAAACGCAGTGTAGGTAGCATCTTGGATCTGCTTAGAGCTTAGAAGCGCTAAACACAGTGGGATACAGCAGCTGGATCTTTTTCTGGCAATCTGAGCATCCACCACAGGGAGCAGAGCCAGGACTGTGACACACGAGTGCGAAACGTTAGTCAGAAAGGACAAATGGAATGCGAAAAACCACCAGAAACTCCCAAAGTGGGTCAAATTCTTTGATGCATCTAACAATAGATGTAGCACGGGAAGGGCAGGGTCGATCTGGTTGCGCACCCTCCTGCACCTCCTGAAATCTGGGCTCCACTGTGAGCCTGACTTTGTCATGGTGAAATTTGAAGCAGGTGGCTGAAATTGTGGAAGCCAGAGGCTCCGGCTGTGCCTCCTCCACCCGGCCCTGCGTGGCATAATATTAGCTTCACGCCTGAGTGCGGAGGACGTAGCTTATTAAACTTGCAAACCTGCCTTGCGCTAGCCCTTGGGTATTTAGGACTGCCGGGTCTCTGGGGCAGAGTGCTCTAATGCTACTTTTACGCCACGTCTACCGCAACGAGGACTCCTTAATTGGTTTGTGGTTCCCACCAGCACTGCAAGCAAAGAACAAGCGATGGAGAAAAATCTGCCGGCATCACAGCTACCATTCGGTGTTGGTGCCTTGTTAGTTCACACGTCGTCTCTCTCACCGAAGACAAACAAGTTGGGTAGCTGAAAAGGTCTGCAGGGAAGATGCCCAGCAAAATCCAAGCACAAGAAGTAGGGGGATACAGGCAGTCCTTGCCTGCAGGGCATTCCCCTGCCCAGTCTGGTTTCTTCCCCTCCACTGAGTCCTGAGTTTTCAGTAGCATGGAGGAACTTGCAGTGAAATTTTCCCTTTTTTTCCTCTTCTCTATTTTTTAAAAAAACAGCTCTGCCCCCTCCTTCCCTGCTTTAATCACTTTAAAACAAGCCCTGGAGGAGTAAGACTAGGGTAAATAAATGTGGGAACCAGGGGAGTTCTTGAACTGTTAAAGAAATCAATATAAATCACAGAGTAACCTTGCCCTGATATCTTCCTTATCACCTCTGAAGCTCTACCTGCCTTTGTCTAACAACAATCTCAGTTAATTAGATAATTAATCTAATTATCTAATTAGGTGGAATTGCTAATAGCTATTCCACCTAATTAGGCCAGTGGCTGTATCTCTGCAGTGGCGGGTTCTCTCTTTCTGGCTAACCCTCCACCTTCTGCCATGCCTGAAACCAGGCTCTGACACAATTCACGGCTCTTTGTTTGCTTTAACCAAAACCACCTGGAAATGGTTTTACATTTTTACTCAGGCTTTCCTTGAATGAAAGCAAGGTGGCCAGTTGGAAGGTAAAAAAGGAGGCTCTCAGCAGAAGATTAAATTTTTAGCAGTGAATGCAGGAAGCTCTTTATTTTTTTAATTCGTTCTCCTGGTGTAAGATTAATTTTAGCTCTGAACACAGCAACCTGTTATGAATCGATCCTAGGGAAACATATTGCTCCGAGGCTGGGGAAACAATATAAGTAGCTTGCTTTCCCCCCCTTATTTGGACAAGTTTAGCTAACTCATGGCTGCAGTCCCAAACATGGTCTCTTCCCCTGCAGAAACATGGGTTGTTCTTTCACTGCAGCTTTCCCAATCCATCCTATGTGCGATGGCATGAGGGAGCTGGCCAGAATTAAAACCAGCCTAAGGCCGTCGGTTCCCCTGGCAGCAGAGTCCCGCTGCTCGTCTCTGCAGGGATGCTGTAGCTGGCAGCACAACAACACTAGTTTTGAACTGGTGACTGGTGACGCCAGCACCGCTGTCCCCTCCAGAGCTGCAGATGCCTTTGGGGCTGCAAAGCTACCATACGGCACTTGTGGGGTTTTTTTTCCCCTTAATGCCTAAATTGGATTTAAGGGCATTTTTGTACGTTCCAAAACAAAGTGGCAGCTGTCTGCAAAACAGGCAGCCAGACTTGGCCCTGAGAAAAGATAGGTGTGCTCACGCTTTGCATCCAGAGCTCTGCTTTCTTGGGATCCCGTCTTATGCACCAGCCTAAGCACAAGAAAAGCCGTTCAATATCTGAGCAGTCAAGAATTTAGACTCTTCCAGTCCTAGGAATGTTTGATGGCTCATGCCATTGTTATCCGTTGCTGGAGAACCTCGCTGGAGCCCCTCCGATGCCTACAGCCATGGCAGGCACCACTTGGTGTGGTGCTTGGGGAAGGAGGCATTGGGCTCAGAAAACAGCGCCTTGTGTCACAGAGACCACAGGAACCCTGGCTGGAGTCTAGACAAGGCAAATTGTCCAGGTAGGTTCTGCAAAAGCATCTCTGCAGTAGACCACTTCTCTCTCCTGGAAATGCTTCCTTCCTATAGTGCTCTCAGGTTAATCTGCTGCAATAGCATCCAGATCCTGTGATCTGGTTCTGGGGAGAGTCCTGCTCATACCTACGTCTTCCTGCACAACTGGGATGATGGGCAACAGATGAATCCATGGCTTTTCATTTTGCTTTCTCTGTGTTTTAGTGGGTTTTTTTAATATATATATATAACTGATACACCATAAAATGTCTCCTTGGGGTATTTTGATTTTTCTTTAAAAAAAAAAAAAGTTATATATTATATATATATTTTTTGAACTGCTTGGAGCAAAGTTGTCTCAGCATTCTCATTTTGAAACCCCCATATTGAGGTGTTTATTACAGCATCGTGAAAATTCACATTTAGTTGAAACTTGGCAAATGTTTTTTGGCTTGAAGCAAGTTTTCTTTTGAAGGAGTTTACTATTAAGTGTTTAAGGCATTTTTTTCTCTTTCTCTCTATATTTCTTTCCAAAAAGCAACGCCTTCCAGAACTGTGTTCAGCAGCAGCAGCAGGCCAGCTCTGCAGCAAGTGTGAAAGCTGTGAGTCAAGCACAGAGCTGCAGCCATTCATGCTTTTTTCTGACATCTGTTAAGGGAATGGGAGGAAGGGAATTCAGCTGTACGAGAAAAGAGGCTTTTTTGTTGTTGTTGTTTTGGTGAGTCCTGAGTAGCTGCACTCCCACCAGATGCCAGTGATCCTAATGCCAGCTGCACAGAGCACAGCATCTCTGATTGCCTGGAGCTGGTCCCTTCACACGCCCAGAGCAAGCCAGATTTGCTGTACCTGTAAGAAAATCGAGTGTGTGGCAGGCCTGTTGCTGTTCTATGACTTAGATGTGTATTGAACAACAACATTCCTGGCAGGGTCTGGGATCATGTTGTTACAATTCCACTGGAGTGAATGCAATTACTGCTGGTCTGGTTTGTGCTATGGCCTCACTATCGATGACACAGTCTATACTCTGCTTTATACTCACATAGTTTTCTTCTTTTTCAGGTGTGCAGACCCATCTTTTTCTAATGGGTCTTCAATATGAGAATGTGCGGGTAGATAACTAGGTTTATATAACTTCTGCCAGCAAGCTGCACATCCCACAGAGCCAAGAGCAGGAGTCACCTATGTGGTCCTTTGTTGGGCAGCAAGCCTTGCTTCATCCCTGCCCTGCACGAAGGTCTCGCTACGACGTGGCAGGAGTGTGTGCACGGAGCTCTTGCAGGAAGCCTCTTCCACGTCCTGTATTTCTCTGTGCCGGGGTGGGTGTGTGCGGAACAGCCCAGTAACTGGTGTCTGGTACCAGTGGGAAATGGCTGCTGCTGACCAGTGTTGGGTCCCTAGCTGACCAGGGGAGCCCAGCAGCACAGCCAACCTCCTCTGCCCCTTTTCAGCCTGCAAGCTGTGAGATAGGTAAAGATGAGGATGGACAGAGCAGGCAGCCAGTTCTCAGGCAGCGCAGCAGTAGGGCTGTCTCCATATGAAGGTGGACAAACATCTCCAGAGAGAGCCAGGACCTCCCTGCTGCCTCAGACAGTTCCTAACCCTGAACTCAAATGGGTTGTCTTCTGAGATTCTGAAATACTGTAGACAAGGTTGGATTGGTTTTTTTCTTCTACTTCCAGTTTCTAGCAGCAACCAGAAGTGGAAGTACCAATGCCTTGAGAGTGAGCCTGCTTTCTCTGGCTCTATCTTGCAAACTCAGGAAGTTTTAACAGGTCTGATAATCACCCTTACCCTTGCTTATTTATCAGCTTAGTCTCCATCTGAGGGGGTTCCCAGTGCCCTGCCTGAGGTGGCCCTGCTCACATGACCATGCTGGCTGGCTGCCACAGCAGTGGTCACTAGAATAGGAAAACATAGTATTGGTACTTTCGGTTCAGTCCTTCTGGTGCTTTTTTTTATTTTTGCTCTCCTGTTGAAGTTGCCACAACAGAATAGTGCTTGTGCTGTGAAGATACCAACCTATTACCACCATATTGTATCACAGATATAACAATTGCACTGCAATATTTAAGATACCTTGCTGGAATACCTGTGATTGGACAAGGGTGAATTTGGCTTTATCTGTACTGGGGCTTTTCAGCCCCTTCCACAACAAGTAATTTACTTAGGTGATTGAATTGCAATGTTGACTTCCTCTTTCCTCATCTCTTGTTATCCAAAATGATTTTTTTTTTTTTTGTTACATATTATTTTTTGACACTGTGCTCCCATGTACCATTGCTATGCAGATGTTACATAGATCTATTTACCATTTTCCACTTGCCAAGTTTCATTAGTCTATGCAGCAACTTAGTGTCTTTCCTTGTCGCAGGCTTCAATGTTCTACAAACTGTGTGGAGTAAAAAGATCAAGGTGCTTTTTCTTGGTTGCCAGCATCTAGCACAAAGGGGGAGGCAGATTTGGAGATGTTGCTTGTTTCTATGGATAATAATCAATAAGACCCATTAGAGAGACAACTACATACATCACTAAACTTTGACCTCTGCTCTCCAGAGCACTCCCAAGATGCCTATTCATATGCTGGTGACATCCAGATTGCGCTACTGCAAAAGCCTCTTTGCTTGGGAAAGGATTACAGATTTAAATTGTACAGCCTTTGCTATCTGTAGAATACAGTACACAGGATGCTTAACTAGAGCCTCTAGTTTTTGTTGGCTTTCTTCTCTACTCAGCCGAGTTTTATACTTAACGCTGTTGCAAGCAGAGTTTTTTATGCCTCTCTACCTTTTCAGGCAGTTTTCTACTCCTGTCTGTCTGGCATTTTAAGGGTTTGCAGACCCTGGAGATTCTTGGCACTGGCTGCTGCTTGCATATTGCTCCTCATCTTTCAGATCCTTTTTCTACTACGTTGTTCTTCAGCAGGCTGTTTCTGATAGAAATTTTTTTGGCTTGCTGTTTGAAGTTCCTGATAGTCAGCATTTGATCACTTGGTAATTCAGTTCTAAAACAATTTTCCAAAGAAACCATGAAAGACTGTCTATAAATAGATTATATTAAAAAAAAAAAAAAAAAAGAAAAAGAAAGAAAGAAAACTTTAAAAATACCCTTATTTTACTGAATAGAGGAAGTTTTAAGTTTTCTGGGAGGAAAATCTAGAAGCAAATTGGAAATCCCTGGGTGTTTGAGAAATCCATCTCTAGGCACAAAAGCTGGATGAAGAGTTTTCTCCCTGTACCTCTCTCCTTCCCTTGAGAGAGCATCTACTGAAATCTGTTGGCTGGAAACAAGACAGACAAGATTATTTGGTGTGGGTGGGTGATTGAGGAGGGAGAGTCAGGGCTCTGATGACAGCAGTAGGGTCTGACCTCGGCGGGATCACAGGGGCAGGAGGGACTGCGTGAGCTGCTCCACTCCATGATTCCTTCTGTAAGCGATCAAGGTTCATCTTTATATTGAATGCCTTTGCTCCTCCCATTGCAAAGCTGTTTCTGTTCCTTGTTCCTCTGAAGGTTAGAAACAGATGTCTAGTTTCCAGCCTACATGTCCAGCATAGATCAGTTGTGCTCTTCATTCTTGTCTACTAGCTCTTTTACTGCTGCATGTGCTGCTTCCTTCCCCGCCGTATTTTAGAGTGGTCGTATCTCCTCCCAGCCTTTGTTTCCCTAGGCTGAGCAAGTCGAGTTTGTAGAAACTTCTCTCCCGCAACAGACTTGCCATTCCTCTGGCCATCCTAGAAACTCTTCTCCATGCTTGTCCCAGCTTGAATGCATTTTTTTCTTCATCTAGAGAATGGTAATTCCAACAAGATCTTGCCTGTGCACCATACAGTGCCATTATATGCTTCCCTGTCTCTATTCATTGGTACCTCTTCTGATACTCTCTGCTTGACATTGCCCTTTTCAGGAGCTAAGTCACACCAGTGGCACAGAAATGCCTGACACAGGTCTTCTCCCTCCTGTCTGCCATACCAACGAGTTCTGCTCTACGTCAGAAAGTTTCAGTACAAGCGCCCAGCTGTCTTAAGTCAGTAACACTGTATTTCATCCCATTTCCATCTTGCCCTCTCTCAAACTTACTATCTTCTTCCAATGTGACATTCTGCTTCTCATCTTCAGGTTATGAGCACAATCACCCCCTTTTTCTAATGGGGTCATGAAGGAAAATATCAAGTAATGTCCATCCTAAGGCATTTTTTTGAGGAGCTCTGCCAACAATCTTCCTTCAGCCCCATGGCTCTCCTTGCTCCATCCCTTGCCTGCTTTGCCACGCCTGGGCTCCCAGCACAGCTAAAAATATCCCATCTGACCATGCATCCGAGTCTTTACTGAAGTCTGGAAAATGGAAAGCTGTGTGGTAACTCTTCCTTATCGTTCGTTTCTCTCCCACAATTATCAGCAAAGTCTCTTAGTGTCCCTGTACTAATCCGAGAGGCTTGTTAATTCGGTACATTTTCCTGGAGCATGCATAAATCTCTGTGGTGCACCAGGGCCATCCATCATCCAGTTCTGCGTTTACACAATCCCTAACACAATGCATTTCCCCAAAAGCTTACGAACTCAGCTTGGGCCATGTTCTCAAAGGTGCTGTCAAGTGCTAAGTGTGACTTCCAAGAGTAGTTTCCTCCTGACTTCTCGCTGGCGTGGGCACCTGAAGCCGATGGCAGTTAATGCTGTGCTTTGAAAGCAAGAGAGGGTGTGGTTAGCTGGCCACCAGTGTCTCTGGCCAACACATGCTTTCTGGTTTGGTATTTTGTTTTGTGGTGAAGACTTCCAGGCTTTTGAGTATTGGCTCCTGCTTCCCTTGCCAAGGATGCTCTTATGACATGGCAAACGTTATGCTGCTTTGTGTGAAGTCTGCTGGCTTTCACACAGCCTCTTTTTCTTCCACCCCTTCATATCTTCTCCTCATCCTGAAAATCTGGGGAGGCCAAATACATTTAATCCCCTTCAGCAGGAGACAGTGAAATGAATGCTGACTGTTAAGGTGCTCTAGTGTAGCTGGTTCACCATTTCTACCCTCAATTGCTAATTTCCCTTTCCACCCACTTCTATGAAAAGGTGCTAATCGTGTGGTGATACACAACTTTCCTGCCCCAGAGAGCAGCAGCATCACTTCTGATCCTTTTAAAGCTCTGGCTAAACTAATAGAGAGGCCTGTGTCCTGAGCCTGATTCCAACCCCTGTGTAACAAATTTCTTATTAAATCCACAGAAAAGTCATTTACTAGTGGTTAGACTTCGGGCTGTTCAGGGCAGCCGTCACTTCTCAGAAGTTACGCACATTGATGCAAAATTACAAAAATGCATATTTACCACAGTGACCAATGGGGCTGAGGAGCTCAAGTTAATATTTATATTTGGCATTGAACCCTATGCACAAATACTGACTTCGGCTGCATGCGTAGCGTCCTGGCTTATTTTTACATTCGTTTATACCGACGGTCTAGGTGCAGTGAATTATCCCTGTGCTTTCAGCACCCCAGGTTTCAGAGATGTCACTGCACTGAAAAGGCTGCTAACAGGGTGCTTAGCTCAGGGTGTGCCTCTGAGCATCCCTGACCAGCTGCTCTGTGGAGGGTACAGACCGTGGGTTTGGACTGTCATGTGTTTTCAGAGCTGAAGCAAAGAAGCAGGAGCAGCTGGGATGCTGCTGGGGTGAGGGATGGTCAGGTGAGAGGGATGGGGATGCTGAGCTGGTGCAGAGGGGTAAGGATGCTCTGTCTGTCTCACCCTAACATCTCTGTACTTGACGTGAAGGATGCACTGACACACAGGCAAAGCTTTGCTGCTCAAAGCCATTTGTGCATGAGCTCCCCAGCACAGGCTGGTTGGCCTGAGAGGTTTGTGCCCTGCTCTCCCAGCTGCTGTGAGTGTGCCTGCCCCGGTGCCGTGTCTGCCCCGGTGCCAGGTCTCTTGTCATGCCCTGGAAGCCTCTGCAAGCAGTGTCTGTTGACAAAGTTTTTGTCAGTAAAACACACGTGGTGGGGGAATGGGAGAAGTGGAAAGAAGTGGGTTAACAGCATCCTCTTGCATTGGAGAGTTCTCTCAAGCAAGCAGTTGCACACAGTTGGCATCGATGAGAAAGCGGCATCTTCTGGAAGCAAGGGTGGGGATTCCTTCAGGTGGATTTACCATCAGCTGAACAGCACCGTGGAGTCCAAAACATCTAGCTGGAATGAGTTTGGTTTGAAAACTTGTGTCACAGATTCATGTGCAAACCTAGAAATTTACTCCTTTCACTTTTCAAATCCAGACTGCTGGAGTTAATGAGAAGTGCTGAATAACTTGCCTAAGTCTGCCTTAGGAGCACATGAGAGCCCAAACTCCATTAAAAAACCCCAAATCCTCAGTGGAGTCCACTGCCTGTGCCACCCTGATGGATTTTGAGGCCAGCAGGATAACTCACTGTGCTAACATGTGAGTTACAGCGTGAACACACCATGTTGTGAAAGAAATACCCCACCAAGGCACTTGTCATTTGGTTTGACTGTATTTTCAGCCCGGATTCCTGCCAATGGTTCTTGTCTTGGCGCGTCAGTGTCTAGACGGGTCAACGGGGAAGTGGTGCCTGCAGGCTGCAGCATCTCCAAAGCTCCGGCTGGAACAATGCGTGACCCCACCAGCGGCCACAGTGCTCCTCCAGGAACTGTCCATGAAGGCAGAAACACCCAACTGCGGCTTGAAGGGCATTTAACAAACTGGGAATGATCACTTTCCATTGCACGTACGTGATTGAACGAAGCCACGCTATACTTGTGTTGCCAAGCTTTTAACATGTGACTTTGAAAACTTTATTTGCTGAGGAAGGAAGGTTTCCAGGGGAATTGATAATAAAGGATGTAGTAGGTTTTTGGAAAGAAAACAACTTTTGCTGTGAAAACAGCAACCCTAAAACTTTTTCAAGGCGATAAGTTGCTTTCTAAAAATGGGCCGTAGCTCCTTAGTGTTTCCACAATAACTTACTCTGTGCCTGTGGTGGCTGTCGCCCTGCTTTAATGCAGCAATGGGAGCTAAGGGAAGCAGCTGTGGCAGAAAACAGGAGTCAGTACTTGCCTGGATCTCCTCCTGAGGCAAAATTTCAGCACTTTCTGCCTTTCTGTGCTTCTTCTCAGGGTCTCCACTGACCTCATCCCCAAACACAGCATTCTCGTTGTCCCCATAAGTAACTTCATTGCCATGAAGTTCTGGTAGCGATTGCACACCAGGACTCTGCGCTTACCAGATCCCATGAGCATTGCTGAGTTACTGTTCCCACACAGATTCCTGAAGCAAACGTTATTGCTGTAATCTAAAAGAGCAAAAATGTTTGGAAAACAGCAGATGCAATGGGAAAATGACACTTCCTACATGTGATAATTGCACAACCTTAACTCTGCCCTCAGAGTATGTCTGCTTCTCGCTGTATTGTTCGGAAACTTGTGTGGCGTAGAAAAAAAAGTCATTGGAAGTCTTCGTCTCTGCAAATCGCAGTTAAGGCAGTTGGCAGAGGTGCCAGCAAGGGTTAAATTACCTGTGTGGGGATGAGAGGGCTGGGTAGGGTAAGTGGATTACAGCAGCTATTAAATATGGGGAGGTGACTCTCAGCATGATTTGACTTAAAATGGACATCAGCAGCGGGGAAAAAACCTCTGTGGCTTTCGTGTGAGTCCAGATTGCTTCAAAGCGCAGGGCACGGTTACGCTTGCCTCCTGCCATGGTAGGAGCATATCCTGCCTTAAGCTGCTTACATTAGCTTGCTTTTTAGGTAACACGTTTCTTTTTTTCCCCCTTGTATTCAGCCATAGGTTAACTTTGTTCAGACTGTTCTCACACTTGCCCTGCGGCCCCGCTTGCCACGCTCTCAGGCACAGCCCCTGCAGCCCACAGACGTCCCTCCTGCCTGCGCTGTTTCTTGCCTGGGGATGAAGTTTGCTCTTCAGCGGCGGGAGCTGATAGCTGGGCTTAGTCGCCAGAGAAATTGGGAAAGCAGAGTGAAAAAAATGTCTGCCCTGCAAGGCTTGCGCTCGTGCAGCTAGGAGCGGTGGAACCAACTTTTGTCTTTACTCATCGCTCATTTAGCCTGCCCTTCCTCGGCTGTTCGTTGCCTCCATCTCCTCCGGCAGCCGCCGAGGAACTGGCCCCACGTGAAAAGTGGCTCAGCAAAGCCAGCGAGGGCTGGCCCTTGGCACATGGCCGCCCGGCCTGCCATGGCAGCGCTTCCGCAGGCCCGACGGGGCCGGGGGGAAACTCGGGGCAGGCCTGCCGCTTTTTGGGAAACGCCACTCTTTGGCACCTTGGGAGTTTTGCAGAATCACAGCTCGTGCTTTCGGTGGAATCGATGGATTGCCGAGGGCTCGACGGGGACATTTCTGGGAAGACTATGGTAGCGCCGTCGAAATGCTTTCGGCTCCGCACGGGCCAGCGGCCAGACCCAAAGCGGAAAGGGTGTCGGTAAAGGCGGCAGCCGAGGCGCTGAAGCTGGCATGGGGAGCCCGCACCCCAGGACCGGGCAGCAGCGGGAGCTGGCCGCCGGCTGCCCAGCCCTACCGGGTAACTTCCAGCGCTGCCCGGCGGGGCGAGGCAGGCTG
>JAVJGI010000050.1:19188371-19199937 GCA_035590275.1 Ibycter americanus | reverse complement strand
CCGCACCTCGCCGGGCGCCGGCCCCGGTAGGTGTTTGTCGGCCGTTCCCGGGGAGAGCGGCGGGCAGAGCGGGCGCTGGGCTGCGGGGCTCTGGAACATGGTTTCTCATGTGTGTGTTTTCTTTCTCTCCTCCTCCTCTCCCTCCTCCTCCCGCCGCCTCTCTCCTCCTCCCCAAACACACACGTACACACACGCTTCCCCTCGCCCTCCCCCTCCTCAAGGCCGAAGAGGCAAGCCAAACCTGCAGCCGACGAAGGCTTTTGGGACTGTAGCGTGTGCACCTTCAGGAACAGCGCCGAAGCCTTCAAATGCAGCATCTGCGATGTCAGGAAAGGCACCTCCACAAGGTACGTCCGCACCTTTTGGCGTGGCTTTCGCCCCGTGCTGGGCTGCGCCAACTTGTTGATTTTTTTTCCTGCTGTTGCCTGGATGTTGGCCGGTCGCATCCCCCCTTCCCCCCCCGATGCAGTCCCTTCTGTCCCCGCTCAAAAGCTTGTGGATTTTAAAAATTCTCTTTCAAGCGTTTAATTGGAGCTGGAAGACATGTTTCGTGGATGTGGCAGCGACCTGAATCTTTTTGTTGTTCTGTGCTTTTTTTGTCACTGATGTACGGAGGACCTCCTGGAGATCCGTGGCCAGCCAGAAGCGTTCTGACCCTGATTTGGGGCAGACTGTTTTCTGTGGTTTAGGTGGAGATTTACCTGTGTTTTCTACAGGAGTAGAAATGATTGAGGATTAGGGAGCGAGAAAGGAAACGGCTGAAACTAAAGATGCCATGAGAACAACCACCCCCTTCCCGAGATGTTGATCTCTTGGTGTCTGTTGTCATCCAAAAGGAATCAGCTTTGTGCTCGGTGTGGGAATGATGCGGATTTCTGAAAGCTTTAGCTGTCAGCTCTCTCTCATTGCATTGCGCTGAGTAACTGTGGAAGTCTTTTTGAGATGGTGAGGCTGACGTACAGTAATTAAGTTAATCTCAAAAAAGAAAAACAAAACCGACCCAAAACCTTGCACTTTCCCAGTTCGTGGGTTCAGAAAGTTTGTCCTGGAAATATCAGTTGGCACTAAGAGGCGTGTGGTGCTCTGCATTTTCTTTCTTTTTCTGATTTGTTCTACCATGTTGACTTCTGATTTTGTTCCTGTTGTACCTTCCAAATTTGAGTTTCCATTGCTCTGCCGTGCCAAGGAAGTAGTCCGTAAGATTTCCATTGTGAGAGGCATCGTTTTCCTCCTTTGAGTGAAGCCATGTATTGCGATGCTCTCATCAGCAGGCTGTTTGCATGACTTGGCTGTCTTGACTTGATTGACAAAGGAGGCGAAAGCGTGTTCGGTTGGTTATTGTTTGCACTGTGCTTTAGACAATGTGAAGCGCCTACATTTTTAATGGGGAGCGTGCTTTTGGGCCGTGGAAACTCTCAGAGTTACAGTAACAGAGTGCTGTAGTGCTTCACTGTGTGTTTTATGAGGCATGTTGGTTACAAAGTATCTCTACGCTTTTTACAAAATAAACAGGTGTTGAACTTAAATAGCATAGTTACAGCATTGAATTAAGGTCGAGCTCTTGGGACAGCGGCGTTCTGTATGCACCTAGAGCTGATTCTTCATTCGTTTTGTTCAGTCTCGTTTTGTCATGCAACTAAACCTTCACAGCATGTTTGATTTGTGGCTTTCTGTTTCCTTGGCCTCCCTGTTGGCTCAGGTGAAATACATTGATCCTGCAGTTGCCTGGCCTTTAACTGTGCTGCTAGGGTGCGTAGCCTTGCAGTCACCGCAAGTTCTCCCAGCATCACGTCAAGCCTGTGCATGGATGTTTGTAGGAGGAGAGCCTTAATGCGATGTCGGAGCCCATGTGGGTTGTATCTTGTATCAGACTTGATCATTTTCATTTGGCCACCATGCTGATATTTGTTTTGAGAGCAGCAGCTTTCTCTCACATGCCCTTACTTTTTATTTATTTATTTTTTTAAACGGTGATTTCCAAACTGTTTATTGAGGTAGCAGGATGTTTTGTCTTTTAAAGGGCCATTAAGAGGGATAGCAGTTGATGATTTCAGGTTAAGAGCTGTAGCCCTACTTGCAGATGCGATCCCTTGCTCTAGAACATTGTTCTTCTGTTTAGCTTTTAAATGGCCCCTTATGAATGGCTTCTAATTTTAATTCATTTAATTCATCAGCTTTCTATTCATTTTTGCTGCTTTTAAAATTGCTTTTGTTTGTAGAATTTGAGAAAGTATTTAAAATATTCAATGGACCATCATGCCTTCTTGCATATTTATATCATTTATGAATAAATATAACCGAAAGCAGGAGTGATTGAATGTTGTGAGGGAGTGTCGTATGTTGATAAGACCTGGGAGGTCAGAGTTCTTTGTTGTGGTATTGCTTTTGAGTGTTACAGTATGTGACGTGCGACTTGATGCTGGGGAAATTCTTCAGAATTTTTTAAAACAAGTGACTGATGTAAAGATACTTAATGAATTATGATTGATGATGTATTACTTGAAATATAAGGTGTCTGATGTGCTTGACTTTTTAAAGTTGCAATTTGACAAGTTGATGACACTTTTCCCCATTTAAAACTGCCTTGCCTTCATTAAGGCTTACTTCAGTAACACTTATCGGAAATTTATCCAACTCAATTTTGAAAAAACTTAGCAAAGTAGTGAAAGACAGGCATCATAGACATGGTGAGGGAACTGGGTTTTGTCAAATTATTGTGTGCAATTACAGTATGGCCAGTTTTTTTACTAAGATCTGGTATGACCTACTTTCTGCTCCCCCTTCCACTGTGAAGCCACTAATTTGATGTAGAATTTACTTTGGCTGATAAATATTCTCTGATTTGGTAATTAGTTAGGACGTTAGCTCATTCTCACCGTGTGTGTACTTTTTTCAGACTCAATATAATCTGTTGGTGTGTGGGAGGGGTGGCTGGCAGCAGTTCTAAGTTTTACTTTCTCAGATCCAGCTATCCCTTTTCCCTAGGATCTCATAAAAGGAGCTTCAAACAGTGAGCTTTAGAGCTGTCCTGCCAAGTCAAAATTGCTATAGATGCTAAACAGTTAAATTGCACCTGAATACTTTTTCAAGGGGCTGTTTATAAATATTTCAGTTGCACTTTTAAATAAAAATGAGGTCAAATCCATCTCAAGAGTATTGGGAGTTGTCGTGCAAAGATTGCATTAAACCTGTAGTACTTAGTTGAATACTGGATTTGTTACAGTATGTCACTAACTCCCTTTCCTCAACTTTATCTTGCTATTTTATGGTTAAACTTTATTACGCTCTATTTAGGCAAGTATGTTGAGTTTTTCTACATTTTTTCTTCTGTGAGGATCATGGCAAAGCTATAAGCTATGTTCAACACGATGTTGAGATGAACGAGATTATGATTTAACTGGCTTATCTTGGGAGTGAGCAATGGTAATGTGTTTGCTGCGGTGTACAATATTTTTTTTTCTTCTTTTGTATTGGTTTTTGTATTGGTGTAATGGTGCAGGGAACTGGTGCTGGCCATTGCTTCCACTTGTGTCATGCGGCTCTTCTGGTGGTTTACTCGGGTATAGCCCTGGCAGCTCCTGTGCACAGGAGAAGGCTTGTATTAAAACATCTGCTGGGAAGTTTGCTCCGTGGATGCGTGTTCCCTTCCAGTATCCATTACTACTTCAAATGCGGAAGGAAAGTTTACTTTGGATTTCCTAGGAATGTGAGGGTAGAATTTGGCCTCGTATTTCCCGTTATGGGAAGCTGTATGTTCCTATTTGAGGGTAGGTGATGGCTCTGTGTTTCCATTTGTTTTTTCTTAATGGTGTTCTTGCACCTCATCCCCTTTGGTACTCTGACGGTTTACGTATGTTGTGTTCCTGTACACCTCTTCTTGTAGCTTCCTTTCTCCTCCCAGGTACAGCCACACAGTGTTTCTGCATGGGGTTGCATTCATGCATCATTGCGAAGGAGAATATCTACCCTCTCCCTCTGATTTCACAGAGGTAGTTACTATTTTCTGAAGCTTTCCTTCTGGATAAATAGGCAAGCAGTGCAATGTGGTGGAGCTTCTCTGCTGTTCATTTTTCTCTAACTTTAGGATAAGTGCTTTCATGTCTGAACTTCATATCCTCTACTGTGAATGTGCCTTGATTACAGAGAAGTGCACTAAAAAAAAGTTAGTGGAAGATGAGAGCGCAACAACTGGATGTCTGACACGCAAATTAACAAAACAATGGGACTCTTTAGTATAAAATTAACAAGTTGTAGTACGTATGTCCTCTGCAAGACACATGCTTAATAAGCTTTTCTGTTGTATTTGCTGCTAGTACTTGTGTACCTAAAATGCATGGTTTGGAGTTTGCATCAAGTGATTTGAACCTGTGTTTCACTGTGGAGTGCTCAAGGAGTATATGTCAGTAGTGCTTCACTGTTTTGCCATCCTTGTTCTTGACAGGAGGCTGAGCTGAAACTCTTAATAATGATTTTAATTTCCTCTTGTGTGGAACAGGTGTCTTGAATAGATACTGGCCTTTGTTCCCCTTCAGTTCTCCAGAAAATTCCTTTGCATGTTTTCAGGATCTAAGCAAGCACCTTGAAGGATGTAAACTACTGTCCATGTCACCATTGAAAAGTATTCTCTTGTTCTGCGTCCAGGCTGGGCTGACCAGAATAGACACCAGATAGTCCTGCTATTCCTGGAATGAGGAATCAGGCTCATGATCCTGACCTCCGTACAACTAATATATGCCCTGCTTATTCACCATGTATTTGCAGGACTGTTCTTCTAAAAATGCTTGCTTTGGTGTGTAGCTGTGGTGTAGGTTGGAAGCAAGGTGGTTTCATTCAATTCTTTCAAGTTAAATAGCTTTCACCTGCATTAAGGTGAGTTTTATTTAGCATCATAGCTGGCCTTCAAGTGGGTTATTTTGTATAAAAATGGAGCATGTGACTCTGGAAAAAGCTGTTGTGGAAGGCACGTTTGTGCCTTTAGTCTACAATATTTATCTTACTAATTGGCCATTTAGCTGTATGGTTAAATCGTACCTATTTTTCCTGAAGTTAAATGGCAGTTGGATCAGGTGGAGCAAAGCATGGTTGGTACCAGTCTGGAGTTGTGCCAGTGCTCTGTGGGGCCATCCAGGGTTGTGTCCCCTCTGGGGCTGCTTTGTTGGTGATGGATGGGAACAGGTAATTCTGCCTAAGTAGTTCTGAGTGCAGGAATGCACGATACCTATTTGCAAAATATTTGCCCACGTGCAGGGGGTTCTTGAGAGCTCTGTTGTCTTATACCTTGTTTATCAGCACTGTCTAAAAGTAATTAGCTGTTACTTTCTGAATTTGTAGATGAGGAGTACTGTCGTTAGGTCTGGCAAACCCACCAGGAGCTAAGGACTGGAGGAGCCTTTTGCAAACCTAGCATTTTGCAAGCAGTCAATGCTGGTGGTTTGCAGCAAGCCCTGAGTTCTGGGGCTGTGGTTTGACGATACACTGAGTTTGACTTCATGACCCATATCGCTGGACCCCAGGTGTCTCAGCCACGTGGCTTGGAGTATTGATCCATTATAAACTGACTACTGGTACAGATTTGTGCTATGCTTACTTTTTTAACTAGCATAGAGTTAGTCCGTGAGACTTGATCCGAGCAGATGAAGCCGCTCAGCTTTAGATCAGCTATTATCTATCATCCTGGTGCAAGCCTAACCCTGGCAGAAGATATGTGTCTTGTACTTTGGCTATTTAAAAGAAATAAAGAGTTGTGTCCTGATTAGCTCTTTGCTGGTCTTCGGCATGAACGATCTCATTACCATCGCCCCAGGATTTTCCCCAGTCTCAGCACCTCTGGGAAATCATTCACAGCAGGGAGGATCCTCAGTATTGACATGCAGGACCAAGGCAATGCGCCTTTGCTATGATTGTCAAATTTGGGTACCTGGAATGCTGTAGGTGACAAACACAATAGGTAGTGCAGTGGCTGCTGTGACTCGCTTTGCTTTACCACTTTTTGTTCCTGAAGGTCCTGTTGAGGAATAATAGCTATACCTGTTTTGGTGGGGTTTTTTGTTAGGGAAAAAAAGATCTTTTTGTTAAAATAAATACTAAAATCTTTAATGTGTATAAAGTGTGTTATAATTTTTATGTAGATTACCCATTTGGGTTAAATAATTGTGGGTGGTAGGGTTTCATATCAATCTCTGATTTCTGTTGGAGACTCTAAAGATCTGATAGATAACTACAACACTGAGCGTGTTAATCTATTGCTGATAATATGCAGCATGGATATTATTCATTTTTGCCTTCCTCCATAGACTGCTTTTTTGGGAGATGGGAATCTAAGTCAGAGTATGTATGTGCGTGTAGGAGGAGAGGGCATGCAACTTTTTTATTGCTGTAAGCAGACGTTGTGGCCACTGGGATGCTGACCCGTTGCTCTCAGCAGGTCCTCGTGGGGAACTGGTAGGCAGAGGAATGCGGAGCAACTTTCTCTGCGTGCCTTTCTTAATTGCCCTGATTGTTTCATGTTCCCATCAGCTGGCTGTGGAGGGACTGTTGCATCTGCAGGATTGGCATGTGTATTTGCACCCTGATGTGGGCTTGTCTAGTAAGTGGAACCTTGCATGGACTGGAAATAAGGAAGTGTTGCCTGGAGTAATAATACTTGAGAGGAGGGAAGTGATGGATGCAAAGCATGCTTCTCTGTGGCCACCCTTAGCTCCTGTGGGATCTTGACTGACTGTCCTGTGCTGCATGTTTGTGTTCCTTGGCAGCTCGTAGTTCTGTGGGGCTCTGTTTTGGTTGAACTGTTTGGTCCCTGAAAAAACCGCACGGGACCCAAGGCCCATGAGAGGTGAAAGAAGTCAAGAAATGTGCTGTGGGCTAGATGGATTGTTTTGGCTGGCTACATCCAGCTTTTGTGCTATAGCTTGGACACCCCTGCCATAAGTACAGGCTACTTCACTGCTGGTCATGAATCAGGTGTCACTTGTACTCCAGCTGCTATGAGACCTGCTTTGTGTTAGCAATGTGAATTGAATGGCTTTGCTGTTGGTAGGCTCACTGTTCCTTGCTGCGGTGTGGCTGCTTTTCTTCCTGCTCTGTTGGGCTTGAACGAGCAGACAGGTCCTTCTGGTGTCCCTTGGTGAGAAACACAGAAGTTCATGGCACTTCTGGGGAGTCCTGCCCATGTGCAGGAATATGGCAGCAGGGCGGGAGATGCAGCTTGCAGAGTGCTCCTGCATTAGGTGAAGGATGCGCTCTGCTTGTCCTTTAATGGGTGTATCTCTCCTTGTCTGCGTAGTTCTTCTTGCGAGGAAACCCACTGACCTATTTTGTGGGATTTCGGGTGGTTCTGTAGGTTAGTGGGTTCCAGTCCCGCAATGTAGGTCACTCACAAGGTGCGTTGGAGTTTCATAACATGTAGCTCTGACCTGAAATAAGATTCATACAAACTCTCTCTGTGGCTGTGGCTTGCAGCTGTACTTACAGGAGGATTTGTGAGTATTTATGTAAAGTGTGCATGTTTCAGACAGGTAAGGGCAAATTATTGTTATTGCCACTTCATGTTTGTTAAGGACAAGGCAAAAAAGCAGATCACGAATACTGAGTAACCTGTACATGCTACCCTAAGCAGATGTCCGGGATTACACGATACGACGGAAATAATGTGGAAATGCCTCCATTACATTTATGTAAGTTCCTTTTACAGCTGACATATGCTAAGTACATTGATTGTCTCTTTGTGCAGACAGATTTTCTTTACATCAACCAGAGCTCCTTTCATGCTTTTTTGGTACATCTGGAGGTACAACCAAATCTTTAACATTGTTCTTCCCATAAGCCAGCTATTAATTAGGAGCATGTTCTTTGTAGCAGAGTGCTAATTGGTTCATCAACAAATTCACTGCCTGTTAAACATGGGGAAAGAATGTAATTCTGACTGGCTCAAATATAAATGAGAGGAAAAAGCATTGCATCACTTCTTACTGGCCTGGTGGGTTTTGTTTGATTGTTCAGTAACTTGGTATCTTCAGGGTCAGGTGAATCTCAACTGCTTCCTAGAAAAAACAAAATGAACTGGCTAAAGCTGGTCGTTGTTTGATAGTATTTTGATTGGAGTGCTGCCTGTGTTTCCGAAAGTTGAAAGTGCACCTACAGACAATCTTCTGTTAAGTAATATTGGAAATGTATGAGAAAAAGGGGTTGTGTAGGTATCTAAAATATGGATCGTAAAACCAGGAGACCTGATTTTGAACCATATGTGGTCTTATTTGAGACACTGGCCTGGGGCTGTGGAGTAACCCCCTATGCTACAAGGATGAAAGTACTAAAAATTTGTAATTACGTTTTTTACCGCAGAAGCAGAAATCTTGTAATAGTCAAATTGATTTTAACCTTCTGACTGATAAACATTTTGAAGCACACATTTTATGGCAATTTTCTGAGAGCTGAAATGTTCCATATTTAAGTAAGCACAGTGTATGCTTTATGTCAGTTGCCATATGGAGGTGCAAATTTCCAGAGACTATATTTACAACTTACATAGGAATATGGACATGGTGACACGGACAGTGGGATTGAGCACACCCTCAGCGCGTTTGCCGATGACACCAAGCAGTGCGGTGTGGTTGACACGCAGGGGTGAAGGGATGCCATCCAGGGGGACCTTGACAGGCTTGAGAGGTGGGCCTGTGTGAACCTCATGAAGTTCAACAAGACCAAGTGCAAGGTCCTGCGTGTGGGTCTGGGCAGTCCCAAGCACAAATACAGGCTGGGCGGAGAATGGATTGAGAGCAGCCCTGAGGAGAAGGACTTGGGGGTGTTCGATGATGAGAAGCTCAACATGACCTGGCAATGTGTGCTTGCGGCCCAGAAAGCCAACTGTGTCCTGGGTCGCATCAAAAGAAGCGTGACAAGCAGTCGAGGGAGGTGATTCTCCGAGGGAGGTGATTCTCCCCCTCTACTCTGTTCTCGTGAGAACCCCCTGCAGTATTGCGTTCAGCTTTGGGCCCCCCAGCCTAAGAAGGACGTGGGCCTGTTGGAGTGAGTCCAGAGGAGGCTGCGAAGATGCTCAGAGGGCAGGAGCACCTCTCCCATGAAGACAGGCTGAGAGAGTTGGGGTGGTTCAGCCTGGAGAAGAGAAGGCTCTGGGGAGACCTTATAGTGGCCTCTCAGTACTTAACGGGGGCTTGTAAGAAAGATGGGGCCATACTTTTTAGTAGGGCCGGTAGTGATAGGACAAGGGGTGATGGTTTTAAACTAAAAGAGGGCAGATTTAGATTAGGTGTTATGAAGATTTCTTTACTGTGAGGGTGGTGAGGCACCAGAATAGGTTACCCAGAGAAGCTGTGGATGCCTCATCCCTGGAGGTGTTCAAGGCCAGGCTGGATGGGGCTTAGAGCAACCTGGTCTAGTGGAAGGTGTCCCTGCCTGTGACAGAGGGGTTGGGACTAGGTGTCAACTAGATGTCGACCCAAACCATTCTAGGATTCTGTGTTCAGGAAACTTTAGTTTGAGGATCTTACCAGACTGGTTGTCTTTGAATAAAATGGAAGCAAAAGAAGTCAGTTTTGGATTCCGTTTAGGGCTAAATGAGGAATAAATGTTTAGATGTGTTTTCTCAAGAGATTGTTCTTTGGGGTTTCAGAGTTATGATGGATTGCTTGTAATGTGCAGAGGTGCTAAGTGAGACAAAGTATCTTGCCTGAGATAAAGCTGCTGCCTTCAGATTTATGTTGTGGAGTAGACAGACGTGGTACTGATAAGAATCTGAAATATTTTTCCTCAAAATAAATTATTTTTGTGTGCATGGAACTATGTCCAGGTAAATCATGTGCGACTTAACGTGGTCCAACTGGTGAGCTGGACAGAGGAGATAGAAGTACTAGGATTTGGTAGCTTCAGTGATACAAAATGAGTTAGAATGTTACCTGATGAGTATTGACCATGGGTTTCCCTCTGTGCTCCTGTCCCAAATGTGCAGCATTTTTTAACTTATAGAGGTAGTTCTTAATTGGTTTACTTCCTTTTAAATTTTTTATTATCTATGTACTAAATAAATGGAAAGACTTGTATTTTCTTTCACTTCTATTTGCAGGTATAAATGGGGATAGTATGATGTTAGTGTGATTTGAGCCTGTGTAAGAGGCTGGAATTCACCCTTAGCAAATCAGCTTGCTAAATATCCTCAAGTTGCCATTTTTTAATCTATATGATTGTATTCACTGCCTGTGTGTTAATTTGATCAAAAAATTTATGTCTGTGGTAGGTGTTTCATTCCTTTGTTTAAAAAAAAATAATTGCCTGGATTAGCAGAAGGACATAAATCTTACTTGTCGTGGTTGGACAAAGCATGCATATATGTTCAGGTTGTTGGAAATGTGTGTTTCTGCTGAAACATTTGGCTCTAATTATATATCTTGGAACTCTTATTCTGAAAGTGCTTTCACTGTTTTTTCGGAAGTGGTACTGAGCACTTTCTCTTCCCGAGATGAGATTTCAATAAGAGAGGCAATACATTGATGGATGATGGCCCTGTGATGGAGTCAATCAGCTAGTACAGTCATTTGTCTCCTGGGGATACAGGGTAGAGCACATCATTAGCAGCAGAAGGGGAGGTTTTCCTCTGTAATGCTAATAGGGTGAGGAAGCTCTGGTTGGTGCCTGTTTGCTGCTATTGCTCAGTTATTACAGGTGCCTTATGGAGAAACAAAACCGTTTTCATTTGTTATCTGTAACAGTCATGGGTGCGGATCAATTTAGCAAAAATATTTAATAAGCTTTAGGAAATGTTTCCAATTCAGCATAGTATTAGGAATTCATAAACCTGTATCACGTAAAACTGCTTGTCATAAAGATGATTAATTATTGGGGGGGGGGAGTTATGTGTGTTTTTATTGGTTTTACGTGCAAGTAGCTTGGCTTGTGTAGAAAAGACTGGCAGCTGCCCAATGCCAGTGTGGGATTGGAAGGACAGTGTGTCTTAATTGGAGGAGAAGTGTTGAAAGTTAAGCTTGGTGGGCTGGAGAAGTTACTCTAATAGCACCTGACGGCACTGGGTTTCTGTCAAAGCAAAAGGCAAAGCATATGGTAGCCACGGCGGGTGGCTCATCCGAGGGATGGCTGGGTGGTGTGCTGTTGTGGAGCAGCAGGAATGAGTTAGCTTAAAGGTAGCTTGGTATGTACTAGCTTTGCCCAGGGAGGATGAGTGAACCTGCAAGCAGCTGTTCCTCGATGGCTGCTTTGTTCCGGGCTGTTGCCTCTCTGCAGAGGTGGCGTAGTGGTGGTCCCATCGGCATCAAACGTGGGCTTTCCCTGAGCTGGGCAGGAACACTCCTGTTACGGGATACAGGGCTGCAAAGCTCACATGGTTAATGTCCATGTGGCACACAATGAAACTGTAAATGTTGACAGAAGAGCATTATCTTGGATGGCTGCTGGGTGTTTCTGTGTACCTGCCGGTGCTGTGAGCAGGGGGCTTACCGCTGGGGCGCTGCTTGTTGCAGGGACTTGTGGGGGGGGGGGGGGGGGGGGGGGGGGGGGGGGGGGGGGGGGGGGGGGGGGGGGGGGGGGGGGGGGGGGGGGG